>JAOTPV010000101.1:0-231937 GCA_028011355.1 Lentinula aciculospora | reverse complement strand
ATGACGGTCGGTTCGAATAACCCCTGGTTAGTTCGAAAAGCCGCTTTCCATTTGTCACCTTCCTTTATGCGGATGTTGTTGAATCCCCATCTGATATCCATCTTCGTGAAGATTTTAGCGCCTTTTAAACGATCAATTAGTTCCTGAATGAGAGGAAGTGGGTACCGGTTTTTAACCGTCATCTCGTTCAGTTTACGATAATCTTGTACTGGTCGTAAGGTGCCATCTTTCTTTTTAACAAAGAAGAAGGGGGATGCCATCTGCGAGGTAGAAGGTCGGATTCGTCCAGTTCAAAGGTTTTCTTCAAGAAACTTGCCGAGCGCCTCTTGTTCCTTTGGGTTTAATGGGTACACCTTACAATCTAAAGGCTTAGAACCTGGCGTTAGATCGATAGCGTGGTCCCAAGGACGTCGTTGTGGCAGCTGGTCGAATTCCTTCTGGCTGAAAACATCGGGGTACTCTTCGATGTAGGGCTTGGAAGTGTCGAACTCTTGGGCTGTTTCCTTTTTGGCTTGTTTTTCCGTCCACTTCCTCGACTGTACCTGCTCGTGAACATATCTGTCCCAGTCAAACAGGAAAAGCTGTTCGCCTTCCTGTAATGCCGCTCTAGAATGAGTATCCTCTGGTGTCCAAAAGTGTGGGTTGTAACTGCATCTTGTTGGACACCTGTCGAAGGTTAGTTCAGATGTCTTCCAGTCAATACTCAGGTTGTGGTGTCGCAGCCAATCTAGTCCTAGAAAGATATTATTCTTTCCTAGGCTTACCACTCCGAACTGTACGATTTCTGAATGATCACCGATAGTCATCCGGATTTCGACATACTTGTCTATTGAGCCGGAATCATTGAGTGTGCCGTCGGCATTATAGACAGGTGTTTTGATTGGTAAGTTTTCCGTGACAAGGTTGTGCCATTTGACGAATTCTGAGTCAATGCAGGAACCAGTAGCTCCACTGTCGAGGAGTCCTTCTGTGACGATTTGTCGAGCATCCTCCAGTGTCTCGAGTATTGCTGGGAGTTTCAGACTTTTGCCGCGTGTCCCGCGAACATAACTCCTTTTGTTCTTGAGACTCCGGATGGCGGTGACTGCCGTTTTCCAGTTCCGTTTTCGTATGTCCATGACAGTTTCTTCAGAGGCTTCTTTTTCCCGGGAAAAGGGCATCCAAGTTCGTAATAATCCCACTGCTCTCGGGACTTGATCTTCTCTAACTCTCTGAGTTAGCCATTCAGCAGTGTCGGGTTCGTACCGTATAGGTTTTTCGGTTTTTTCGGTTTTGTGTATGAATGTGGACGCGTTTTTCTGTTTAGTACCTGTACTGATTACATAATCAACGCCATTATCAACAAATTCCGAAATGTCCATGTGCGAAGGCTCCTGCAGACCTATATCTACTGCGGAGCCTTTGGAAAACCCAAATCGTTAATGAAATCTGTACGTTCCTGCTCACTCATGTTCATCATAATACCTCGGACTACCGCCTTTCTCTTGTGCGGGCAGTTCCTGCTCATGTGGCCTGGCTCGCCACAGTTGAAGCACAAACGCTTCTCCCTCGCCTGGTCGATGTCCATCGGCCTGCCCGTTCCTCTGAACGTGGTGCCGGTAGCATCTCTTCTCGGTGCCGCAGAATACTCTGCCTTCGGAGCTACTTTTGGCTCCTGCCGGTTCTGCTGAGTGGATGACTGTCCACGACTCTGTCCCTGTGGGTTAGCGTTCCACCAACCCGCATACCCGTATCCTCTCTTCTGTTCGGCCCACTGCCGCCTTACGTTGTCAGCCCCTGTAACTACCTTCTTCAACTCCTTGTAGTCTTCAAAGGGCTCCGTTCATCCTTTAATGATGTCGTAGAGAAGGGTGTGATCGACGGCCGTCTCTGCTAGGGTAAGAACGTGCGACTCGTCCTTCTTGTATCCGGCATCTTTCAGCAACAATTCAAATTCTTTGAAAAAGTTGCCGGCAGAAGACTTCCCCTGTCTGATATAAGTTAGTTTATTGCAGGCCTCCTTCTCCTTTGCGACATTTGTGAATTCCCTGTCCATGTCGTCAATGAGCTGCTTCCCCGTAATGTCCCATGTCCCTCTGTCGATATCAAAGTGGTCATCAGAGTAGACCTGAGCCCATTTGTCGGCCTTTCCTCCGACCAGGAAGGACATAATGATGGTCGTGACACGATGGGAGTTGTCGACCTGTTTTGTCTCCGTTAGCTCGGAGACGTAAGCCATCATTCGTCGTCGCCATGGCCGGTAGGTGGCGGGGTCGCCATCGTAGTTCCCTGGTGTATTGACAAACACCCGGCGTGGACTAGAAGTGACAGTAGTGACTTCTGCTGGGTCGGGTGCATGTATCGACCGATCAGTCATGTTGAGTTATAGTAGGGGAGGGGATAAGCGTGTTTGGTAAGAATGAAAATGTGTAACGTATCAAGAAAACTAGTTTCCAATGGTGTGTTGAATCCTAGGCAAGTTTGTAAAAGTTTTGTTGTGACGGGTGGTGTGTGGTAGAAGCTCTATTCTTCTGTCAGCGACTCGCTAGCTCTCACAAGAGACAACCAGGCGTCACACGATAAACGATGAGCAAGAGGACGAAAAAGCAAAAGAGGATGGATAAAACAACCCAACTACAAGTCTAGCTACCGAGGAGAATAGACGAGAATAGAGCTAAGGAATATCACTACAAAATACTAAGTCTTATATACTATTGGGATATGAAGCCGTGAGAGACATCTCGCGCCGTAACTGTGAGGATCTACAATAAGAGTCGCTCATATCCATAAGTAAAGCTGTAGGTATTAGGTGAGTAAACAATAAGGCAATATAAAAAGAAGCATGGAAGCGGAACGATAATGACGTCGTCCTGTCAATGAACTGACAGGCACGAGAGAGTCGTGCCTAAGTGAAACATCAACGCGAGAACAATAAGGTTGACGCGTGTAACCTAAATGATAATGAAAATATAATAAGCGCTAGTGTAAGCGCTTTGGTGATTATGTAAGTAAATAAAAGAAAAGGAAAAGAATAATAAAAGAAAAGAATAATGGAAAAAGATCATTTCATGACACAAGCCACACCCATAACACCTTCCTCTCATCTGAGCCACAAAGCTTTCTCTGCTGTTACCACTAGTGTGCGTGGCATCGACATCCATAGCATGGGAGTTGGCAGGGGGGGAGGAGATATGGGAGGTGCCTGGATTGTGACCTGTCATGGTGGGATCGTGCAGGAACACATCCACTGAAATTGCTCGCCTAATAGCCTCCTCCAGAGTGGGAGCTAGTCCCTGGGCTATATTGACCACAATGAGATTTTGTCAGATCTCTGGGTTGAGGCTGCTATGGAAGCATTCTTGCAGGTTGACATCTGAAAGCCCGGTCCAATCACCAATGTCCTTGAAATTCTGTGCAAATTCTGCTACCATTTGACCTTTTGCCTGCCTGAGATGCTGGATTGCATTCCAGGCCTCCATACCTGCATCAATGGATTCAAATCAGAGGGTGAAGGCTGTTTTGAAGTCTTCCCATCGTCCATTGAAGGGTTGTTGGTTATGGCTGAATTCTAGGAGGTACGGTGTGGCCCAGTCAGCAGCCTTTCCTGAGAAGAATCCTAGCACTGCCTTGATCAGCTTTCCTTCGTTGTTGCTCAAATCTGGTTGTTCCATTGCCCAGCTTTGATACTGAGCAATGAAGCGACGTGCTTCTGCACTACTAGAGCCTTTGAAGAGCTCAGGCTTATTCATACTGGACTTGGCTGAGGCTTTGTGGAGGTTGGCCATGAGCTGTGTCATGAGCTGATTGGTGTTGACTTTGGGGGCTGACATAGTGGGTGGGGGTACAGTTGGAGAAGGGATTAGGATAGGTGTGATCATGGTACCGTCAGAAAGATTCTCTTCTTTACTGATGGAGTTGGCAATGGCGTTTGGACAGGGTTGAGAACTGCAATCAGCCCAGGAATTGCTTTTGCTGCTGTGGATGTGAGTTTGGTCTTTAGTGTCAAAAGTGTGTGGGTGTCATGAAACGATCTTTTTTCATTATTCTTTTCTTTTATTATTCTTTTCCTTTTCTTTTATTTACTTACATAATCACCAAAGCGCTTACACTAGCGCTTATTATATTTTCATTATCATTTAGGTTACATGCGTCAACCTTATTGTTCTCGCGTTGACGTTTCACTTAGGCGCGACTCTCTCGTGCCTGTCAGTTCATTGACAGGACGACGTCATTATCGTTCCACTTCCATGCTTCTTTTTATATTGCCTTATTGTTTACTCACCTAATACCTACAGCTTTACTTATGGATACGAGCGACTCTTATTGTAGATCCTCACGGTTACGGCGCGAGATATCTCTCACGGCTTCATATCCCAATAGTATATAAGACTTAGTATTTTGTAGTTATATTCCCTAGCTCTATTCTCGTCTATTCTCCTCGGTAGCTAGACTTGTAGTTGGGTTGTCTTATACATTCTCTTTTTGCTTTTTTGCCCTCTTGCTCATCATCTATCGTGTGACGCCTGGTTGTCTCTTGTGAGAGCTAGCGAGTCGCTGACAGAAGAATAGAGCTTCTACCACACACCACCCGTCACAACAAACTTTTACAAACTTGCCTAGGATTCAACACGTCGTTGGAAACTAGTTTTCTTGATACGTTACATATTTTCATTTTTACCAAACACGCTTATCCCCTCCCTTACCTTAACTCAACATGACTGATCGGTCGATACATGCGCCCGACCCAGCAGAAGTTGCTACCATCAATTCTAGTCCATGCCGGGTGTTTGTCAATACACCAGGGAACTACGATGGCGATCCCGCCACCTACCGACCATGGCGACGACGAATGATGGCTTACGTCTCTGAGTTAACAGAGACTAAACAGGTCGACAATTCCCATCGTGTCACGACCATCATTATGTCCTTCTTGGTCGGAGGAAAGGCCGACGAATGGGCTCAGGTCTACTCTGATGACCACTTCGATATCGACAGAGGGACATGGGATATTACGGGGAAGCAGCTCATTGACGACATGGACAGGGAGTTCACAAACGTTGCGAAGGAGAAGGAGGCTCGTGACAAACTAACTTATATCTGACAGGGGAAGTCCTCGGCCAGCGACTTTTTCAAAGAGTTCAAATTGTTGCTGAAAGATGCCGGGTACAAGAAGGACGAGTCGCACGTTCTTACCCTAGCGGAGAGAGCAGTTGACCACACCCTCCTATACGACATCATTAAAGGACGAACGGAGCCCTTTGAAGACTACAAGGAGTTGAAGAAGGTAGTCACAGGGGCTGATAACGTAAGGCGGCAATGGGCCGAACAGAAGAGAGGGTACGGGTATGTGGGGTGGTGGAACGCTAACCCACAGGGACAGAATCGTGGACAGTCGTCCACTCAGCAGAACCGGCAGGAGCCGAAAGTAGCTCCGAAGGCAGAGTATTCTGCGGCACCAAGAAGAGATGCTACCGGCACCACATTCGGAGGAACAGGCAGGCCGATGGACATCGACCAGGCTAGAGAGAAGCGGTTGTGCTTCAACTGTGGCAAACCAGGTCACATGAGCAGGAACTGCCCGCACAAGAGAAAGGTGGTGGTCAGAGGTATTATGTTGAACATGAGTGAGCAGGAACGTACAGATTTCATTAACGATTTGGGTTTTCCAAAGGCTCCGCAGTAGATATAGGTCTGCAGGAGCCTTCGCACATGGACATTTCGGAATTTGTTGATAATGGCGTTGATTATGTAATCAGTACAGGTACTAAACAGAAAAACGCGTCCACATTCATACACAAAACCGAAAAAACCGAAAAACCTATACGGTACGAACCCGACACTGCTGAATGGCTAACTCAGAGAGTTAGAGAAGATCAAGTCCCGAGAGCAGTGGGATTATTACGAACTTGGATGCCCTTTTCCCGGGAAAAAGAAGCCTCTGAAGAAACTGTCATGGACATACGAAAACGGAACTGGAAAACGGCAGTCACCGCCATCCGGAGTCTCAAGAACAAAAGGAGTTATGTTCGCGGGACACGCGGCAAAAGTCTGAAACTCCCAGCAGTACTCGAGACACTGGAGGATGCTCGACAAATCGTCACGGAAGGACTTCTCGACAGTGGAGCTACCGGTTCCTGCATTGACTCAGAGTTCGTCAAACGGCATAACCTCATCATGAAAGATTTACCAATCAAAACACCTGTTTACAATGCTGACGGTACACTCAACGACTCCGGATCAATAGACAGATATGTCGAGATCCGGATGACTATCAGTGATCATTCAGAAATCGTACAGTTCGGAGTAGTAAGTCTAGGAAAGAATAATATCTTTCTAGGACTAGACTGGCTACAACATCATAACCCTAGTATCGATTGGAAAACATCTGAACTAACTTTCAACAGGTGTCCAACAAGATGCGGTTACAACCCACATTTTTGGACACCAGAGGATACCCATTCTAGAGCGGCATTACAGGAAGGCGAACAGCTTTTCCTATTCGACTGGGACAGGTATGTTCACGAGCAGGTACAGTTGAGGAAGTGGACAAAGGAACAAGCTAAGAAGGAAACAGCCGAAGAATTCGACACTTCCAAACCCTACGTCGAACAATACCCTGATGTCTTCAGCCAGAAGGAATTCGACCAGTTGCCACAACGACATCCTTGGGATCACGCTATCGATCTAACGCCAGGTTCCAAACCTTTAGATTGTAAAGTATATCCGCTAAACCCAAAGGAACAAGAGGCACTCGACAAGTTCCTTGAAGAAAACCTTCGAACTGGATGAATCCGACCTTCGACCTCGCAGATGGCATCCCCTTTCTTCTTCATCAAAAAGAAAGATGGCACCTTACGACCAGTACAAGATTATCGCAAACTGAACGAGATGACGGTTAAAAACCGGTACCCACTTCCTCTCATTCAGGAGCTAATCGATCGTTTAAAAGGTGCTAAAATCTTCACGAAGATGGATATCAGATGGGGATTCAACAACATCCGCATAAAGGAAGGTGACGAATGGAAAGCGGCCTTTCGAACTAACCAGGGGTTATTCGAACCAACTGTTATGTTCTTCGGACTCACTAACTCTCCTGCGACATTCCAAGGCTTTATAAACCATATCTTGCGAGACCTCGTCAATAGAGGACATGTTATCGTTTACATGGATGACATACTGATTTTTACCGACAGTATAGAAGAGCATCGACGAATTGTAAAGCAAGTACTCGATATTCTACGGGAGCACAAATTGTTTCTTAAACCCGAAAAATGCTCTTTCGAAAAACCGGTTATTGACTACCTCGGTATTATCATTGGTAACGGAACCATTCGCATGGATCCCAAGAAAGTACAAGCCGTTAGAGAATGGACTACTCCACAAAAGAAGTGCGACGTTCAGCAATTCTTAGGATTTTGCAACTTCTTCAGGCGCTTTATTCGTGGATTTAGTCTTATCGCAAAGCTGCTGACACAACTTACTGGGAATGGAACTTGGAAGTGGGAGAAAGTACAAGAAGATGCATTCGAGGAGTTGAAATGCCGTATTTGTGAGGAGGTTGTTTTGTTGATTCCTCATAATCAGGGACAATTCCGAGTTGAGGCTGATTCATCTGATTACGCCAATGGTGCAGTTATATCACAGTTTGTCGACAATAGGTGGTATCCAATCACTTTTCGTTCACGTTCCCTCAACGAGGTTGAGCGTAATTACGAAATCTATGATAAAGAACTCATGGCGATTATGGACTCACTTGACGACTGGCAACAGTATTTACTAAGTGCGGAGGAACAGATTGAAATTTTTACGGATCACGCAAACCTCCAGTATTTCAAGAAGCCGCAGAAGCTCAACCGATGACAAGCGCGCTGGGTACTAGAATTAGCGGAGTATAATTTCGATCTTGTTCATAAGCCTGGTAAATCGATGACAAAAGCTGATGCCCTGTCGAGGATGACAGGTCTTGAGACGGGGGACAAGGACAACAAGAACATCGTTCTCCTGAAACCGGAACTCTTCATCCAAGCTCTCGACCTATTGGCCCCTGAAGATCTCCTGCTATCAGAGATCCGAAAGAGTAGAAATCAAGTAGATCAAGCCGTACAAGATGCCCTCGCTGCAAAAAACCCAGAGTGGACTGAAACCGACAAAGTCATTACATGGAAAGGGCGTGTTTATGTACCGAAAAACCGCCTACTCCGATCCAAAATAATCACTCAGTACCACGATACACCGCTAGCGGGACATCCAGGACAGTACAAAACCACGGAGTTGATTACTCGGGACTACTGGTGGCCAGGGGTGACACGAGATGCAGGGAAATACGTCGAAGGTTGCGAGAAATGCCAGGCGACAAAATCACATCGTACCAAACCAGTCGGACAACTTCATCCACATGCAGTACCAACTGAACCATGGCAGATAATCGGCACTGATATGATAGGGGAACTACCGGAATCAGGAGGATATAACGCCATATCGGTGTTTATTGATCATTTTTCCAAAAGATTACGACTTGTTCCGTCACACACTACAGTCACATCAGAGGGAATGGCAAAAATCTATCGGGTATTTTTTCTATCCACGGCATTCCACGAAAAATCATACATGATCGAGGACCTCAATATCATTCTCGTTTCATGAAGGAACTCTACCGTCTTTTAGGAATAGAAGCAAACTACACCACGGCGTATCACCCACAGACCAACGGCCAGACAGAACGAACAAATCAGGAGATAGAACATTATCTCCGTTTGTTCATTAGTTATCATCAAAACGACTGGCATGAGTGGTTACCACTTGCAGAGTTTGCCTATAATGATCGAGTACACTCTGCGACAAAAGTTTCCCCCTTCTATGCTGACAACGGTAGACATCCCTATAAAGGCACGGCACCTCAAATGACTTCGGACAACCCCACAGCACAGGCGTTTGCAGATGGAATGAGGAAGGTTCGAGATGAAGTAGGAGCGGCCTTAGGAAAGGCCAACAAGGATATGAAGAAGTTTTATGACCGTAAGCGAAGAGTTGGAGTAGAGTACAAGCCAGGCGATAAGGTCTGGCTTGAGGGAACTAACTTATCGACAGACCAGCCGATGAAAAAGTTAGGAGATAAACGGTTTGGACCGTTTACAGTTCAGAAGAAGATAGGCGCTAGTTCCTATAAACTAGACATCCCCTCTACGTGGAAACGTATCCATAACGTTTTCAACGAAGTCCTCCTTACCCCTTACAGGGAACCGCAATTCCCCTCTCAACCACGAAACACTCGCCCACCTCCTGTTGTTGTAGGAGAAGAAGAGGAATTCGAAGTCGAAGAGATTCTCGACTCACGAAAGGTAGGAAAAGGAATCAAGTACAAGGTCAGGTGGCGAGGTTACGGACCACATGAAGACACTTGGGAACCTTGGTCCAACATCACACATTCCTCCGATTTGTTGAAG
Organism: Lentinula aciculospora; assembly: GCA_028011355.1. Taxonomy (NCBI): domain Eukaryota; kingdom Fungi; phylum Basidiomycota; class Agaricomycetes; order Agaricales; family Omphalotaceae; genus Lentinula; species Lentinula aciculospora. Next base: position 222,515 of record JAOTPV010000101.1, on the reverse strand, counting down.
GAATTCCATGATAAGAACCCGACCAAACCCAAACCCGTCACCCTGAGTCGACTCGAAATCCCTATTTCCTTATTCCCTACCGAATTATTCCGCCCTATGCCTCCGCCAGATACCGAAAACACGCCCTCACAATTACCCTCCGAAAATTTCGTTAGATGACAAGTGCTTCGTGGAACTCGTGCTCTAGGGAGGGGGTAATGTCATGAAACAATCTTTTTTCATTATTCTTTTCTTTTATTTACTTACATAATCACCAAAGCGCTTACACTAGCGCTTATTATATTTTCATTATCATTTAGGTTACACGCGTCAACCTTATTGTTCTTGCATTGTCGTTTCACTTAGGCGCGGCTCTCTCGTGCCTGTCAGTTCATTGACAGGATGACGTCATTATCGTTCCACTTCCATGCTTCTTTCTATATTGCCTTATTGTTTACTCACCTAATACCTACAGCTTTACTTATGGATATGAGCGACTCTTATTGTAGATCCTCACGGTTACGGCGCGAGATATCTCTCACGGCTTCATATCCCAATAGTATATAAGACTTAGTATTTTGTAGTGATATTCCTTAGCTCTATTCTCGTCTATTCTCCTCGGTAGCTAGACTTGTAGTTGGGTTGTCTTATACATTCTCTTTTTGCTTTTTCGCCCTCTTGCTCATCATCTATCGTGTGACGCCTGGTTGTCTCTTGTGAGAGCTAGCGAGTCGCTGACAGTGGGTAGGCAGAGCAGTCAATAGCTTGGGCAGACAGGCTTGGTGCGGCAGTGTCTGTAGACATGGTGAAAGTGGAGCCTGCAAGGATAACCTAATCAGTATGCTATCGGTGCAGTAGGGGATCTTGACCTAATGTCACAAAGAGGTGACGACGGTGGCAGAGCGGAGTGGAGACTTGGGCGGAAGCGGACAGATACTGGTCCCAATGACAAAGTTATATTGATAATAAATACAGAGAAGTAAGTAGTGACATACCTGGTCCCAATGACAAAGAGGTCAAGATAAGGGACCAGGTTGTGGGGGCTGGCTTAGATATACAGGGTAGAGTGTGGGAACTATGATGTAATACTGTATAGCTCAGGCACAAGGAATGGAACAGAATTGATAGAATGGAATGGAAGGTTCTGGAATGATTATTGTAGGTAGGAGGGCTCAGATGGTGTATCGTAAAGAAAGGAAAATGATAGGGGGGGGGGGGGCTCACTTCATGACAGCTGACTGGACCACACTGTACCTCCTAGAGTTCAGCCATAACCAACAACCTGTCAATGGACGATGGGAAGACTTCAAAACAGCCTTCACCCTCTGATTTGAATCCATTGATGCAGGTATGGAGGCCTGGAATGCAATCCAGCATCTCAGGCAGGCAAAAGGTCAAATGGTAGCAGAATTTGCACAGAATTTCAAGGACATTGGTGATTGGACCGGGCTTTCAGATGTCAACCTGCGAGAATGCTTCCATAGCGGCCTCAACCCAGAGATCCGACAAAATCTCATTGTGGTCAATATAGCCCGGGGACTAGCCCCTACACTGGAGGAGGCAATCAGACAAGCAATCTCAGTGGATGTATTCCTGCATGACCCCATCATGACAGGCCATAATCAGGGCACCTCTCACACCTCCTTTCACCCTGCTAACTCCCATGCTATGGATGTCGACACCACACACACCGGTGGTAATAGCAGAGAGAGTTTTGTGGCCCAGATGAGAGGCAGGTGTTATGGTTGTGGTTCACAAAGCCACGAGAAGAGGAACTGCTCATACAAGGACACAGTATGCCACTACTGTGGGCGACAAGGTCACCTAGAATCAGTCTGCCAAGACAAATTCATGGGTCTAGAATGCGGCCGGGGTAAATGTCAATAACCCTGCCATCAACAAGTTGCAGCTTCCTCTTCAATGCCCTTTACTCTCTTCCCCAATGAACCCATTCAAATTGCTGCTTCTACTCCGGCTCCAGCTCCAGCTCTGATCTCCCAGTCCCCAGCTACTCCTAACCTCTCCACTCGGATTGCCCAGCTCCAAGAACTTCTGAACAGAGCCAATGCCATGGCTCCAGCTTCAGGCTCGCAGGAGGGTTTTTAAAGTGGGTACCTGCCTCAGCCGCACTGAGAGTACCCGTTAACCAATTTGCTATACACTCTACATCTGCATATGATTCTCTATCCTCATGTAAAATATCTACTTGTCATGAAGTGAGCCACCCCCTATCATTTTCCTTTCCTTATGATACACCATCCGAGCACCCTTACCTACAATAACTATTCCGGAACCTTCCATCCTATTCTATCAGTTCTGTTCCATTCCTTGTGCCTGAGCTATACAGTATTACATCATAGTTCCCGCACTCTACCCTGTATATATAAGCCACCCCCCCCACAACCTGGTCCTTTATCTTGACCTCTTTGTCATTGGGACCAGGTATGTCATTACTTACTTCTCTGTATTTACTATCAATATAACTTTGTCATTGGGACCAGCTGTCCGCCTCTGCTCAAGTCTCCACTCCGCTCCGCCACTGTCGTCACCTCTTTGTGACACTACTATTTCAGAATTGAACTTCAATTCATCACACTTCCGAATTAATGTGAAATTAAGAGGAAGAAATTACAGTATAGCAACTGTGGCCATGGTTGATTCTGGAGCCACTGCTCTATTTCTGAATCAGGAGTTTGTCACCCACCACCATGTAAGGACCTTCCCACTCAGGAAACCCATTTGTGTCTTTAACATTGATGGATCTGCTAACCAAGCAGGGCAAATTACACATTTTGCACATCTAGCCCTGACTGTCGACAGCCAAGAATGGTGGACAGATCTGCTGATAACTAATCTGGGAAGCGAAGACCTAATCCTGGGACTCCCCTGGCTACATAAAGCCAATCTGGATATTGACTGAGAGAAAGGACAACTCTCAGTCAAACCACAATGGACAACCATAGAGGAGGTGGAAGAGCAAGACACTAGGGAGGAAATTGAAACAGTCATCACTCCTGAAACCCCACTGAACATAGCAGAGGAGGAGGCAGAGGAGTTGCTGATACACTGCATCTGAGCCAATCAATGAACCCGGCGTGCTGTCACAAAGAGGTGACGATGGCGGCACGGCGGAGTGGAGACTTAGATGGAAACAGGCAGCTGGTCCCAATGACAAAGTTATATTGATAATAAATACAAGGAAGTAAGTAAAAGACATACCTGGTCCCAATGACAAAAAGGTCAAGATAAGGGACCCAGTTGTGGGGGCTGGCTTATATATACAGGGTAGAGTGTGGGAACTATGATGTAATACTGTATAGCTCAGGCACAAGGAATGGAACAGAACTGATAGAATGGAATGGAAGGTTCTGGAATGATTATTGTAGGTAGGGGAACTTGGATGGTGTATCGTAAAGAAAGGAAAATGATAGGGGTAGCTCACTTCATGACATGTGCATGGGTGAAGTCAGGCATCTTACATGAACAAACAGAGGAGGTTTGGTGTGCAGCAGGATTCACCTATTCCCAACAGCTAGCAGAACAGGCCCACAAAGCAAAACCCGTGAAAACCTTTGAAGAAATGGTCCCAGAACCTTATCGTGACTTTGAAAAGGTATTCTCTGAAACTGCTTCAGAACACCTCCCTGAACACCAACCCTGGGATCACGCCATCGAACTGATCTCAGGTGCACCTGAAACCATGCATATGAAAGTCTACCCAATGTCATTGAACGAACAAGGTGAACTCAACCATTTTCTGGATGACAATCTCCGAAAAGGCTACATTCACCCCTCAAAATCACCACTGTCTTCACCTGTCTTCTTTGTGAAGAAGAAGGATGGGAAGCTCCGTTTTGTACAGGATTACAGGAAACTGAATCCAGTAACTCTAAAGAACCATTACCCCCTCCCACTGGTTGCTGACATTATTAGCTGTCTACAGGGAGCACGGTATTTCACCAAATTCAATGTCAGATGGGGCTACAACAATGTTCAGATTAAGGAGGGCAATGAATGGAAGGCTGCCTTTGCAACCAACCAAGGGTTATTTGAACCCAGCATAATGTTCTTTGGTCTCACCAACTCCCCAGCCACCTTCCAAGCACTCATGAATTCCATCTTTTCAGACCTAGTGGCAGCAGGGAAAGTAGCGGTTTACCTGGATGATATCCTCATCTTCAGCAATGAACTACAAGAACACTGGCAGATAGTGTGGGAGGTACTGAAATGGTTAGAGAAACATGACCTCTACCTACAACCTGTCAGCGACTCGCTAGCTCTCACAAGAGACAACCAGGCGTCACACAATAGACTATGAGCAAGAGGGCGAAAAAGCAAAAAGCGGATGGATAAGACAACCCAACTACAAGTCTAGCTACCGAGGAGAATAGACGAGAATAGAGCTAAGGAATATAACTAAAAAATACTAAGTCTTATATACTATTGGGATATGAAGCCGTGAGAGATATCTCGCGCCGTTACCATGAGGATCTACAATAAGAGTCGCTTGTATCCATAAGTCAAGCTGTAGGTATTAGGTGAGTAAACAATAAGGCAATATAGAAAGAAGCATGGAAGCGGAACGATAATGACGTCGTCCTGTCAATGAACTGACAGGCACGAGAGAGTCGCGCCTAAGTGAAACGACAACGCGAGAACAATAAGGTTGACGCGTGTAACCTAAATGATAATGAAAATATAATAAGCGCTAGTGTAAGCGCTTTGGTGATTAGGTAAGTAAATAAAAGAAAAGGAAAAGAATAATAAAAGAAAAGAATAATGAAAAAAGATCGTTTCATGACACAACCCGAGAAATGTGAGTTCAAGGAGCTTCAGATTGAGTACTTGGGACTAGTGATTTCAGAAGGAGAAGTGCACATGGACCCAGTAAAAGTGGCTGCAGTTCATGACTGGCCTACCCCAAAGAATCTGCGAGAGCTGCGGGAATTCTTAGGTTTTGCCAACTTCTACTGCCAATTCATACAGAACTTTGCCCACATAGCATGCCCTCTGAATGACCTAACCAAGAAAGACTCAGGGCTCAACTGGGGAACACACCAACAACAGGCATTCAATACCCTAAGGGGAGCTTTCATCACAGCACCGGTACTGGCACTCTGGGACCCCAACAGGCTCACCCAACTCAAGGTGGATGCATCAGGCTTTGCCACAGGAGGAGCTCTAATGCAGAAACAAGATGATGGTCAGTGGCACCCAGTAGCATTTCAATCAGCCTCCATGCAACCAGCAGAATGAAACTATGAAATCTACAACTGAGAGATGTTGGCAATCATTGAAGCACTAAAGGACTGGAGAAGCTTCCTGGAAGGATCTCCACAGACCTTCGAGATTATCATGGACCATGCAAACCTGGAATTCTGGCGCTCTGCTCAGGACCTTAGCTGACAGCAAGCATGATGGGCACTGTGGTTATCCTGGTTTGACTTTCAGCTCACTCACTGCCCAGGTAAGGCAAACACACAGGCAGATGCTCTCTCTCGCATGGCAACACATCAGGTGTTGGACAGTGAAGACAACTGACAACAGACCATTCTGAAACCAGCCCACTTTATACAAGTGGCAGCAGCCTTGTTACAGAACCCATTGGAGGACTGTATCCAGAATGCATCGCGAAGGGAGGCCCAAGTACTCAAAGGACTGGAAGAGCTCAGGAGGAATGGTCTCCAATGCTTGGCCAATGGAATAGCAGAATGGGAGGAGGATAACGGACTGGTGTACCATTGAGGTAGGGTATATGTCCCACCAGAGGATGACCTATGGACAGAAGTACTCAAACAATGCCATGACAACCCCTCTGCTGGCCACCCTGGACTTCACAATACCCTTGATCTCGTTAGCACCCATTTTTGGTGGCCCACCCTGCAATCCTTTGTAGAAAAGTATGTGGAAGGATGTGAAACTTGTGCAAGGAAAAAGATACAGAGACACCCATGAGCAGTAACACTACCGCTAGATGTCCCGGCAGGCTTGTGGGAAGAAGTGGGAGTTGACCTGATCACACAGCTGCCCAATTCACAAGGATATGATGCCATCCTAGTCTGCACCGATCTCTATGGGAAACAAATCCATGCAATCCCCTGTACAACCTCAACCACAGCAGCAGGTGTCGCTGACATCTACTATCATGAAATTTTCCACCTCCATGGCCTTCCCCTCTGCTTTGTATCAGACCGAGGACTCCAGTTTGCAGCAAAGCTCATGTGATCACTACTCTCCTGCCTGGGAATCAAATCAAATCTCACATTGGGATATCATCCCCAAGCAAATGGGCAAACTGAATGGGCAAACCAAGATGTCGAAAAGTACCTCCAGCTATATGTGGGACGTCATCAGGATGACTGGGCGGAGCACTTGGCAATGGCGGAGTTTGTGATTAACTCATGCACCTGTCATGAAGTGAGCCACCCCTATCATTTTCCTTTCTTTATGATACACCATCTGAGCTCTCCTACCTACAATAATCATTCCGGAACCTTCCATTCCATTCTATCAGTTCTGTTCCATTCCTTGTGCCTGAGCTATACAGTATTACATCATAATTCCCACACTCCGCCTTGTATATATAAGCCAGCCCCCACAGCCTGGTCCCTTATCTTGACCTCTTTGTCATTGGGACCAGGTATGTCTTTTACCTACTTACTTGTATTTATTATCAATATAACTTTGTCATTGGGACCAGTATCTGCCCACTTCCGCTCAAGTCTCCGCTCCGCTCCGCCACCGTCGTCACCTCTTTGTGACAGCACCCACTCTGCACTTGGAATCTCCCCATTCAAACTCACTTATGGCTACCTCCCCTTATTTCACATTCCCGTTGGACAGCAAAGTGGGATTCTGGCAGTGGATGATCACATCCAAATACTTCGAGATGTGCAACAGGATGCTGGGGCAGCACTACACCTGGGGAAAAGATGACAAAAGGAAAACTATGAATGGGGAAAACAAAAGGCACATCAGTTCCAAGTGGGAGATCAGGTCTGGCTGAGCGCAGAAGACATCAAGCTCCAGCTTTCCAGCGAGAAACTTGGGGACTGACAGCAAAGACCATATGCAATTTTGGAGAAGGTCGGCCCTCTGGACTATTGTTTAGACCTCCCACTGTCACTGGACTGCATCCACCCCATGTTCCACATTGATAAATTATACCCTTGGAGAGGAAACCCTGTCAACGGTGAAATCGCAACACTACCAGAACCAGTATACCTAGAAGACGAGGACAAGCTGGAGTACGAAGTTGAAGACATCCTGGACAGTTGGGTTAGGTGGAAGAAGTTAGAGTATTTGGTAAAGTGGAAGGGCTATGATGCAGGACACAACTCATGGGAACCTGCTCCAAATCTTGAACATGCACCAACCACTGTCTGGAAATTCCACAAAAAGCACCCCCAGGCAGCAAAAGTGTGACCATCAAGGACAATGGTCATAAGGAGGGGGGTAATGTCATGAAGTGAGCCACCCCTATTATTTTCCTATCTTTACGATACACCATCTGAGCACCCGTACCTACAGCAATTATTCCGGAACCTTCTATTCTGTTCTATCAGTTCTGTTCCATTCCTTGTGCCTGAGCTATACAGTATTACATCATAGTTGCCACACTCCACCTTGTATATATAAGCCAGCCCCCACAACCTGGTCCCTTATCTTGACCTCTTTGTCGTTGGGACCAGGTATGTCTTTACTTATTTCCTTGTATTTATTATCAATATAACTTTGTCATTGGGACCAGTATCTGCCTGCTTCCATCTAAGCCTCCACTCCGCCCTGCCACCGTCGTCGCCTCTTTGTGACAGGCACCACTCCTCTGAGAATTTCCTAACATCTTCTAGTTTCTTTTCTGGCTTTTTGAGATTATTGATTTGACTCTATTCATCCCAGTACTACACACCACAGGGCAGTATAACATTGTTAAAAAAATTTCGAAAAATCGGAACTGCCCCATGAACCATAGTAAGGCATATTCAATGTTCATTACAACCGCTAAGCACTAGAAGGCTGCCTTTGAGAATTAAAGTACAAGAACAAAAGCATAAACCATGTTCCAAATCCAAGTCCTCCTTTGTCTATGGAAAAAATTACAATGTTTCAATCACCCTATGGTTGTAACTCCACACCAAAAATGGACTTCGCTGCATCATGGTACCTGGCCTTAAATTCCACCCGGAATTTATTCATAACATCCACGCTGGTATAACCATGCTGCTCAAAATACTCCAACATGAGCAGGATGTAATCCATACAGTTCCCTCCCTTTTTGGAAATAGGCTCCGGCAGCTGCAGGATGACATGTGAATCTTGAGCATGTTTCGTAGTAGGAACAGCTAGCTTTAAAGTGTCCTTCTTGTATAGCATGTTGTCAATCACATCCCATTTCTCTTCTTCATCTTTGAAGCTGGCTGTGCCAAGGGGAATCTCTCTGGGGGTAGGATAGAAAAGTGCAGGGTCCCACTCTTCTTCTCCTTCTTGAACTGACAGATGGTTTTGGTCCACATCTGCACTGATCAGGGCATGGAGAAATATGGAATCGATAATTAGGACCCAGTGTTCGCTCTTTGTTCCTTCGCTCATGATAGCTAGAACAAGTTTTACCACTTCGCGCTCTGCAGATCAGGCATATATAATCCGTTAAGATTCTTATGTCAGGATTTACTTTACCTTTTGGGTTTTCAGCACGGCTGGCGACAGTGTGACCTACGTATCCATAGTCTTTGATGGCAAGATACTCAGTTCAATGTACAAGGCTGATCAGTTACAAACTTACCTCCTGAAGTTTCGCTAGCGATAGTATTACTATCGACGCTTTTGTTTTTTGCAATGTGCAAATGCGATGCAACTATAGCGAGCAACGTTGTCCAAAGGCAGAGTAGAACGAGAAAGCGTGATGCACTATTTTTGGGGAACATTAGAATCAACCCGCAAATTGTGAGATAGGAGAATCAAGAAACACTCGTTAGAGAAAGTAAAGAGTAGTCTGCGTAGACGTTGAAGGTGAGTATCAAGAACTTGATCTGAAAGCATAGTTTACAAACATACGGTTGAAGATTGGCCAGTAATTATACCAGAAGGTAGGAGAGGAATGACAGCTGTCGAACGATCATGAGTGACTAGAAGAAGAGAAGATATAGAGTGCATACCGAACCAGCGCGAAGGGGTAGTCAAACGGGTAAATATCTAGTAGGTCAAATGGGAGGTCCAGTACAAATTCTTTCCCTATTTATCATTACGCATACGCGATAGCGTGAAATTCTCCTGATGGTATCCAACAGAAAAAATCTAGGGAACCTTCGACTAGAATCAATCCCGACTGATCTGCTGATTGAACCGTCGGCAGAGAGTGTGAAAGATGAGCTTAAATGGATCGACTGGATAATATCCCGAGCGCAATTCAAGCTTTAAAGACTGCAATAGAAATTATTTGAGCTCATTATAATATATAGAAGATATATGGAACAAGGACCTAGTTTACTGAAGAGCTCTTGTAAGTCCTGTTCTACTATGGTTGTCAGGGATCTTCCGTAAACATGGTACATCTGATCCTTTAGAACGGGCTCAATTTTGCTCAACTACCTTTTCACATTAAAATAGTAGTGGATTGACAGATACATGAAATGTTAAGCAGAGGGTTTCTCTCAAACACCCAGAATCAAGCGATATCTTCAAATCAGATGTACCATGTTCAATGAAGATCTCTGACAGTCATAGTATATATCTCATATAAATGAGTATGATGTGCCTAGATAAGCCCTGACACGGTAAATTTGGACAAGGCTTAAGGGATCCACATTCAACAGTTAACGTTCAAACACGAGGCCTCTCCCCCTTCTTCTCTTCCTCCTCCCCACCTCCTTCTCTTCCTCCTTCCCACCTCCCTCTTCTCCCACCTCCTCATCTGATCCTTCCTCAATGCACAGATCCGCTGAATGAGCGCCACAGCGCATGTTTTTCCACAGGTTCCAGAACAACAAACCGTTTTTAAGGTATGTTTGTTTCTTGTTCCAGGTAACGATGTCGATTTGCTTGCTTATAAGTTTCGATCTGCTTTTATACGAAGCACTCTCCTGGTAAATCCTTTGGGATGAACAGGGGGGTTGAACTTCCCTTTCTTCGCAGTGCGTACCTACTCGAGAAGGGATTTATGTTTATATGTTGAGCTTATGAATGTAGGAGTTTTGAGGTTCAGAGAACGACGGCCGGTTACGGTTAGACGCATGCCGGTCCAGGATTGTTCAGTCTCGAGAGGGACGGGGGAGATAGAGGTAGATGGTTGTGAAGGTAGGAGGAGAGAAGTAATGGGTGTGTAGAATTTTCGTGGTTGGACGGAATACCATGCGCGGAGGAGGAGGATATTTGTAAACGAACAATGAATCAAGACGTACATTGAAAAGAATGGAAGCGCAACGAAAAAGTCGTTTACCACTCATCGATACCTTATCCTCAAACGCAGCTCTAGATGCTCCATATCCTCCATATCCTCCATTTCCTTTTTTCTTCCCTTTGACATTCGCCATTCCACCTGCACCTACACTCACAGCCTTCTTAATAATTCTCCTAACCCCACTAACCGTCTTCACGCTCGCTCCTTCAAACTTGGCCACCTCCGACGCACTACCAAGCATCCATTGCATGAACGCCGTCATTTGGAATGTCTTGAACTGAGTTCCCGTGAGTTTCAGCTTTTAACGATTTGGGGCGTCGGAGTGAGAGGACGGTTCCTGTTGCTGTTCAAGGAATCTTGTCAGTTGCTCCTTCACTAGCGGTATCAGCGACACTGTTGAAAGCGCAGAATCCTGTGTTGGGTATTTCAACAATCACATTCGGATATGATGATCGTCCAACGAACGTATCGGTATCGTTTGTAAGCGTCTCCAGCCGTGACTGACAATCAAGGGATCATTACTTTCTAACGGACGGTTGGACCAGCGGTGTCTTTCTGATTGCAATTGAATGAAGGGAAATAAAGAAGGTTGAGATGTGTGGGAGGAGTCCACGAAGGATGAGATGGTATGCTGAATCAAAGTACTGGATAAATTCTGCTAGGACAGAGGATAACACGATACGAATGTAGGTTCCTGCAGTGTAGTACGAGTTTCTGGATCGCTGGCGTAATGAATTCGGATTTCATTGTTGGGAAGAAATTTCTGCGTTCTGTCGATCATAGAAATCCATCCCGTTGGAGTTGGAAACAGAGGTCTCATCGTATTCTTGCATGGAGTGCCGTTTTTTTTGAAGATGAACTCTCAGGCGGTTGTAGCACCGGAAGCAGAGATTGAAGAGGTTGAGGCACCGGTGCCAGCGGTAGTCAATCTGAGTCTGGTGATTTGAGAGTTGGATGATCCGACGATGAAGAGGGTTTTTTGCGAGGGGAAAAGAAGCCGCTGACAGCCTTTGTACAAAGAAGAGGAACTGGAAGTGGTGATAGAAGGTTGCACTTCAGGTGATTAAGAAGTATGAAGGTTGGACTAAGAAAGATGCAGAGGTTATGAAGGGCTGAGCACATATGGGACGTTCGATGGATGTATGGAGGAGGTTGAAATACGGTGTTCGTCAGCGCAGGATTGAACGCACAAGTTCGCCTGTGCTCAATGTGCCGAAGTATATCCTAGTGAAGCCATGAAGAAGGATATCCTCGGTAACTTCTTCAGGCCATTTCTGAAATTCCACCTTAGCATTTCCTTCAATTATCCATCGTTTGCAGCCAATCCCCAGTCGATCCCTTCACATCGCTTTGCGACGGCGGAGTCATTATGCAGTAGAGCACGATGTCGAAGTAGTAATGCCATCTGTTTGTAGACGATGTATCTGTTTATTCAGCGTCGAGGTATTAATCAGAACCGATGACTGTCTGCTCGCTAACTGCTTTCATCTGAAATCTAGTCTCCCATCTTTATATGCGCACCTTCGATCTACGACACGCAATCCCATAGCTTTACGCTCCTCTTACCTTCACATGTTCAGTCTCTTACTTCTCTGGGTCAGCTTCCTTTTCGTGACCCCAACTAAGCATTGTCTCTGGATCACGGTACTCGCAATACAGCGACGGTGATAGAATTGAAGGAGCGAAGTGCGCATCCTACAGCTACTTCTTGCCGCCTTATTTTCAATGACACTGCTCTGTTCACCTGCTCAGGTTCCGAACCTCAAGGTGCTTGTGCAACTGCAGATAAGTCATCCCAAACCCTCTTTCGAGCATTGAACCCTGAATATTTATCAATCCACCAACTTTCACACTAAGAAAGTGTTTATGGATCCTAGGAGACCACTGAAGCCTTTCTCATACTATAAAGACTGCTCTTTATATTAATGATCCGAATTGGCAATACATGAATCTCGATACTGAATCGACGTTTGAGAGCGACGCCAAGATGAAGGAGGTGTTCAAGGAGTTGGTGGCTATTCCCTGGACAAAGAACCCAACTGATCATGAGGCAGGAGGGAATTGTACGGACTATGCGAGAAGTATATACTAGCGGTTCCGAAGGCGGTTTGAAGGCGGACGATAACCTAGGTAAGTCAAAGAGATGTATCTATACAATATATTCCGAGCATAAGCATCCATTTCCTGAAACTCATCTGAGTGATGATAGAGAGCTATCTTTGTTGACATTCCTATCGAACTAGTACATCACATCTTTCAAGTCCTCAAATATTTTCTCGAAATTATCACTCGCAACTTGCACGACATCCGTCCCCAGGATCATCTTCTGCACTTCCGCATCGACCGCCTTATCCGGATTTGGTCCACCTCTGTCCTTCAATGCCGCAAACTTTTTGTCTCTCTCCTCCCTTGCAGCTCCTTCGCCCAGATGCAGAACCCGACCTGATGCCGCCGCTAGTTCCACCAACGTCTCCGCACGGTTTTTCCGCACAAACTCGTAGACCCTCAGAGCCTTATTAATCGATTTGGGCCCGTGATCCGGCATCTTGGATAATACGACGGCGAGGACACCTGCATCTTCAATGGCTTGTGCAGCACCCTGGTCTACATAAAAGTTCATCTTAGTCAAAGCCACCGAAAACAGTGCCGAGAACTTACTTAGATGTGGAAGAGTAGGATGACAAGCGTCTCCAACAAGTGCGACACACCCACGAACCCACGTCGGTAATGGGTTATGAACGCGAAGCTTCCATTCGCACACTTCGCCTTCCGGGACAAGGTTCAGCATACGCATAACCAGCGGACAAAAGTCCTTGAAATTATCAAGCATATCCTCCTTCGAGCCATGCGTGGTGTAGGTCGCAGAAGGTGCTGCAGCAAAGTGGACATCAGGCTGGGCAGTGGATATATTGTAGATGGTTTTGTTGCTGATGGGGTACGCAATGATATGTCGACGCTCTCCAATCCAACGTGTTACTTGGTCAGAGTCTAAAAGCTCCAGCATCTCGGGATCAGACGACATTTGTTCGCGCGTGAGCATGATACGGTACGCGGACTGGCCCGAGTTGATAACTTCGGCGTCGACGTTCAGTTCTTTGAGGATCTGCGGTCGGACGACGGATTTGATACCATCGGCAGCGAGAACGACATCTACAGAGACATTGTATGGTTTGCCTTCGCGGGGGGTAACGGTAATTGTCGGCTTGGGCATCCATGATTGGATACCACTACAAGACGATCTAAAGTGGAATGTTATCGCTGTTTCTTCCTTGCAAACCTCGAACATCGCCTCTGCTAACGAGAATCTGTGTCCGACCATATGAGGAATCCCATATTCCTTTCGAATGTAAGAAAAATCGACGTGGGCTAATTCTGCGTTGTCGTTATGTCCTACAAGAATAGAATCAAGAATTGAGCAACAGATAGTCATTATAATTTGAAAGGTCAGACGCGTACGGCGGATGCTGGCATCACTGATTTCCGTAGCCTCTTTTGCTATCGACTCCCAGCATCCCAAACGGTCCAGTATTCTAGCCATATTTGGTGCAAGTTGTATTCCTGCCCCAACGAATCCCAGATTTGAAGCCATCTCGTACACATCTATGTGAGGTATTCCATGCTTAGCCAAGGCTAACGCACAGGCCAGTCCGCCCATACCGGCGCCGACAATTGCGACGTGAAGACCTCCCTTTTCATTCATCTTGCGAGGTTAAGTATTTAACAATAAGCAGAGACCCAGAAGGGAGGGGGGATTCTAATTAAAAACATCGGCCCTACGGCTATTTATAATGCTGAAAGTAGAATACCTCTGGTCCCTGCTGACCTGAGCTCCATTCAACACAGGCGGCAAGCTTCATTGGAGAGCTCGGAAAGACCGATTGAACGGACAGTCGAGTTGTTCACAGGAAGTGGAAGAAGCAGTATTCCTTCGGAGTCCCAGCAGCTTGAAGGACGAAGGTGTTATATGACATGATTACACTGAGGACGAGGAGGATGGTTAGCAGAAAACCTATGAAAATAAATTTTCATTGGTTGACTACGTTGAATTATATAACCCAGTGTAAGCAAAACCTCGTCAACTCGTTCCGAGACCGAGAGAAATAAAAACTTGTGAGGGTCAATGAATATGTGACGAGTGGGAAGGTAAAGGTGAATTGGTCCAGAACGTAAGAAACACTTTTCGAACAACCGGACGGGCACAACCACTGCATCTTGCCTTTGTTTCTTCTGCTTCCAAAAGGTAGCGAAACTTGCGCTAGTTAGCGGCAATTGCTGTACAGGAGATAGAACGATGAGATAGTCACGATGCTGTGTTGCTAAGTCGGGTTATGAACGCGAACGCGATTCAGCTTAAGTTCGAAGGAGCAAACGAGAATGGGCAAGACACCAGCCCGATAGTACTCTCACTGTAGATGGGGGTTCCAGAAAAATGGCACGCAGAGAGGCCGTGGTAAGTACTGGGGGAAAACAGAGTCTATTTTTCCTGTGATCTACAACTATTCAAGGGCTTAGGAAATCCTGTAGGTAAGTATGCCCTGAAACCAATGTACCACAAGCTTTGCTTGACCCGTGCCTTCGGCACGGGCAGGGGACAGTGACTTTTAACAACACATATAATATTGATTGTATTGAGCCAATACATTATTCAAATATACAATATAATTTAACAGCACTAAACTCTAATCAAGCAAAACCTCAGGATAGACAATGTTCTGTGTTATGCACTCTGTATTTCCTGTAGATTGCTCTGAGTAAATAAAACACAAACTTATAAGTATATAACATACCTTCAGGAAAAATTGTTTTGACTCCTTGCTTTGTTGTAGAGCGAGAAAGAGCAACATAGAGTTGACCATGAGTAAATACTGGGGATTGAAGGTTCAACCCAACTGTTTTAACTGATTGCCCTTGAGACTTATTGATGGACATTGCAAATGCTAACCTCACAGGAAACTGGCATCTTTGAAAGACAAAAGGTAAATCAAGATTGGATGGGCTGAGTGTAATACGTGGAATCAATATAATCTGGCCTGCATTATCTCCACCCAGTATTCTAGCCTCTAGTACTCTTGCTGTACATCGGGTAAGGATTGCACGGGTTCCATTACAAACTCCAGCTGATGGATCAAGATTCCTAAGAACCATTATTGGTGCACCAATCTTTAACTGTAGTTGTGACAGTGGCAGGCCAGAACCATTGATATTGTGAAGGAATTCCTCAGGATACTGAGAATCCCCATCTGCTGCTTCATCTATGACAGCCTTGTCTGCACTATGATAAGTATTGATATTGCCACTCAATGTATTTTTACACATGAGATTGGTTTCATCAACAGTATCATTTCATGGGCAGAGTATAGTGCGCTCTGAAAACCATGAATCAACATTATCTGCTGCACAGTCAATAACATTGAGATTTGGATAAATGGCAGAGATCAAGGAGTCAACAGAGTCCCCACACTTCATAATAGGGTCAAGCTTTATTTGGCTTTCTGGACCATTAATTGAACCATGTCCAACCTTCAGTAACCACTCTGCATACTCTTTGTCCTCTGCTGTACCACTACTTAATCTTTTATTTTCTTTTAGATAAAGGATCTTTATGTCACGCCATAAATAAGATCACTGGATACACTGACCCACAATTTGCTCTCGGTGTCCTTTCTGGACCACAGGAAGTATTTGCTGAAAGTCTCCTCCAAAAACAACTGTAACACCTCCAAATGGCTTGCTAGGGGTGTCCCTAATGTCTCTCATAGTTATATCCACAGCCTCTTGACAATACCGGTCCTGCATTGGAACTTCATCCCAAATAATAAGACTGGTCTCATGCAGTAGTTCACCCAGATCAGAGTTCTTCTTGACAGAGCATAATTTTCCTTCATATATTTCAATAGGAATCTTAAATGTGGAATGAGCAGTTTGCCCCTTTGGGAGTAAAAGAGCAGCAATCCCTGATGAAGCACAGCACAATACAATCTTTTCATCTTCCACGCAATGCATAACAGAGTGTATTATATGTAAATGTTTTTCCAGTTCCAGCTGGACCATGGAGAAAGAACATCTGAGGGTTATTCTCATATATTGCAGCTTTAATTGTATTGAAGGCCTCTGCTTGTTCTCTGTTCATCTTTGCAATATTCTCTGATGCTCTTTGCTGTTGTTCTTCAGCATGAAAGGCATGCTGCTCTCGTATCAACCTATTGCCTTCAACCCCTGCCCAAAATTCATAATTAGGAACTGGCATGCCCAGAAAACCTTTTAATCCATCATGTACTCCTGCATGGAAAAGGATTTTATCAATAAGATATAAACCATAATCTTCAATTTGATCCTGTGTTGGGTTGGCAATAATCCCTGAGGTCTGTAAATGGTGGTTGATATCATCACAGATGTGTTCTTTGAACTGCTCCCACAGTAAAAAAGGTTGAGCAGGACGGCAATCTTTAAGAATTGTTGCAAAGAGTGAACGGAGTGCAGATCCAGATTGCATATGTCTTGCATCCTCTAGGCAGTCCTTCCACTCAGAATCACTCTGCAAAAGCCCACAGGCCAAACATGCTTCTTGGTGTGTAGGATATTCCACTCCTTCACAAGTACGTAGATCTGCAAATGATGTAGCACCTTTGACAACTGTAAGCAGCAGTTGAATATAAAACCTTTCGCCAGCTGCAGGGTGAACAAAATACATCCGCCCAAGAGCAGCTTTACCCTCACGAATCTTCCATCTTTTTGTAGCTTTTACCCAGACCCATTTTGTAGGAAATTCCTGGTACAAAAGTGATCGTGCAACCATTACTGCATGTTCAGGATCATCCTCAGCCTTTTTCTTCTCTGCTGCATTAACTTTGAAGTAAGCTGTAAGTGTGCTGTCTTTTGACCCAACAGCATGAAGAACCTCCTCTACTGGTGCATCAGCATCAAACACTACAAATTGCCCAGCTTCTGTATGTACTGCAAGGCGGACAACATTTGGGATTTCTTCATGCATATCATAATGAAAAAGCCTCCAAACTGATTCAGAGGCAGATACATAATGGGAATCTATATATTGCTGTATTTCATCTTTATTTTTCCCAATTGCCATGGTTGTATGATCATGGCCTTTGTAAATGTATTTATGAAGGTATTTGAAAGCTTTTATGGAAATGCAACACTCTAAGTTGACATGTGATTTGAGCTCCATCAAAGCCCAAGGATTATGAGGTACAACCCATCTGTTATCAATATCAATTTCTATGCCATTGACCTTTTTCTTGCAAAGCCTTCCATTCTTGGGTCTAGCATAAAGGGTATAGCCATCCTCTGACAAAACAGTATGCTCTTGGAATACCTTAGGATAACCCTTGGAGCATTTTGAATCCTTCATACAGGATGCACTTGGGTTGAGATCACCACATGGTGTATGAATCATCAGCTTTTCAACCAACATGAATAAATTTGGATGTGTTTCAGGATCAGGCAACTGAGCAGAGATTACTTTGTCAATCTGATGAGCCTCTTGATACTGTGATTGGGGATAGAGAAAAATAAGAATGTGTATATGAGGTAGTCCTCGCTTCTGAAATTCAATTGTGTAAACACGGCCTCTACACTTTCCAAAACACCTTTTGTCAATAGCCCTCAAGATGATCCGTACTTTTTCACGAAAAACTCTGGCAACTAAATCAGGTCTGTCTTGTGCTGTCTGTCCGGGAAGGAGAGCCTCTTTAATCTCAGGTGCATTTGGATCTGCAGTGATTGTCAGAAATAGATCAGGTTTTCCAAATGCTCTTCCTAAGGCAATAGAATCTTGATAGAGCTGGAACATATGTCTTGATCCTCCAATATAAGAAGAGGGTAAGATAACTCGTTGCCCTATATCTTGCAGCTGAACATCTCCTGAATGAACAGCATCTACTAAACCACTGTAAACCTCAGCTCTGAGTTTCTTCTGATTGCGTGCAAGCCAGGATAAGCGTGACTGATCAGTTTGGGCCCATGCATCAACAATATATTGCTGAAAAAGATTTTTGGCATAGAACAGATGGTTTGATTCAATCTCTAGATTGCGTTGATGAAGGCGATATGCATAGTACTCCATCTGGGTAACATGATCATCATTAGAGGCTGGTTCATTAGGTCTATCTGCATATTTGATATTTAGGTGCCATCCTAGTTCACCTCTGGGAAACAGTAAAACATAATGTAAAGGTGCATATGCAGGATTGGTTTCATATATACGTTTCAGTGGCCCCTCCTTACATTGAAGGATAATATCTCAATGATCTGTGGCAGTACCTGGGCCTGGAAGAACAACTGCAACCTCATCAGCTGATGGCATATTATATCTCCTAGGATCATTTGTATCACTGAAATGCAGTTTGATATAAGCACCATTTAGGGAATTTGGAGCCTGTGCCTGAAGGTTTTGTATTCTCTGGTATGCTGATCTGTAGAGATTCACAAAGTTATTATTGCGGTGAAGGCAATCAGATATTGTTTGCATAACAGATGACAGTAACCCAGTACCATGATGTCTGTTATTGGCTAAGCGCTGCTCTAAAGCAGTCTCAGGTGCAACTATGTAAAGCTGTGCATATACTGGGGGTTTGTCACCCTCAGGCAAAAGGGAGCCTAGAGAATGCCAAAGTGCACCCTTAATTTTAAACTGCCTTGGCCCAGTATTTGGAAGTTCAGGATCATTCTGTGGTTGAATCTTAAGACCCAATGATACAAAAGCAAAAGCAGAATTATAACTCCTTATGTTGTCTAAAAAGTGCTTTGAGTTATGATCAACTCCAGTAAAGAGATTCCTGATTTCAATAGGTGGACTTTGTAACATAGGTAGCTGAATCTTCCCTGATTTGCAGCATGCTCCAAATTTAGGATTTATTACAGAGGAATGTGTAAGTCTCTCTGCTTGCCAATGCAATGCACCACAAAATGGACACTCTATATCCATTTTTCCCAAAGAACAGAAGTTATAAATCTGATCATTCTCAATAGGTTGTAGACCTATTGGAATAGGCTCATCTGGAGCATCATTTTGATGTTCATGATCTCCCACATCAATTTCTTGCTGTTGCAAGTGCTGCTCATGCACCTCTTGGGAGTTGTGCATCACATTTTGCAACTGTTCATGTTGTTGGTGCATGTCATGGCCTTCTGGTGTGAGATAGCCAGGACCTGGTGGAAGTCTCTGGCTATTCTCAAAGTCATCTTGTGGAGGATCATTATTCTCATGCTCATGGGTCAGCCTTTCTGGATTAAATGATATAGATTCTGAAAGTAAAGATAGTCAGCAATAAATAGTGTAATATAGAAAAGAATGTATTATGAATATGACTTTGGGCTCTTCTATGATTCTGTCTCAATGTTGGTCTTGCAGGGTGAGGCTGTACAAATGCTAGTTGAGCTTGTAGCTCAGCAGGTAAGTGAGGAAACTACCAAGAGAATAAATGAGCCTTAAAATCTCTAAATAAGTATGCTAATACCTGATTTTGATATGCCAAATTTGATGGTCCTGCATGGGCATTCTGATTCTGATTATGAAGAGACTATAAGGTAAAGATATTGATTGGTGGCCACAGCACTATGTATTTGAATTTTTACACCTACAACTGCTTGATTTGAAGTACGGCCACAGCCACGGCCCCGTGTTGGTAGTAGTGGAGGTAAATTTCTGAGTTGATTAGCAATTCCTTGAGTCAATTGAAACTCTTGGCCATTATGGTTGATTACTTGAAATAGATCATCTTGTGAATGCTGGGAAGGTACATAATTTTGAGGTATATTGAGTTGGAATAGTATTGGTCCACCATGTGGTGATGGTTGAGGTGTACGTCGATTTTCAGGGCTGCCTAGGGTACGTGTTTGTCGTTCCCTCTCACGATCAGCATTTTGTTGTTGATGTTGAGGTGTATTGGGAGGTGACTCAGAATCCCTTAAAGTGAGAATAGTAGTCAGAGCCTGCACACAGGTCAATAGGTTGTAAGAAACCAAACATTTTATCTGTAGTCAAATTTCCTCTATCAGGAACTTCAATTATAGTGTGAAATTATAGTAGAAGATGGGAAAGGGAAACAAAGGAGAGCATAATTATCATGCAATGCATGCAGCAAACATGCAGCAAACACATTGCAAGCTTGAAGTAATGTGTGAGAAAAACCTAAGTCAACTCAGCAAACACGTCGCAAGATTGTGTATTGTAATGTGTGGGAAAAACTTAAGTTGCGGCTGCCGCCGCAGCACTAAAACGTTCACAGTTTTGCTGACATAAATAATGACTAATAAGAAAAAGCGCTGGTTTAGGCGCACCGCCCTAATTTATAGTATAGGAAGTATAGGATATCAATAAGGAATGTCGGCAAGTGGTCCAATGAGACCTAAAACTCTATGATCGAATCTGAGGCAATACTCCCTCAGACTAATTCCGAGTCAGCCTGAGCTTCAGAGTGGACTTATCGAGATTCGTGCGTAAACACGTACGAAGCGCGACAATGTTCAGCAACTCAGGTGATTGTAAGTGATGGTTTGAGGTAGTTTTTCTACTTCATTTGGTAAGTGTCTTTGATATCGGTGGATCTTGACAGGTACGCGTAGGCTCAGACAATATCAGCGGGCCAAAAAAAAAAAAAAAGAGGTCACAATGACGCGTCCATCCACATTGATGGTTTAAATACACCAGCTACGTGCGATTCCATCCAGATTTCGAACTCAGGCCAGGGCCGAAAGAGGGAGAAATTAAGACTTCGAGCTCATTCAAATCCTGTTCGAACTAATTTTCAACGTCCGTATACGGGATGTTGGCCTGAACAGGAAACTACATAAATCGAAGTTCACGGTTCCCTTACTCTCAATTGCGACAGATCTATGCTCCTACAGAACAAGATGTACCCATCAGCGGGCGACATGTTAAAGTCTCGATGGTCGGTTCTTCTGTCACGGTGCATCTGCATCGACTTGTGTTCTATGCATTCTTGATTTCTCGTTGGAAATTGAAGTTTACATCCCAGCTTCCAACAAACTCTTCAAAACCACAATAAATAGCGATGAGTTTACGATTATCTATCTACTAGCGCGTGCCCTAGCGTGCCCCTCTGTGTAAACTTAACTTGGCTTTGCAGTGTCAGAGAAATGCTTCGTACCTAGTCGATGTCCATCTAGGAACGCCCGCTCTATAGAGAACATCCTAGAGGCTTGCTGGAAGGAAAGCCTTGCTATTTCCTAACGAAGGCTGTGTCAAACCGCACCTCTCGAAAGAGTGAAGAGTCAGCATTAGGTACTTAACATCTCCTTCATGCTTTTTTTGTACCATTTTTACCACTTTTTTTCTCGCTTCTAGTTTCGTTCCATGGAACGCTAACAAATTGTACATCAGAATTCATCAGTTGGTTCGTTCCAGCCGATGTCATCCTTTATCTTTCCTGGTTTCTTCTGAACACTTGAGGATTTCTCTACTGGAGAACGTCAAGTCATCACAAGGTAACAGAAGTCGATAGTCTTGGCTAATCTTGGTGGCGAAAGGCAATAAGTATTAGACTCCCAGGGGCCAGAAACAAAGTCCATCCCTCGACTTAATTCCAAGCTTTGCTCAGCGCTGGTTCGGTATATATCGTCCTCTGTCCCTCCCCTTTTCCCTTGCTGACCTGACACAACAGCTATTATCTCTCTCGTTCTCAAAGAATTGCTGGTCGATTACCACCTTCTCACCTTACTTTCTACTGCTTGTACGTCTTGAACAATCCTTGTACTGGCACTCAATTAATTCTCGAAATTTATGTAAGTTAGATTTTTCTCGACGTACTTTCTCGTCCAGTAACACCCGTTGAAAAATGTTCTCCCGAATGACCCTGCTCGCTTTATTCTCCCTTTGGACGAGTTTTCTCGCAGGTTTTGCATCGTCCCTGCCCTTTGCCGGTAGCATCGAAGCGTTCAGGTACTATGGACACACCTCACAAAGTGAGTCCTGCCCTGAATTTTGCTCAAGGTTGTACTAAAGTCTATTAACCATTTACTTACTGTGCATGCCTGTAAGTTGCTAGACGTTCTTTCGAAGTAGAAAACGACGTTTAGATCTTGTACGAAACGACACAATACGAACACTGGGCCGTGCTCATTGGAGACACACTTCTCCACGCCAGCGCCAAAGATTGGGAGGATTGGCAGAAAATGGATATTCAGAAGCACCATTTGCCCGTTCATCATAGAAAAGAAGCCAAGTAATCTCCACCTCCCAGAATAGTCAAACTCGGCACAGCAACGTTCGGAGATCAAGTCCAAGAAAACGACTTCATCAGCAAGATTCTCGACAGGAAGGTTATGCCCGTGCCTGTTGCGGAGAGGGGTGGGAATTGTATGTGTCTTGTAAAGGACGTTGTGGAGAGTTTGGTGGTGAAAAACCATTCTGGACCCGAGCTGGTGAATAAGTTCTTGGATGATGAATAGAATCCTAAATACCGCCAGGTTGTCAATACCGTCATTATGAATAAACAAATGAAATAGAAATATGTATATCCTTGACCTGGGTTCGAGCCACGGCAACAAAGTTCCTGTTATTGGTATTTTCACCTAGGATATAGAGGGTGATGCTCGGAGAAGGGAAGTTTGAAGACGACAAACAAAAATAGTCTTATCGTCACTATCGCCTCCTGGAAGACAATTCTCAAGCCTATCAGTCGGGAAGCGGGGAATTGTATTGATCTCGTCAGGAAGTAGTGACGAGTTTGGTGGAGGGAAGACATGCTGGATCCAAGGTGCTGACAAACTTCTTGACGCCAAGGTAACAAACTTCAAAGGCCGCCTTATAGATCTGAAACCGAAAGATATATCTGACATGGTAAGGTTCCTACGGATAATATATTCTGTATGTTGAACTTATCTCGAGCGACGGAGACGACGGGTACGTATTAGGCGCCAAATCACATATTCTGTTTTTTGAGACCATAAATTCTCCAACGGACCCTTGCCCACAGCCTCCGATAACTTCGACTTTGACTCCCAACTTTGAGTCGAACTCAGCGCTGGTTCGGTATGCCTTTCACAACCGTCACTCTCTCATCTCCCTCTTCTAAATGATCAAACAGCGTCCATCTCCTTTATATAAGATTGCTGGCCAATCTCACTAGTTTTCATTCATTTTTCCTTGACTTCACGAACGCACGAACCTGAAACAACGAGAAGAAAAAATGTATCTTTGTACCTCCCCCTCGCACTTCTTTGTACTACTCTGCCTTGGAACGAGTTTTCTGGCAGCTACTGCGTCACCCTTGCCCGTGGTAGGTCATAACCCCGGACACCCCGAGAGTTCTACTAGTGCCAGTAAAATATCCTCATGTAAGTAATTAGTTTCTGCAAAAAACTGTCTATTGAGGCAGTGCTAACTCCGAATCCGATGCAGCCGACGAGTACAAGGTCAATGTCTATGTTGGTATCATCGATACTGACAGCAAAGACGAATGGTCGTTCTTGATCTTCGCCGAACTTGATCTCATGCTGGGAGCTGAAATCCCCGGTAAACACTATGGGAGTTCCATCAACAAACACACCAGCAAAGTCGATGAAAAATCGACCGAAAAGCCCTTCGACGGGTCCAAGGACAACTTGATACCTCGCACACAGATTTATAAAAATTTTTGGGGCCAACTTCAATATGGCATCGATGTGCTCCCTCTCGGCTCCATGGTGTTCGAAAGCCAAGCGCAAGGAGAGGATACCATCAAGAGTATGCCAGACAGGATAAAGTTGCCGTTTGCTGCAGCGAAAAAGGGCGGAGGCTTTATGGACTACATCCTGCTTGTGCTGGAGGATATGACGAAGAAGGGTCACGACAAATCCCAAGGTTCGATGAGTACGTACAGACTCATGTATGAGGAAAGGTACAACCAGGTATCGAAAGAGGTCTTCGGGGTAGATTTGAAGCCATAACTCATTACTTGGATAGGAAGAGGTTTAGAGGATATTAGGATACTTTTTTATTCTATGTTAGGAATGTATCGAGGCAATTTGAGCGCTTGTCCTGGGGTCAGTCACAATTCTTCTAGCTTCTTTTTCATAACATTCTGCAATCAAAGCAAATACCCTAGCCTATGGGTAGGTTAATCGGCTTGAAAAGGAGAGCATGAAGTATTCCTCGCATGGAATCCTAAGGTTCAGTGTAATCCCATAAGATCACAAAGTGGAGTAAAAGATATATCAGGCTGGAAATGGACAATGCTTATTATTTGTTCTTAGTTCTGTGTGTTTCACTGCACTTTTGCATTGTTTCACTCTGAATCTTGCCTCATTTGTAGAAAGTCCTGGACTCTGTTTGCATTCAATCTTAGATCTAAGCAATAAGATAGTAATTTGGCTATGGATCTTTTCGTAGAGTACTTGAGGAGCTGTAGCCTCCCAAATAAATCCAAGTTTTGTACCTCATTTTCTCCATACAAGTAATCCTTTATCTTCATACATGTGGGGTAAAGGCTCCTAAGCCATACTGTCTCTCAGAATGAGCATGATTCTTCATCTGATCAGGTCCTAAATCCAGTCATTTTGATAATGTCTCTGCTCGATTGGTGTTGAAGGTAGACTCCCAGTGTGGAGATACAGAGAACTTGATCTCAGGTTGTGCGTTAGGAAAGCATCTTCAATCTATTATTCTTTGCTTTTTCTTTTGCTTTTATTGTTCTTTCACTTAGGCGCCCTAGTGCTTGCATCAGCATTTTGTTACAAAAACATTCTTTTCTATCATTCTTTCCTTTTTCTTTTCTTTTCTTTTAATATTTTCTTACTTAAGCACTGTAGCGCTTACACTGGTGCTCATTATATTTTCATTTCTGTCTAAATTACATGTGGCAACCTTATTGTTCTTGCATTGTTGTTTCATCTATGTGTGACTCTCTTGTGCCTGTCAGTTTGTTAACAGGACATCATCATTATTGTCCCACCTCCACATTTCTTTTATATTGCCTTATTGTTTACTCACCAAATACCTACAGCTTTACTTATGGATATGAGCAACTCCTATTGTACATCCTCATGGTTATGGCATGAGATACTTCCCATGGCTTCATTTCCCATATGTATATAAGATGTAGTATTTTGTAGTTATATTCCTTAGCTCTATTCTTGTCTATTCTCCTCGGTAGCCAAACTTGTATTGGGTTGTTATCTCATCCTCATTATCTTTTTGCCCTCTTGCTCATCATCTATCATGTGATGCCTGGTTATCTTTTAAGAGAGCTAGCAAGTCACTGACACATTTATTATATTTTCATTTCTGTTCAAGTTACATTTGACAACCTTATTGTTCTCACATTGTTGTTTCATCTAGGTGCAACTCTCTTGTGCCTGTCCAGTTATTGACATGTCATTGTCATTATCATCCTGCCTCTGCATTTCTTTCATATTGCATTATGGTTCACTCATTGTATACTTGCAGCTTTAATATTGGATACAAGCAACTCATATTATATATCCTTGTGGTTACAGTGTGATATAGTTCTTATGGCTTCATTTACTATACATACAGTGATAGCAAGCCATCATGAGCACCCCATATGTAGAAATTTTGTTCACATGCTTCTAAGTTCACTACCTACCAATATGACTACTTGTAAAAAGCCTTGTTACTATACTACAAGCATTTTTACTGTATATAAAATAATGAAACCTGCTTGATTGTGGTGACAAAGGGAGAAGCACAGAGAAGGCACAGGCTCAAGCACAAGCCGAAGCGAGGGGTGGGGCTAGCACCACACACGAAGGCTGAAAGATATAGTGATCAAGACAACAGTGATAGCATAGGGCCAATCACTAGGGTCGCACAAGGAAAACTAGTTCCAAAGACCAAGAGGTCAAGATGGGGAACTAGATGTCAGCTACGGTACTATATATACAAGAGTCTCGATGAGTAAGCGACAGTGCGGGAAGTTGATGGAAGGATATGGAATGATGTAGAAAGATATGGCAGAGTGTGGACAGATCCAAACCGTAACAAGGATAAAGAAATAAGGGGATGTAGGGGAACTAAAGTAGGTACCGTATACTGTGTAGCATGTCACGACATTACCCCCCTTCTACAGTCGATGTCCCAGCGACTATTTCTGTAAAGTTTTTGTAGGGTTGCCAGGGCAAGGAGTGGAAGATGGCCGCTGAAATTTTTTGTGGTGCATTTGGGTGTCTTGTATAAAAATCCACAATTGCATCATCACTTGTGCCCACTAGGTTTTCTTCATGCTCCCAACTGTTGTGTCCCTCGTCATACCCTTTCCACTTTACCAGGAATTGCAGCTTTTTCCACCGTCCAAAGACCCGGCTGTTCAGGACCATGTCTACGTCATAGAACTCCTCTCCCTCCATGATTTCGGGTTCTGGTGGTGGTGGTTCAACTCCGTTAATGTCATTTCCTTTCCAGGGGGTCAGGCAGTTGGTATGGATGTTGTCGTGGATCTTCATCCAGGTGGGTAGGTTTAACTGGTACGTGAGTGGACCCGTTTTCTCTGCAACTTCGAATGGGCCTAGGCATCTGCTCCCCAGTTTTTGGTTCTTTTGCCGCACCTTTAATTTGCTCAAGGATAACCAAACCGGTTGTCCTACTTCGAATTCCTGTACTTTTCCCTTTGCTCCCTCTCTGATGCGCTCTTTGCTCATCCGTAGTGCTGCTTCTGCATCCTCCCGTGCATGCTGTAACAGTTCTAGTCGGCGTTCAATGGATGGGTATTTTGTCTCGACGCCGTTTGGAATGGTGAACTCCGGGGTATAACCGTAAAGTGATTCGAAGGGGGAGTGGCTGTGTGCGGAGTGGATACGAGCGTTCATGACAAACTCGGCAGTGGGGATTAAGAGGTCCCAGTCATCCTGTCAGTGGCTTACATACATGCGAATGTAGCATTCAATTTCCTGGTTAGCACGTTCCGTCTGTCCATTTGTCTCGGGGTGATAGGCTGTGGTCAGGGAGGAGTCGATTCCAAGTCGCTTCAGTAGCTGTCGCATAACGTCTGCTGCAAATTGGGGTCCTCTGTCAGAGATGAATCGATGGGGTAGGCTGTGTAAGCGAAAAATTTCTTTATAAAAGAAATCTGCTACTCCTTCTGCTGTTATCTCAGTGGTACAGGGGAAACAGTGAACCATCTTTGTGTAGTGGTCCACGAAGGTGATGATAGCGTTGTGGCCATCCTGTGTCATAGGTAGTTCCCCAATGAGATCCACACCAATGTCTTGCCAGGGTCCTTCCGGTACGGGAAGAGGTTGAAGAGGAGAGGGATGGTGGGGGTTTAGGCATTTGCGCTGGCAGTGGTCACATCCATCGATGTACTTGTCTACAAATGAGCGCATTCCAGGCCACCAGTAGAGTCTACTGACTAGTTCTAGGGTGCCATGCATACCGGGGTGGCCTGCAGTGGGGGCGTCGTGACATTGTTGCAGGATTGTTTTCCGTAGCGCGCTATCTGGTGGTACGTAGACTTTGTTGCAGTAGTAAACCAAGCCGTTTTCCTCTCTCCACTCAACTAGACCGCCTGTAAGGCTCTGGGGTGTCTTGATGCCTTTCAGACCATTTAGTACTTCGGCCTCTCGTTCACTGATCTGTCGGATGCGGTCAAGGAGGGGGTTGTGAAGAAGGACCATGGTTGCTGCATTAAGGAAATGCTCTGGTTTCAGTACGATTTGCTCCTTGTTGTCCTCTGCATCTGTGACTTGGTGCTGCGCCATATGTGAAAGTGCGTCCGCTTGAGTATTTGCTTTACCAGGGCGGTGCTTAAGATGGAAGTCAAACCGGGAGAGCCATAGTGACCATCGTGCTTGTCGACGACTGAGGTCTTGGGCTGTTTTCCAGTATTCCAGATTCTGGTGATTGGTCATGATATTGAACGGTTCTGGGGATCCTTCCAAGAAGCTTCTCCAGTCTTTCAATGCTTCGATAATGGCTAGCATTTCTCAGTCGTAGATTTCGTAGTTCCGCTCAGCTGGATCCATGGAGGAGGAACAATAAGCGACCGGGTGCCAGAGTCCATCCTCCTGTAGTTGCAAGAGAGTACCTCCAGTGGCGAAGCCTGATGCATCCACTTCAATTCGGCTTGGTTTCAATGGATCCCATAGTGTGAGGATTGGTGCGGAGGTGAAGGCGTCCCTTAATGATTCGAAAGCTTCCTGCTGTAGGGATCCCCAGTTCCATTTGGTATCTTTGTGGGTGAGGTCATTCAAAGGTCATGCTTTCATTGCAAAACCTTTGATGAATCTCCGATAGAAGTTAGCAAATCCTAGGAAACCTCGAAGATCACGTAGCATTGTAGGTGCCTGCCAGCTTCTGACCGCCTCTATTTTGACTGGGTCCATTCACACTTCTCCTTCACTGATCACTAGACCTAGGTATTCAATGGAAGACCATTCAAATTCACATTTCTCTGGCTGCAGGTACAGGTCGTATTGGCTGAGGCATGCAAGAACGTTGTTGACTACCATGTGATGTTCCTCGACAGTTTCTGTGAAAACTAGGATGTCATCCAGGTAAACAGCCACCTTCCCAGCAGCAGTGAGGTCAGCAAATATGGAATTCATGAGGGCCTGGAACGTAGCCGGCGAGTTTGTCAGACCAAAGAACATAACGAGGGGCTCAAAGAGTCCTCAGTTTGTGGCAAATGCTCCCTTCCATTCATCGCCCTCTTTCACTTGCACATTGTTGTACCCCCAACGAACGTCCATTTTGGAGAAGAGCTTGGCTTTGCACAGTCGACTGACAATGTCTGTAACGAGAGGGAGTGGGTATCAATTTTTTTACCATGTATTCATTGAGCCACCGGTAGTCCTGAACAAATCAAAGTTTACCATCCTTCTTTTTGACAAAGAAGACAGGCGATGCCAATGGGGATTTGGAAGGGCGAATGTAGCCTTTGCATAGATTCTCTTCCAAGAATCGGTCAAGCTCTTCCTGCTCATTTGGAGACATTGGGTAGATTTTGGTGCGCATAGTTTCAGGAGCGTCGGGTTTCAGGTCTATGGCATGATCCCAAGGTTTATGCTCTGGTAGTCATTCTGATTCCTTCTTGGAGAAGACCTTTGCATGTTTCCAATATGCCGAGGGGACCATCTCTTCGAAAGATTTAATTGGCTTCTCTTTGTAGGCGGCCTCTGCCAGTTGTTGTGAATACGTGTACCCTGCGGAACACCATAGTTCTTCTGATGTATGGCCAATGATTCCTGCTCGAAGTAATGCTCTTCTTCGCTTCCTGTTGCCTATCAGTCGATACAGAGGTGTGCTTTCAGTGTACTCATGTATCTCTAGGTCGGGTCTGGGAGGCATTTCTTTGGGCAGTCGGGATTGGTCATCAGACTCCGGGGTGGCGAAGTGAACATGTGGGGTGGACGTGGGGCCCCCATCTGGGTTTGCTTCTACAATGTGCTCTGTGGTTCCTCCCACATTACTCTCCTTGGGTTCGGGGACTTCCTCGATGGTCATGGGAGATGGGACTTTTCTAGGGCAGGTGATAGCCAGTCGCCCTTCTCTCCAGTCAATGTCTGGGTTGACCTTTCGGAGCCAAGGGAGTCCAAGGATGATGTTTTCAGAACTGAGGTTGGTGACAAGATATTCAAGGAGCTGGGGTTGGTTTTGATCTATGGTGGACAGTAGACGTACAGAATGTGTGATCTGTCCTGCAGTGTTAGGAGATCCGTCGATGTTATAGAGGGCAATGGGCTGATGGAGACGATGAGGGAGGATTCGATGTTGTTTCACAAAACGTTCATGAATGAAGAGACCTGTGGCGCCAGAGTCTGTCATTGCTGCACTGTTTGTATTCTTGAATCTGCCTTGCAACTTAATTGGAACGCGGAAGTGAGAAATGTCACTAGATTGAGCAGAGCCAATGGTACATGAGGGTATAGATGCGTAGGTAGAAGTAGAGGAAGAATACAGACTAGGGAACCAGGTGGCAGCCGTGGCAGGTTCCCACTTTAAAAATTTGAACGCAGCTCTGCCATCTGCTCTGCCAACTCCTTTTGTCCCACAGTGAGCATCTGAAGGATCTTCGTGAAGTCCGTCGCCAGGGCAGGTGTTGCAGCAGCAATGGAAGTGGAAGGCTCCGCAACCATTGAGGTAGCAGCTGCAGAACGAGGGAGGGGTTTTGGGAGTCCTATGAACTTCCTGCGACAGACAGCCGCCAGGTGACCGGTTAGCCCACAGCGATTGCAGATATCACGTTCGTGGTGTCCATCCACCTTACAGTGTTCTTTGGACCCGCATCCATAACATCTGCTTGACATGGCTCTGCGGTAGTCCTCGGCTGATCGTCCTGTGGAGGTGGCATCTACCTCCATTGCATTTGGATCACGCGCCGGGACGAAGGGAGTGGGGGTATAGGAGCCGAAGCTGGGAGTGTTCCGGGAGTATTGTTTCCGTTCCTCATCAGCGCGTTCATTCTGTCGGTTGTCGATCCGAATCGCTTCACTAATCAGATCATGCATAAAATCCGTATTGGCCTGAGAGTTGACCAATCCGTCCTTGATTCGCTTCGAGAGATGGTCATAGAAACGATCTTGGAGGTCGGCATCCGAATATCCCGTCCTACTAGCATACTGCTTGAAGGTGGCAGCATATGTTGCCACATGGTCCCTTCCTTGCCAAAGACTTTTGAGAACACATTTGGCCTCCACCACCGGGTCCGCTGTTTCAAACTGTTGCCTAAAGGCGCCAGCGAAATCAGCCCAGGTTGGGTAGAGGAGGGCAGGAGCTGGTAGTCCTGCAGCAACTGCTCGAGCAACCTGACTGATATTCTCCGAGGTGGGAGTAGCCCAGATGGCAGCATCACCATCCAGGTATGAGATAGCTGATTTGATTCTCTCTTGTTCATTACTAAGGGAACGGATTCCCTGAGCCCAGAGTTCAAAGGTGGCAATGAAGCGTCTTGCGTCATCACTGCACTTCCCGTCGTATGTCTGGGGTTTGCTAACACCTTTATTGGTGCTTATGTTGTTAGCAATACTGGCTACTGCCATTTGTAGCGCCATCTGTTGTGTTGCAAGTTGTTGAATTAGCACGGCAAGGTCTTGGGTGGTAGGGGGATGGGCCATGATGAGAGTGGTTTCGACAGGGATAGGTTCAGGAGATGGGGGTAATGGTTCTGGTGTGACTGAGATATCGATGACGATAGGCTCTGGAGATGGTGCGACAGGGTTGGCTTCAGTTTCTAGCTCAGGTTCTGGGATAGCAGTGGGAAAAAGCACAGGAGAGGCTCTAGTGGATGGGACAGCACTGGTAGGGTTTGAAAGTCTACCAACCCGGCTTGGAACTCGGCTTGGAATTCCGGGGATGGTTATGAATTGTCCGCTTTCTGAATCGCTTGGAGCGATGGGAGCAGGGTTGCGGTATCAATTGGGACAAGGGTTTTTGTCGCAGTCAAACCAAGCATCACGTTCTTTGTCTGGATTGTATTTGGAGTGAACGTCGCACTGATCTTGAGTATCAAATGCATGCTGAAATCCTGAACAATCGATGTCTGGTGTGAACGAAGGCATAATGGCAATGGAAGGTGGAGAACTGGGTAAGTCCGATTTCCACTCCTTGTAGGATCAGTTGAAAAGGCTGATGGTACGAGTAGAGATCTTGACCTAATATGATGACGAAGGGAGAAAGCACAGAGAAGGCACAGGCTCAAGCACAAGCTGAAGCGAGGGGTGGGGCTAGCACCACACACGAAGGCTGAAAGATATAGTGATCAAGACAACAGTGATAGCACAGGGCCAATCACTAGGGTCGCACAAGGAAAACTAGTTCCAAAGACCAAGAGGTCAAGATGGGGAACTAGATGTCAGCTATGGTACTATATATACAAGAGTCTCGATGAGTAAGCGACAGTGCGGGAAGTTGATGGAAGGATATGGAATGATGTAGAAAGATATGGCAGAGTGTGGACAGATCCAAACCGTAACAAGGATAAAGAAATAAGGGGATGTAGGGGAACTAAAGTAGGTACCGTATACTGTGTAGCATGTCACGACATTGATATTCCATATTTTTGGACCACAAGGTCCCTCAAGGAAAGGTTTCTTCCATAGATGAGAAATTCTTTCCCATTTTGGGGTGCTCGTGATGGCTTGCCATCACTGTATATAAGATAGGATATTTTGTAGTTATATGTCAGCAACTTGTTAGCTCTTACAAAATGATAACCAGGTGTCACATGATGATCAATGAGCAACTTATTGTTTACTCACCTAATACATACAGCTTTACTTATGGATACGAGTGACTCTTATTGTAGATCCTCATGGTTACGGTGTGAGACATCTCTCACGGCTTCATATCCCATTAGTATATAAGACTTAGTATTTCATAGTTATATTCCTTAGCTCTATTCTCATCTATCCTCCTCAGTAGCTAGACTTGTATTGGGTTGTTTTATCCATCCCTTTTCACTTTTTCGCCCTCTTGCTCATTGTCTATTGTGTGATGCCTGGTTGTCTCTTGTGAGAGCTAGCGAGTTGCTGACACATCGGAGTTCATTGAACCACACATTCCTAACACACTGGCAATGTGGTGTCATATGGGCAAAGGCTCCTGCACTGGTGTTCTAAAGGTGTACAATTGGAAGAAAAGAATTGGTACTTGCTTGGGTAGTGTGTTCCTTGTCGTGACATGCCATACAGGATACGGTACTTACTTCATTTTCTCCTACATTCCCTCTTTCCTTTACCTTTGTGACTACCTGAACCCTTCTCCATGTTTCCATATCCTTTTATTTCCATCTATCACTTGTCAGAACCTTCCATCACATTCCAGACACTTCTATCGGCTTCCCGCGCTGTCGCTTACTCATCCGAACCCTTGTATATATAGTACAGTAGCTGACACCTAGTTCCCCATCTTGACCTCTTGGTCTTTGGAACTAGGTTAGTACCTGTATCATTGTTTACCTTCAATATACTTACTTGGTCTTTGGAACTAGTTTTCCTTGTGCGACCCTAGTGATTGGCCCTTGCACTATCACTGCCGTCTTGATCACTATATCTTTCAGCCTTCGTGTGTGGTGCTAGCCCCACCCCTCACTTCGGCTTGTGCTTTGAGCCTGTGCCTTCTCCGTGCTTTCCCCCTTTGTCACCACATTCCTCAACCTGAGTGATAGTTATATTTCCTTGTTTTCTTCATCATTTTTCCTGTGCTCATTTTTGCATGTCTTCAAGATGGCCATTTTCTGTACACCAGTTACATTTTTGTTTAGTAACAGGTGCAGTGGCAGCAGCAATGGCAGTGGCTATAGCAGCAGCAGTAGCTGCTGCTTTTTCATCCTGAGCTTTTCATTGTGTTTTTTCATTTTTAAATGTGGACTGAAGTTTTTCAACATCAATGGTCTCAAGTATAACTGTTGCCACTGCACCTGTTACCACACAATGTAACTGGTGTACACAAAATGGCCATCTTGAAGACATGCAAAATGAGGAAAAATGATGAGGAAAACAAGGAAATATAACTATCACTCAGGTTGAGGAACACACTACCCAAGCAAATACCAATTCTTCTCTTCCAATTGTACACCTCTGGAACACCAATACAGGAGCCTCTGCCCATATGACACCACATTGCCAGTGGTTTACATGTGCCTTCTGAGATTCATCTGTGCAGAGAAAAAGGATTCCAGCTGCTTATTCTTTCTCGCGATGACAGTTTTGTAATGCTCGTCTCTCATCTGAGGTGAGTTTTCCGATTTGTCCGGTGTCAGTTCTTGGTTTAGGGATATGATGTTTGGGTCCGGGTTGACGTGATGCCAACATGCTTTGACTTTCAAGTAGGCTTCCATTTCGGGATGCCATGTTGTATAGTTCAGGCCATTCAGATTTTCAAATGTTCGGAGAGATTCGGACATTGCGATAATATGAGGTGCCCTTTTGAGGAGCATGAGCAGAGACGTTGATGTTGAGGTGAAATAAGGTGCAAGACGGTGAGTCTAGAAACTCCTTGGACACAGGGCTCAGAACCTGTTACAGCAAGCAGCGCTAGGGAACGAAGGTCAATGCTAAGGAGTATTGACCCTCATTCCCGTATTTTGGTTAAGCGGATTATAATGTAGGTACGTCTATACTATGAATTCGTTTGTTTCAACAGTTTATAGTGTTAGGAAATATAAGGATAAGGATCATGCGAACGTAACATAAATGAAATGCATTTTGGATCGAGGGCGACAGTTCGTGTGAGTTTATCATATTATTCAATGTCATGCACTTGCTGAAATACTTTACCTACTAGCTGCCCAGTACAAAGTGCCTATTTCCCTCATTGTATTCAACCCACATACATCCAATGAACACTGGGATGCGCTCGTTGGCAGCACATTGCTTCGTGCCACATATGCTTACGAGAATGGCAAGAGAAAGGATCATCTGCACCCAAATAAAGTACAGGGTAAGGCCCTTACCAGACTCCTCTCCAACCCTTCTGCCTTTACGAAGGTGTCCCTCGGTGAGGTGATGTTCGAGAACAAAAGCGAGGAAGAGGATCCTATACTATAAATTAGGGCGGTGCGCCTAAACCAGCGCTTTTTCTTATTAGTCATTATTTATGTCAGCAAAACTGTCAACGTTTTAGTGCTGCGGCGGCAGCCGCAACTTAAGTTTTTCCCACACATTACAATACACAATCTTGCGACGTGTTTGCTGAGTTGACTTAGGTTTTTCTCACACATTACTTCAAGCTTGCAATGTGTTTGCTGCATGTTTGCTGCATGCATTGCATGATAATTATGCTCTCCTTTGTTTCCCTTTCCCATCTTCTACTATAATTTCACACTATAATTGAAGTTCCTGATAGAGGAAATTTGACTACAGATAAAATGTTTGGTTTCTTACAACCTATTGACCTGTGTGCAGGCTCTGACTACTATTCTCACTTTAAGGGATTCTGAGTCACCTCCCAATACACCTCAACATCAACAACAAAATGCTGATCGTGAGAGGGAACGACAAACACGTACCCTAGGCAGCCCTGAAAATCGACGTACACCTCAACCATCACCACATGGTGGACCAATACTATTCCAACTCAATATACCTCAAAATTATGTACCTTCCCAGCATTCACAAGATGATCTATTTCAAGTAATCAACCATAATGGCCAAGAGTTTCAATTGACTCAAGGAATTGCTAATCAACTCAGAAATTTACCTCCACTACTACCAACATGGGGCCGTGGCTGTGGCCGTACTTCAAATCAAGCAGTTGTAGGTGTAAAAATTCAAATACATAGTGCTGTGGCCACCAATCAATATCTTTACCTTATAGTCTCTTCATAATCAGAATCAGAATGCCCATGCAGGACCATCAAATTTGGCATATCAAAATCAGGTATTAGCATACTTATTTAGAGATTTTAAGGCTCATTTATTCTCTTGGTAGTTTCCTCACTTACCTGCTGAGCTACAAGCTCAACTAGCATTTGTACAGCCTCACCCTGCAAGACCAACATTGAGACAGAATCATAGAAGAGCCCAAAGTCATATTCATAATACATTCTTTTCTATATTACACTATTTATTGCTGACTATCTTTACTTTCAGAATCTATATCATTTAATCCAGAAAGGCTGACCCATGAGCATGAGAATAATGATCCTCCACAAGATGACTTTGAGAATAGCCAGAGACTTCCACCAGGTCCTGGCTATCTCACACCAGAAGGCCATGACATGCACCAACAACATGAACAGTTGCAAAATGTGATGCACAACTCCCAAGAGGTGCATGAGCAGCACTTGCAACAGCAAGAAATTGATGTGGGAGATCATGAACATCAAAATGATGCTCCAGATGAGCCTATTCCAATAGGTCTACAACCTATTGAGAATGATCAGATTTATAACTTCTGTTCTTTGGGAAAAATGGATATAGAGTGTCCATTTTGTGGTGCATTGCATTGGCAAGCAGAGAGACTTACACATTCCTCTGTAATAAATCCTAAATTTGGAGCATGCTGCAAATCAGGGAAGATTCAGCTACCTATGTTACAAAGTCCACCTATTGAAATCAGGAATCTCTTTACTGGAGTTGATCATAACTCAAAGCACTTTTTAGACAACATAAGGAGTTATAATTCTGCTTTTGCTTTTGTATCATTGGGTCTTAAGATTCAACCACAGAATGATCCTGAACTTCCAAATACTGGGCCAAGGCAGTTTAAAATTAAGGGTGCACTTTGGCATTCTCTAGGCTCCCTTTTGCCTGAGGGTGACAAACCCCCAGTATATGCACAGCTTTACATAGTTGCACCTGAGACTGCTTTAGAGCAGCGCTTAGCCAATAACAGACATCATGGTACTGGGTTACTGTCATCTGTTATGCAAACAATATCTGATTGCCTTCACCGCAATAATAACTTTGTGAATCTCTACAGATCAGCATACCAGAGAATACAAAACCTTCAGGCACAGGCTCCAAATTCCCTAAATGGTGCTTATATCAAACTGCATTTCAGTGATACAAATGATCCTAGGAGATATAATATGCCATCAGCTGATGAGGTTGCAGTTGTTCTTCCAGGCCCAGGTACTGCCACAGATCATTGAGATATTATCCTTCAATGTAAGGAGGGGCCACTGAAACGTATATATGAAACCAATCCTGCATATGCACCTTTACATTATGTTTTACTGTTTCCCAGAGGTGAACTAGGATGGCACCTAAATATCAAATATGCAGATAGACCTAATGAACCAGCCTCTAATGATGATCATGTTACCCAGATGGAGTACTATGCATATCGCCTTCATCAACGCAATCTAGAGATTGAATCAAACCATCTGTTCTATGCCAAAAATCTTTTTCAGCAATATATTGTTGATGCATGGGCCCAAACTGATCAGTCACGCTTATCCTGGCTTGCACGCAATCAGAAGAAACTCAGAGCTGAGGTTTACAGTGGTTTAGTAGATGCTGTTCATTCAGGAGATGTTCAGCTGCAAGATATAGGGCAACGAGTTATCTTACCCTCTTCTTATATTGGAGGATCAAGACATATGTTCCAGCTCTATCAAGATTCTATTGCCTTAGGAAGAGCATTTGGAAAACCTGATCTATTTCTGACAATCACTGCAGATCCAAATGCACCTGAGATTAAAGAGGCTCTCCTTCCCGGACAGACAGCACAAGACAGACCTGATTTAGTTGCCAGAGTTTTTCGTGAAAAAGTACGGATCATCTTGAGGGCTATTGACAAAGGGTGTTTTGGAAAGTGTAGAGGCCGTGTTTACACAATTGAATTTCAGAAGCGAGGACTACCTCATATACACATTCTTATTTTTCTCTATCCCCAATCACAGTATCAAGAGGCTCATCAGATTGACAAAGTAATCTCTGCTCAGTTGCCTGATCCTGAAACACATCCAAATTTATTCATGTTGGTTGAAAAGCTGATGATTCATACACCATGTGGTGATCTCAACCCAAGTGCATCCTGTATGAAGGATTCAAAATGCTCCAAGGGTTATCCTAAGGTATTCCAAGAGCATACTGTTTTGTCAGAGGATGGCTATACCCTTTATGCTAGACCCAAGAATGGAAGGCTTTGCAAGAAAAAGGTCAATGGCATAGAAATTGATATTGATAACAGATGGGTTGTACCTCATAATCCTTGGGCTTTGATGGAGCTCAAATCACATGTCAACTTAGAGTGTTGCATTTCCATAAAAGCTTTCAAATACCTTCATAAATACATTTACAAAGGCCATGATCATACAACCATGGCAATTGGGAAAAATAAAGATGAAATACAGCAATATATAGATTCCCATTATGTATCTGCCTCTGAATCAGTTTGGAGGCTTTTTCATTATGATATGCATGAAGAAATCCCAAATGTTGTCCGCCTTGCAGTACATACAGAAGCTGGGCAATTTGTAGTGTTTGATGCTGATGCACCAGTAGAGGAGGTTCTTCATGCTGTTGGGTCAAAAGACAGCACACTTACAGCTTACTTCAAAGTTAATGCAGCAGAGAAGAAAAAGGCTGAGGATGATCCTGAACATGCAGTAATGGTTGCATGATCACTTTTGTACCAGGAATTTCCTACAAAATGGGTCTGGGTAAAAACTACAAAAAGATGGAAGATTCGTGAGGGTAAAGCTGCTCTTGGGTGGATGTATTTTGTTCACCCTGCAGCTGGCGAAAGGTTTTATATTCGACTGCTGCTTACAGTTGTCAAAGGTGCTACATCATTTGCAGATCTACGTACTTATGAAGGAGTGGAATATCCTACACACCAAGAAGCATGTTTGGCCTGTGGGCTTTTGCAGAGTGATTCTGAGTGGAAGGACTGCCTAGAGGATGCAAGACATATGCAATCTGGATCTGCACTCCGTTCACTCTTTGCAACAATTCTTAAAGATTGCCGTCCTGCTCAACCTTTTTTACTGTGGGAGCAGTTCAAAGAACACATCTGTGATGATATCAACCACCATTTACAGACCTCAGGGATTATTGCCAACCCAACACAGGATCAAATTGAAGATTATGGTTTATATCTTATTGATAAAATCCTTTTCCATGCAGGAGTACATGATGGATTAAAAGGTTTTCTGGGCATGCCAGTTCCTAATTATGAATTTTGGGCAGGGGTTGAAGGCAATAGGTTGATACGAGAGCAGCATGCCTTTCATGCTGAAGAACAACAGCAAAGAGCATCAGAGAATATTGCAAAGATGAACAGAGAACAAGCAGAGGCCTTCAATACAATTAAAGCTGCAATATATGAGAATAACCCTCAGATGTTCTTTCTCCATGGTCCAGCTGGAACTGGAAAAACATTTACATATAATACACTCTGTTATGCATTGCGTGGAAGATGAAAAGATTGTATTGTGCTGTGCTTCATCAGGGATTGCTGCTCTTTTACTCCCAAAGGGGCAAACTGCTCATTCCACATTTAAGATTCCTATTGAAATATATGAAGGAAAATTATGCTCTGTCAAGAAGAACTCTGATCTGGGTGAACTACTGCATGAGACCAGTCTTATTATTTGGGATGAAGTTCCAATGCAGGACCGGTATTGTCAAGAGGCTGTGGATATAACTATGAGAGACATTAGGGACACCCCTAGCAAGCCATTTGGAGGTGTTACAGTTGTTTTTGGAGGAGACTTTCAGCAAATACTTCCTGTGGTCCAGAAAGGACACCGAGAGCAAATTGTGGGTCAGTGTATCCAGCGATCTTATTTATGGCGTGACATAAAGATCCTTTATCTAAAAGAAAATAAAAGATTAAGTAGTGGTACAGCAGAGGACAAAGAGTATGCAGAGTGGTTACTGAAGGTTGGACATGGTTCAATTAATGGTCCAGAAAGCCAAATAAAGCTTGACCCTATTATGAAGTGTGGGGACTCTGTTGACTCCTTGATCTCTGCCATTTATCCAAATCTCAATGTTATTGACTGTGCAGCAGATAATGTTGATTCATGGTTTTCAGAGCACACTATACTCTGCCCACGAAATGATACTGTTGATGAAACCAATCTCATGTGTAAAAATACATTGAGTGGCAATATCAATACTTATCATAGTGCAGACAAGGCTGTCATAGATGAAGCAGCAGATGGGGATTCTCAGTATCCTGAGGAATTCCTTCACAATATCAATGGTTCTGGCCTGCCACTGTCACAACTACAGTTAAAGATTGGTGCACCAATAATGGTTCTTAGGAATCTTGATCCATCAGCTGGAGTTTGTAATGGAACCCGTGCAATCCTTACCCGATGTACAGCAAGAGTACTAGAGGCTAGAATACTGGGTGGAGATAATGCAGGCCAGATTATATTGATTCCACGTATTACACTCAGCCCATCCAATCTTGATTTACCTTTTGTCTTTCAAAGACGCCAGTTTCCTGTGAGGTTAGCATTTGCAATGTCCATCAATAAGTCTCAAGGGCAATCAGTTAAAACAGTTGGGTTGAACCTTCAATCCCCAGTATTTACTCATGGTCAACTCTATGTTGCTCTTTCTCGCTCTACAACAAAGCAAGGAGTCAAAACAATTTTTCCTGAAGGTATGTTATCTACTTATAAGTTTGTGTTTTATTTACTCAGAGCAATCTACAGGAAATACAGAGTGCATAACACAGAACATTGTCTATCCTGAGGTTTTGCTTGATTAGAGTTTAGTGCTGTTAAATTATATTGTATATTTGAATAATGTATTGGCTCAATACAATCAATATTATATGTGTTGTTAAAAGTCACTGTCCCCTGCCCATGCCGAAGGCACGGGTCAAGCAAAGCTTGTGTTATCAAAAACATAGTTGCAATACCAGAACT
This sequence comes from Lentinula aciculospora, assembly GCA_028011355.1. NCBI lineage: Eukaryota > Fungi > Basidiomycota > Agaricomycetes > Agaricales > Omphalotaceae > Lentinula > Lentinula aciculospora. The sequence continues at coordinate 181,889 of JAOTPV010000101.1, read as the reverse complement.
CCACGCTTCTTATTGGGAGAATGAAGGGAATTGTATGGATTGGGTTAAGCTTGTGTGCAAGTCCTTGAATATATCCCAAGAAGAGAGGAAGAAATTCATGGATATTTACAATGAAAAGTACTCCGTTGTGGCGAAGGCCGTCCTTACCGTAGACTTGGTACCAGGGCCGTGGTAGAATATATAGCGCACAATTTAGCAAGGCTAGCTTGAACGTCTTTATGTTATTAATATTAGCCACTCCTAGGATAGGTCTCACAAGGTTTGTGTCAATGTTGCAGTACATGTTGCGCTCAAAGATTTCACAAATTCAATCAGCATTGATCCATTTTTTGATAGTCTGTAGCTCGATGTCTCTCGCCTAAGAAACAATAACAGTGAAGAAACCTTCAGATGGCTTCAGCGCAAAAGACCTACTTGAGTTACTGTCAAGGAATCTGAATCACTGGGCGCGAACAAGTCTTCCCTGTGTGCCATACCACTGACATACAAAGTCTTTGAGACATTCCGACTCCCAGATGGGAGAAGCATTGGAGCAAGGCTAGTAGTAGGATCGTATTGTCCCACAGAGAATATGATCCGCTCCGAACTGCTGACCTTCTCCGGTGTGAAATGGTACTTGGCTTCCAGCTCCTCGCCAGATGGAAGCTGAACTCCCCATGTTTCATTACAACCCTGAGTAAAGACGGTCTTCAGATCATCGAACGGTAAAAATATGGTGTCGTTGCTGATATCTGTGGACTCGATAGGAAGATATGTGCCTAGTCGAAATCCAGGCATGAGAATGCAGAAGTGGGGTCAAGTCCGATACGACTTACAGGTGATGTAGGAAAAAGGAACGCTTTGAATGAGGGGTACGCCGCCTTGGATTCCATTCTTCGAGGTGCCATTAAGAATGTCGAGACAGGTGTAACCCAAAGGCTCGTACCATATCCACTGAGTTACATTCAAGACTTGGATTGGGTCAGATTGAGCAATGGTGGCATTGACAATCAGTTCGGGTGGAGGAGTCACAAGCGAGCGACCTGGCTGAGCTGCAGCATAATTGAACTCGGCGCCGAATGAAAACGTATTGGCAAGAAACTGAGTAAGTACGCGGCATTCTGCGGAGGAATTGGTCGGAGCAGAACACAGCCCTAGTTCCTGCTGTAGTCCGGCGACATTGTCGTCTACGAAAGGTTAATCGGATATCTGGGATGGACAACGTTCGGAGTACTAAACCTGTTTGAAACCTTTGTTCTAACGCCAGAAGACCTTCCTTAATTTTTGCGGCTTCCTCGGCTGAGCGGTCGGAGTGAACATTCGAGACCTGTCGGAATGGTCCACATTCTAGGAAGGGAAGCGAGAGTTAAAAAAACATACCCAATTATACCAATTGAATCGGCCCGTATTATTGGCTTCGTTCACTTATCATTGTGGAAGGGCCGGCTGAAGCCACTCCTCCAAAGAATGTTTCGGGATGGTTGAGTCGAAACATCGCAGTAAGGAATCCGCCATAAGATCCTTTGGGCTAGAGTCAGCATAATATCGAAGTTGGTGCAGAGTTCAGCCATACCACTGGAAATTATTACCGGACTATGTTCTGCACCAGTTACATTCGCTTTGATTGAATTCACGAATTCAACACCGTCCGCCATGACGTTGTCAAGAGTCAGATATTGAATGTTATCCCGGGTCCAGGAGTCGTTTCCAAAAGGAAGGCTCTTGCCAAAGTACCGGTGTTCAATAGCAGTTGCGATATCTCCTAGCTCTTGGGCCCAACTATATAGGATGGTTGTTTCCTGATTGTAGGCTGTTGTTCAAACTAATCCCAGACGATATAAGCGTGGAGACGACCTACGATTCGAATCATCTCGGTAGCCTCCTCACCTAGGAAGAACAAGATCGGACCTCCTGGCTCGAAAAAAGTAGTATCCAGCTGGTACTGTTGCTGGAAGACATCACTGGTGTTGCTAGAGTGGTCAAGTTTCTGGGTGAAGAACCGCGGAGTGAGCGAACTCTGATTTGTGTTGTCGGTGAGTTCTGTAGTAGGTATCGCATTCGATGAGCTGGATAATCCGAGGCCTAAGAGAGCGGCGTGTTGTAGCGCTAGCGTGGGATCATGTAGCGGTCGTGAACGAACCGCGAGTATTTCCTTATCTCTATATATGACAAATCCTTCATATCTTATCAGTATGCTCTATGCCCTATGCCGAACCTCGTATATTTCTACTTATGGACACCCTATGCACTCGTACAGTATATAAGGCGACGCTCATGTATTCGTTACCTTAGGTTCTCTCGAAATCTACCCCAGTTTACAACGGTTATTGCCTGAGCACCTACTTTGTCCCCCATCTCTCGTGTCGTGTTACCGTGATCTGTAGCGCTAGCGTGGGATCACGGTAACACGACACGAGAGATGGGGGACAAAGTAGGTGCTCAGGCAATAACCGTTGTAAACTGGGGTAGATTTCGAGAGAACCTAAGGTAACGAATACATGAGCGTCGCCTTATATACTGTACGAGTGCATAGGGTGTCCATAAGTAGAAATATACGAGGTTCGGCATAGGGCATAGAGCATACTGATAAGATATGAAGGATTTGTCATATATAGAGATAAGGAAATACTCGCGGTTCGTTCACGACCGCTACATACGCCCTCCAGATATCCTCTCGAGGGTATCTCATTCTTCTTCGGCAACCTACGCGTTAGATCCTTCGTTCATTGGCTGGCTGTCTCCTTCAAGAATCATAGAGTCAGGATCCGTAAATCCAAAGTCATTGGTGGAGGCGGTGGAACCAGAGGCGGTGTTATTGTGGCTCAATGCACTGAAGAACACAGTCAAATCCGACTCGGAGATGCTAGGGTTAGATGCAGGTTGAGAATCGTTGGGAGATGCAGTGCTGACAGGAGTGTTGTTAGGAGCATGGAGTGGATTATGGGCTGCATGTGGACCGAGTTGGACAGCGGGATTATTGGCGGGGATGGATGACATAGAACCAAAGATAAATGGAGAGGGTAGACTGCTGGTGATACTGGGACCCGTGGGCATCAGTGAGTCCTGTTTTTTGACGCTGTAGTCAACATTCATCTGTCCATTCTTCTTCCCTTTCTTCTTCCTCCCTTTCTTCTCAGTTATAGATACCCCTACTCCTCGTTCAGCACTATCCAAGAGTAGTTTTCCGTATAACGTTTGTTGTTTGTGCGATAGGTTAGACAATCCGAGGGTTTTCATAATCGACGGTTCTGAATTCGGTCCACGAACGAATGGCGCGAAGATAGAACGATCAACCGGATTCGTAGGAACGTGGATAGTACCCGCGTCGGGGTCCACGATGGCCATCTTCATGGTTCCGACAAGTGGATCCGAGTTGAATCTGGTCGCAAGGTAGGGATAGGCTATAGGGACATGGAGGTTCCCCAACACGGCACCGGGTCTTCGAAGAATGGCATCGAAATCGAGACAGGCAGAGAGTTCAGCCGGGGTGATGCTATAGGTGATCCCGTCAGACGATGAGATGGTATTTCGGTTCGCGTTGACTCGTTTGAGCCATTCAAGAGCTTTCGTTGGTACAGATGGGGTTTGCTGAGTGGAGGACATTGTGTATTCTGGGGAATGAGGTGCGTAAAATTTTTCTTTTATATCTTCCTCCCATTCTAACCCTGAGTTATCTAGGGGCAAGAGGAGGGAATTCATTCGTACCGTGGACACGTCGTCAACTCCCAAATGTGGGATTGAATTCGGATCTGGGACGTCGCGCCCTCCATCCCTCAGCTCGGAAATATCTGAGATCCCAAGCGCGTCAAAATACTCCCCAACTGCGTCCAGATGGTCAATCTGGTGGTACGGCAGCCAGGTCAAATCTCCGGACTTCCACTTGATATGGAATAGCGCGTTCGAGCGCGTTCCGGAGTGGGCGACGATACGGTCAACCGCCCATTCTCCTTCTGTTTCTTCAAAGTCTGCAATTTGGGTTTCCAGCCGTCCAGGAAAGAGACGGTCATCATTGGGGATGTGGATACGAAGTAGCGAGGCGTGAAAAGCGTCGTGTACTCCTCGCTGCTTGAGACGAGCAGGAATATCAATTCTGAAGGTAGAGTTTCCGAAATCTTTCAGGATCTTGTAGGGTCCAATAAATTTCGGTACTAATTTCCTTGCGTAACCCTTAGGGAACGAAATATTCTTAGTGGAGATATAGGCTAAATCCCCTTCTTCAAAGGGAGCTGGACGACGACGCCTATTAGCATCGCGCGTCTGTTTCACTCGGGCGTTCAGGATGCTATCATGAGCTTGCATTACTGCTTGCTTCATCTTCTGAGCATAAACTCTGATACCTGGGTACTCGTTTTTGTCAGCTGAATCCCACAGGAATGAACGCGGCATTCGTCCGGTATTCAGGAAGAATGGTGAGTATCCTGTTGTTTCTGATCTGGCGGAGTTTATTGCAAACTCAACTGATGGTAGCTTGATGACCCAGTCTTTCTGGTCGATAGCAACACACTGACGTAGCATCTGAGTAACCGTCCGGTTGGCTCGTTCAGTTGAACCGTCGGTTTCGGGATGGTAAGCACTCGACATTTTGAGTTTCGTACCAATCAGGTTGTGTAGGTGAGTCCAAAACGTACTCGTGAAGTACGAATCTCGATCACTCACTATGTTCTTAGGCAGTCCATGATGTTTATAGACTTCCGCAAACACGAGTTCGGCAACTTGTTTTGCTTTGTAGGTGGTTTTACTAGGTACCAGATGTACCATACCCGTTAATAGGTCAATGACAACCGTTATCATGTCGTATGTCCCGTTTCGGTCCTTCGACTCTGGCAGAGGCCCCACGAAATCCAATGCAATAGATTCCCAAGGATATGAAGGAACCGGTAATGGATTCAATAGTCCATAAGGTCGGGCATTGTTAGGCTTTGCACGCTTACACGTTCGGCATGAATCGCAGTAAGCTTTGACATCCGATATCAGGTCTTTCCACCACACATAGTCTCGAAGGTAATTGATTGTCTTCTTAGGACCAAGGTGAGCTAAAAGTGAGTGTGCTTCATTGATGATGCATTCTCGAACATTCCGTCCATTGACTGTGAGTTTTGGTATGCAGAGAACCTTTCGGTCATGTTGCATAAGATATACCAGACCATCGGATACCTCAAAGTTTCGGTATTGTTTCGGTTTGTTAACAATCTTGCTGAACATCGTATCATTTTTGTACTGATTCTTTAGCAGGGATTCAAGATCGAGTTTCGACTGACTTGCTGCCAACGCAGTAAGCAGTGAGGTGTCCGTTGACACTTCTGGCACCTCTACAGTTGGGTTAGCGGCGGTATCAGTAGGTTCAGGCTGAACACTACTGGGTTCGACTTGATTTGGAGTTTCGGCAGGATTTGGATGGGTACTCCCGCCCTCCTTTCGTTGTTCACGAGGACCGTGCAAAATGAAACGTTTCCCGAGCATCCGTTTAGCAAAATCGTGGCTGGTTTCAACTCGTTTCCCCTTGTTACGCGTGGACATTGCAAATAACTCGGGCGAATCAAAGGATGCCTCAATATCAACAAGTAAAGGCATGGAGATGTTGTGCGAGAGCAAAACATCATTATTAATGACATCGTGGTATGTGTACTCACTTCTCGCGCGTACAGTACCAGGCTTATCGTTTGAATAGATTCGCGAGAGCGCATCCGCGAGTATGTTCTCGATACCAGGTACGTATTCGATTTTATAGTTGAATTCTGAGATCTTCTCGAGCCATCGAGCTTGCCGTCCTGACAAGTCCTTTTGCTTGAGAAGATGCTCGAGACCTTTATGATCAGTTATCCAGGTGAACTCAACACCCTGGAGTATGTCACGATGACGAAGCATCGTTTCGACACCTGCCAACATCTCTATTTCATGGACAGGGTAGTTTTGTTGTGCTGGGTTTAATTTTGCGGAGTAGAAGGCTGCTGCCTTTGCATCCTTCCACGATGGACCTTGACAAACAGCGCCACCTATTCCCGTGGCACAACCATCAGTGATCATCCATACCGGTGGTGCATCATCTGTATAATCAAGTGGAACCCGGTGATGATCCCGAGCCCCACTGGTGAGTCTTTTCACGTTTTCAAATGCTCGTTGCTCAACATGAGTCCAACGAAAAGGTACAGTATCGCCGGTGATGGTACTCAAGTGCCCCATCGGAATTCGGACAAGACCAATATCGTCGGCAAGATATCCTACCGATCCCAAGAAACCACGAAGCAGATCGCGATTAGTGGGTGTTGGCCATCGAATGATGGCGTCGACTTTGTGTGGATCCATCCGGATACCCTTATCATCGATAATACAACCAAGTACTTTGAACTCCTTTGGCAGGAAGTTCAGTTTTTCTTCACTAAGGTAAAGTCTCTCTCGCTTGAGAATATCAATGATCAATTTAACATGTTTAACATGATCCTCTAGAGACTCAGAATAGATGACTATGTCATCCAGGTAGACGTCCATAAATCTCCCAATATATTCTGAGAAAAGGTAATTCATCAGAGCTTGGTAAGTTGCGGGCGCATTGCAATCGCCTTGTTGAATAACAAGACTCACCATGTTTCCATCAGGAGTGGTCACCGCCGAATGAGGTACATGTTCAGGTACAATCCGTATCTGTTCGTATGCATCTTTTCCATCAATAATCGACCGGTACTTTGCACGGGCAACTCGTCGTTTGATGCCTTCGATATCTGGCATCGGCGATGATAATTTCTTTGTGTTGGCATTCCGTGCTCGAAGATCCACCACAATGCGCATCTTCGAACTTCCTGGTTTGGGAATCAACATCATTGGTACAGTGTTTCCTGAACTAGTCATCTTCCACCTACCTGATTTCAGATAGGCATCCCGTTTCTCCGCCCATTGGCTCCGAAACTTTTCGGGACATTTGGATGGACGCCAAGACAAGATTTTCGACTCGTCTATCAGCGGGATTGTATGGTTGATGGCTCTGAGAGGTGGTAAGTCAGTTTCCGCCATTGCTCTGCACAAAGGTTTAGCGTACTCAACTAATTCTTTTCGTACAGATTCCAATTGGTCCTGATAGAGATCCATAGCACGAGAAGACAGTTTCGCAACATTTTCACCTTGAATGGGTAAGGATTCGGTGCTTCCAATGATCACCTTAGCATCATTGAAACCAACCATGACCTTGTGTTGAAACAGGAATGGGGTACCGAGTATGATATCATAACTTGATAGGTTTGCTACATCGAAGTAGCGTTGCTCAGATATTCCTTGGTATTGGAACTGGGTTTTCACCCCCCAATTTATTTTTGATCGAGACCCTTGGACAGCAAGCTGCAAAGGTAACGGTTTCGTCAACTCCATCTTTTGAATACCAAGCTGATCAGCAAATGTAGATGATACGAAATCACCTAACGAGCCTGTGTCAATCAGTGCTCGAGCTGGATGACCATTCAATTTCACCACCACAACTAATGGTTTGGGAATTCGACGCGAGAAATCCTTCGTTGTTGCAGCATTCCGTTGAATAGCAGGATAAGTCCCTCGAGGGACTTGTACACCATTGATTTCAATAGATGGCCACTGATCTGCATAGGAACTTTGAGTGCTGATATCCTCAATAGGGTCAAACAGACATCCAAAAACGCATTCTGAGTCTTCGGTAGACTCATCCAAGGCTTCTCGGATCCCTCGGTATCCATGAACGAGTTGTTTTTGATACCATCGGGAGAGGTCAAAGTGAAAAATTTGCATGTACTTTTGTGGTAAGAGTACTTTGAACTCGTGTACCAGATCATGAATTTGATAATGGTCAGAATTGTAGCTTCTAACTGCGAAATGAGTGATCCTTCGGTCACTCAACACATCTTCAAGTGTGTTTCGGGGATTGGTTTGTCTATTGGACAGCCAAGTTTCAATGCCCTCAATGTAAGTAGAGTGCATTTGATAGAATTTATACACCTCAAGCTTCTTTGAATTGAGCCTGACATGCATTTTCTTAGCACGTTCAACAGCATACCAATACGGGAGTGCAAATCTGGGATCCTTGAGTTGGGCTTGTTGTACATAGACCCACTCAATTTCGTCCATACCCTGATATGGTGAGTCAAAATAATCTGAATCACTGACACAATATTGAGTATCACTAATTGGATACACGTAGAATCGACCGATGTTATCTTTTTTGTGCACCAAGTCAGTTGGATAAGGTGCTGCGATATCAAGCAGATACATTGCCCGTTGGGCCAGCATGTCACCAATACATTGCGGGAGTTCTTGCGATGCATACCCATGATTCGGGTGATTGAGTGACTTGTACATCCAAGGTCCTCGATGACCATTCTTGGATTTCGGGGGTAAGTACTCGAGATTATCAGTGCTTGAGGGTTCGAAACTCATGCAATCACTATTGTGCTCAGACTCTGAGTCACTAATAGGTTCCAAATCTGGCATTGAGTCATGACTCGAGCTTTCTGAATCATGGTATGATACTTGAGTCCATGCATCTGTATCCTCATTGAACAAGTCATTTAGGTCAAGATTCATCATCCCAATCCCTAATTCGGTCAATTCCTCTGTAGTCTCAGCAAGATTTCGGAGATGTTCTGAATCACCAATACTGATATGATTACTCACCATTCCAGGTGGACCATGCGAGGATGTAGAAGGTACAGATTTTCCTTCAGGACATTGGCGGGCCATGTGTCCTTGACCACCACATCGGAAACATTTTCCTGCAGCACGATACTCATCTTTCTCCTTGTCAGTGAGATCTCGGCGCTGAGACTGGAGTTTATTCTTCTGGTTTTTGTAACCAAATTTCCCCTTTGAGTGCGTAGAATTATCCTGATTCTTTTTGCCTTTCCCAGAAGAGGACTGCCCTGAATAACCACCATTTTTCCCGTTAGAGGTATTGGTGGGTTTTTCGGACTTGCCAGTCTTCGGTTTCTTAGGCTCATCACCAGGATCAACATTTTCAATAATCTCAATGAGTTCAGCTGTGCTCGCAATCTCCTCATAGCTGGATAATTCTGGATTGAGTTTTTCTCTCCAGAGACCCTTCTGGATCTTCTTATTGAGACTGGACCACAGTTTGTGAGCTTTTTCGCGCTCATCCATTAGACCAATTGTATTAAACAGATCATTTAATTCAGCTAAATGTTCCCTAACAGGCTTATCATTCTGGAAGCAACGTTTGAGTTTTCGCCGCTGATCCAAACGGTAAGTCAGAGGGAAACAATAATTGTACAGCTCCGTAAAGAAGTTCTTCAATCTCCAATCAAATGGAGAGTCTGCAACCGTAGTCAAGTAAAACTGATATGCTTTACCCTTCAGGTACTTTGACAATTTCAGAACACGGCGGTTCTTGGGTACATGACCATCACGAACATAGGCAGTACCTTCAGTAACAAATTTAATGAATGCCCTGACATCGGCTGAACCGTCATAGGCCTCTGAGGGTGGATCTGGCTTCAGCAACATTTTTCGTCTCTTGTGAGACTTCTGCTTTTTATGGTGCTTTTGATGTTCCTTTCCTTCATCATTTTCATCCTCATCAGATGCTGATGATGATGAACTGCTATCTTCTGAAGAAGAACTCGAATCTAAGCTAGAGGGGCTCGAAGAATCAGATGGTCCCCCAGGATTGCCCTGACCCTTCTGATGGCTCTTAGCATGTCTCTTGTACTTGCTCGGAGCTAGCAGTTTGAACAGATGATTGGTAGGGGGCAACATTTGGCTTGGCCGTACAATCCTATCAATATCTGGTTGAGGTTTCTTACTCGCCAGGGCTTTTTGCCTTGGGCGTTGCTCAACAATATCTCTGATGTGATGTTCCACTAAGTCGGTAAGTGCTTCAGATCCAGCGCGATGCTTGGATTTTTTCTTAGGCTTTTCCAACGGAACAGTATTGACTGGTTTCTGTTTCACAGGCTGTTCTTTAGCCTTACGGATTTCCCTGAAGTTATTCAGGGCTTCCTGCTGCTGATTCATATCAACATCAGAGAGATCTACGGCACCCCAATTCTCTGGGTCTGCGCCTTTTCCTTTGTCAATGGTAGAGGGTCCTTCTCCATTGGATACCTCAGACTTGGTACTATTCTCAGCGTTGTCCCGAGTGGGAGTTTGCTCAACAATTTTCATGTGTTTAGCAATCATCTTCTTCTGAGCTTGAGAGAGCCCTTTTTCGGCCTCTCGAATGGCTGCTCCTTGAGCCATAGTGATGGTTACAGGTGCTTTCTTTGCACTGTATCCGGGTTTCGCATGCTTAACTTTGACAGATTTCAATGGAATTTTATTCAATTGACTACTATCTAGACTGGTGGCTCTACGACGAGCGCCGACCTGAACCCATTGATTCGGGTTTTCATCATCATCAGTGAGCATATTGCCCTCAGGCTCAACTGACTTGTGTTGTTCGTCCTTTAGACTGCCAACAACACTTTCTCCATCTGATGGAGTATTGCCATCCCCTTTCGGGGTCATCCTTCCGCTTCGAGCGGCCTCGTTATACAAGATAGGACGATGCTGAGCCTGTGTCTCATCATTGACACTGGCAGCACTGACTGAAGTCCCCTGTCGCTGAGACTGACCGGGACGTCGAAGGTTGTAACGGGTGTTGTGGATAGTTGCGGTAGACATTTGTTGTAAGAGGTGAGAAGATAAGTTTGTCGAGATTTTCGTTGTCCAAATCGGGGTCCACGTTGATCAGACGAGGAGGTTGCCGTTGGGGACGATGTCGAGAGGGGTTTTTAGAGAGTAGAAAGCAGTTGTTGAGGGTTAAAAATATGTAGCGCTAGCGTGGGATCACGGTAACACGACACGAGAGATGGGGGACAAAGTAGGTGCTCAGGCAATAACCGTTGTAAACTGGGGTAGATTTCGAGAGAACCTAAGGTAACGAATACATGAGCGTCGCCTTATATACTGTACGAGTGCATAGGGTGTCCATAAGTAGAAATATACGAGGTTCGGCATAGGGCATAGAGCATACTGATAAGATATGAAGGATTTGTCATATATAGAGATAAGGAAATACTCGCGGTTCGTTCACGACCGCTACACGTGTACATGTCCAATAATCTTCATGATGAGAGGTTGAGAAAGTGGAATGAAGAAAAATCAGGTTATGGGTCCAGTATTTATGGAAAAAACACTTGATACGGAGAGCTATGTTCGTTTGCTAAAGCACAAACGGAAGATATCATAAGGTGTTGCTCTGAGCAGGGGCATCTATAGATTTGTGGAGTAAATTATTTGTTTCTTCGCCTACCATAGAGATTTTCAGAAAGAGATGTACTATTCACTATTTACCACTTTTCAATGGGGGGATACATGTTTTTAGCAAGAATAGAAATGACTGAGAGACTCCTAGTCTATTCAGCACAGCAATAAAGAAGAATCAATCCCCGAATTTGCAAAAAACGCCTGCATAGCTCCGAACATAACAAGATACGGGGATCAAACTCATCCAATGACTGAGTTTAAAGAGGTCGCCAATACCCAGACAGGCTACTTGAACCAAAACTAGCCTATCACCTTGCCTTCCACACATTACTCGCAATGAGATCGTCTCAGCTCGTCCCAGGCCTTCGTACGAAGATCCCATTCATATTCGGACTTAAACTTCGGCACAGAAGTGAGGCAGTGAATTTTGTGTGCGTTTGTGGAAAGTTGCACATTAATTCGAGAAGGTAACGATAGGAATACACTGTTGATACAGCACGATAGGAGAAAAGAGGAATGATTTTGGGTTCAAAGCTTTGGAATTTCTGGAAGGAAAACATGCAGCGCTGACACTAGAAGATCTCCGCGAAGATATCAATCAATAAACGTGGTCGACAAAGCAAGCGAGATACCAGGACAATGACAAGAGAGGGATGCATATGTAACATGTACGTCGCATGTACAGTAGATAGCACGGATTCGCTCGCGTGTATGTCTGGACGATGGAGGACCATAGGAAACGAAAGTGATCCAGAAAAACTCGAAGAGGGAGACGTCACTCAGACGAAAAAAAGGTTAGATTACATATGTAAAAATATGTGAGAAAGCTTGGCGGTAGAGAGGAGATTAGGATTTCGTCGTAAGTTATGGAATTTTCCAGGAGAAAGGTGGTGAGTAGAGAGGAAAAAACGGATCACAGCGGACGAGGTAAAACAATATCGATCGAGCCAGCCCAACCTAGAGCACGCTCACTCGGTGGTATTCATTGCTTGCTGATCTTCATCAGTAGTTATCGTATCCAAGCTGGGTACTGGCTGTTTGGTCTCTTCCGAGACTTCGTTGTCATCAAACGTTATCGTATCCATGCTGGGCGCTGCTTGTTCAACCTCTTCTGAAGCCTCCTTATTGATTGGACTCGTAGGATTCGTCGGAGATGTCGAAAGGGATTGCATACTGCCATTGCTTGGCGGCGAGGAGGCATGTGGGATGCTACAGTGGACATAAACCTAATCAGCGGTAGAAGCTAAAAGCACTACCGTAGCAAACGCACTTTTCAGGATTCGGAATAGTCGTTCCAACCGATTCCTGCGATGTCACACCAGCCTTGGAAAGGGCGTAATCTCCAGAGTCAAAGTATTTCCGATCCTAACAAATCGAATTCGGCCTGGCGTACGATAGTTCATCGAATGAACCAACCTTTTGCATCTTCATGAGGATATTCTTATGAGTAGGGAGCTTCCCATATTTTTTGAGAAGGATCTGTTCTTGCTCGCTCAGTTTCTGTCGATGTAAATAAGCAGGAGAAACTCGGAAGACAAAACGAAATTACACTGATGTCGATCTTATTTCGCTGAGCAGGGAGCATCTTGGAAGGCGAAGAATCCGCAACCGCGGAAGAGACAGAAGTTAGACGAGTAGAAGAAGGGCAGATTTATTCGTTGGTGGAGGTCAGTGGAAAAGTGCAGTATATTGCCTGGCGGAGTCTCAGTCGGAGTCAAAACCGAAGCCGGTATTGTAGTTCCTAACTTTGGCAAGTCCGGACGGCTCCGTAATTGAAAGTGTCCCGGAAGCTCTCCTCAGACTTGCCTGAATACGTAAGAAATGAGATGCCATTGCTATTTGTTTGATTGCGATAAGCGAGCAGCCAAGGACTCTCTCTCACCTACCTGGAGACTATCCAACTTTGTTTATGGACGAGTCATCTAAATCCACACGTCACTGCGCTGACTCACATGAGTGGCAACATCTTCCGCGTTTATGCAACTGTTTTAGTCCTGTGTAGTGCTTCAACTGCGATGTACACTGCTGGATGTCACTTCTAGGTCCAGTGGGATTCTTAAGGATCTCATCTGGCATTGCACAGGGCTTCCCAGGGCTCACAACACCTATACCTCTTACTCTCGTCTAATTAACCCTTGGTCTCCTGAACGATTCTGAAGGTAGCTTGAAGTATCTAGAAGTCTGCTGAACGTTTGCTAGAGGTGAAGAATACGGTTATTACGACAGGTTCCTACTTCTGCCTTCTGAGGTAGCCAGTTTTCATGCCGTGTAGCTATTAAAACATCTACTTTGGGGGGCTGTACGCAGCTGCGGACACTGGAAATTCTGTCTCTGCACACCTCTGGAGACTGCACACGAATTTGTCGGTGGGCTTGGCATACTAAAATCTGTACCTGTGAGACGATACCATGTCAAGGGTCATCTATGATCCATCAACACCATTTCCACCCGTTCTTCCTAGTACTCGACTTCCGACGTTGAATATTGCATACTTCAAAGTGCCTCCGCATTTCTATTCCAACCTCAAGGATGGGCGGATTTCATACTTTGGTCATAGGGATCCCTTGGATGAGCTGAAAACGATGTTAGTCCAATCAGGATGTACAATACAGACGGTTTATGTTCTACGTCCTTTTCGTCATTTTTCTGTGCAACGCTCGCAGGTTGACAGTCATCCATGCAATAAATTTACTCAAGTTCCAGTACCTGTCTCTCACAGTTGTAGTCCTCCTGGCCCTAGCTTAAACTTACTCTGTACGATACATTTGTACGTTGAACGCGAGAATAATATCCGTCATGTGATGGCACCTCTAACACGAACGACCCCTCATTTTCGTGCAGAAGATTAGGTCCCGTTCGTCACTTTCATAAACTTTGTTGCTACAGCGACCTTCGTACTTTCACATTCTCACCGCTCACCTCTATGGGTCCATCAAAACACAAACACCACGACAAGGTTAAGTCAAGTGAAAAACGGCATCGACACGATGAGGAATACTTGGATAAGAGTCACAAACGGAAGCGTAGGGAGGACGAGAACGATGATGAAGACATGTGGGTTGAGAAGAACATCGATACCGATATCAAAGCTACTTCAAGCATAACTACTACGCCAGCTGACGTGCCTTTGACATCCGGCTTAAAACGGGATGAGTGGATGTTGGGACCCTCTTCATCCTCTGCTGTCGAATCTTCCGACTTTTTCTCTAATCTCGGTATGGAAGTTCAACGAAAAGGAAAGGTGAAAGAAAGTGAGAGGATGAAGGAACGTGATGGAGCAATGGAAGTGGAAAAATCTATGAACAATCAAAATGCGCAGATTATAGACCTTTCAACGGCCTCGGATTCTACTCCAAAGCACTCGTTCAATCCAGGTGGACCTGGTTCACAGTGGCGAATGACTCGTTTGAAGCGTGTCTACGAAACCGCAGAGGAAGAAGGCCGAGACGTGCTTGAAATTGCCCTGGAACGGTTTGGTTCAGTGGAAGCCTGGGAGGAGGCGCAGGAGGAGCGTCGAATTCTGGATGAGAGAGATGGACGGAGAGGACGTCAACAGGATAGGCTCGGAGGCTCTTCAGGAGGAGGTGAAAAAGGTTTCATGTTCTCAGGTACATCGAGCCGAAGTTCATCCTTCCGCCGGCCTGGTGGAAGTGGACCATCGACTCCTGCACCATCTACACCTTCGGCAGGTGGTCCACCAGTCAATCGTCGGCTTGATTCACTACGGCTTCCTTCCCAAGCCAGTTCACCGTTACAACAAAGCCATACACCCATACCTTCCGTGCTGACACCTCCTCAACAGCATCCATCATCATCATCAACGAGAAGGACGCTCTCACCTTCATCACTAAACAAATTACAAGCCAAAGTTCTCCGTGCCAAGCTCATTGGTGCACCTAACGCTGAAAAGCTGGAACGAGAGTATGAGGATGCTCAGCGGTTGGCAAATGGATTTGATGATGATAATGCTGGTATTGCTGTAAAGCAGAACGTCAAGGTACAAGTACTTCCGACATTAGACGGTAGGGGTCGGTTGTACGATATTGGTTCTGGTTCGCGAAGCAAGACTGGGGAAGAGGAGAATGTTGGATCAGGAAATCGGAGGAAAAACAAAGAAAAGGTCGGTTTAATCCGTCTTTCCTAAGTCCTTGTTCTTCGTCTGTCAATGCTAAAGTCTATTTCTTCCAGCATTTCGACACCCACGATCTACACACAGGCGAAATTGTCCGATACAATGCTGACGACGATAGCACCACCCTTATAGAAATGCTTCGACAAGAAAAGTTCGGCGGTGGGATGGCCGACCAGAAGGATCAGGATATGGTGTTAGCAAGAGCGATCGTTGGGGATGGAAAGTTTGAGGTCTGCGTTTTTTTTCCATTACAGAAGTGTTAATTTATCCTCATTCTTTGGGTTGTTAGAATGATCTCGATTATATCGATGACAATGCTGCGAAGCTCGGACGACAGAAGATGCGCTCGGACGCTATGAAGAGGCAATTTGCCATTCATGGTATGTGCCCATTATCTAGCGTTCCTTCCAAAACGATGATCATAGAAGCATGACAGCTAACTGGCCTGCTACCCCACAGACTACAAACGCACCCAACAAGCACTAGCCAATTGCGATTTCTGCTTCTCTGAGACGGGCTTCGGTAAATCTTTCCCATATCCTCATTATGTCCCGCCCTTGCTCTTCATCCTTAATCCCTTCCGTACTTCATCTTCTCACTTTGCTTCACCTATTCTCATCTGACTCACATCTATATCGCCTCCATCTCACGTCCTCGTACAGGTGCCGATGCAGACGAACTTCCTCCGCGAGCACCCATCATCGCTCTTGGAACCCGAGTGTATCTTTCCTGCACAACCCACGAAGAACTCGTTCCAGGACACTGTCTCATTGTCCCGATACAACATTATCTGACTATGCTGGAGGGAGATGATGATGTTTGGGACGAAGTCAAGGTCGCTTGCTCGTCTCTCCATTTTGTACTCGATTGAACCAATGTCATTTTATCCGCAGAACTTTATGAAAACACTCATGCGGATGTTCTCAGAGCAGAAACCACAGAAAGGCGTGCTATTTTACGAAACTGTCACTCCTGGGTCTATGAAAGGACAGAGACACTCATATGTTGAGTGTGTCCCGGTGGAATGGGAGGTCTGGGAAGTACTGGGAGGGTATTTTAAGGTGGGTTTGTAATGGTAACGCCATTGGCTACGACTAACGCCAACGTATGTTCTATTTCTCTCCTCGCTCAGGAATCAATCCTTTCGTCCGGCTCCGAATGGTCGACCCATCGTAAATTAATCGATTTCGCCTCCAGACCAGGCGGTTTTCGACGGTCGATGGTCCCAAACTTGCCTTACTTTATGGTCCAATTTGATTACAAAGGCGAAAAGGGTTATGGACACGTCATCGAAAGCGAAGGGGGAAGCGCTGCGAGGAACAGAGGGAAGGGTAAAGTCGGACATGGACTGGAAGACGAGGAGGCGGATGACGTAATCGGAATGGAAGGAACCGGGGAGAAGGGTGGTGGAGATTTTCTGAAGTGGGTTTATAGACTAAACTATATTGTACCATGATTTTAGGCTCATATTCCTCCCTAGATATTTCGCAGCAGAAATTATAGGGAACGTATTGGAGCTCGAGCCAAGGAAGTGGAGGAGGCCGAGGAAGGTGTTGGGTGGAGTGAGGGATAAAGAGAGGGTCAAAGATTTCAGGGTAATGTACGACAGGTATGATTGGACTGGAATGATTGGGAAGGAGTGAATGTAGCAAAATCATCACTTTCTATTGTCAAACTTAATTGATGCACATAAAACATCGTCAAATTCGAGAATTTGCAAAATAGTTTAATCTATCCATGCCTTAAATACTTTGATATCAGGAAATGCATTCATTCCGCGTTGAGGAACTCGTTACCGTTACGCGCTTGACGCGTCTTGCTCATAAACCATCATGTCCTCGTCCGATACCTTAATACTCCCAACTCCCGAATTCTTTCCCGCTTTTCCCTACCCACAACCATATACCATCCAGGTTGAGCTGATGCGACACCTATACGAGGCTATAGAACGCAAAAAAGTCACGGTTGTCGAATCTCCTACCGGAACCGGGAAAACGTCCAGCCTTCTTTGTGCAAGCCTCACCTGGTTACACGACGAGAAACATCGCGCAAGAAAAGGAAAACTGGATAATGCAGCCACTGGTGATGATTGGGTTTCCACACAAACTCGTGACCGTCTTCGCCGCGAGCTGGAGGTAGAAGAGTTGGAGTACGAACGAAAGTTGGCGGATGCTAGGAGGAGAGAAGCCCAGCTGAGCAAGGCCCGGGTTCGGAAGAAGCCTAAACTTGACGATAAGCCTTGCCAACCTATCCAAGAGGACTCATCGTTCCTTCCTGAAAACAATGACGATCTGAGAGAAGAGGATGGTATGAACTTATCCCCTGCGGTTAGAGCATTGATGGCACGGTACACCTATATAACTCTCTCATGTTGTACTGTGGTCTTATCTTTTGCTCTAGTATGAATCCCCAGACTCCGGACGAGGAACCGCAACGGCCGTGTACCAAAATATACTACGCCTCCCGCACCCATTCACAACTAACGCAAGTGCTTCCTGAGCTAGGAAGACTGAAAATACCTGGATCGACTTCGATTTCCTCCCTCAACCCTATCTCAGAACAGGGTGTTCCCTACTCGTTGGGAAAACGCAAAGTGCAGGACAATCATTCACTTTCAACTTCCTCTGTTGATCAAAAATACTATCAGTCGCGTGCTCTATCTCTCGGTTCGCGAAAACATCTCTGCATAAACGATGAACTGCGAGCTCGGGCAAGGGATATTGATGAAGGATGTAGGGAACTCCTGGCCGGTCAGTTTACATCATAGTTTCACTCAGGCTTCCGCTCAGATTGCCCATCTTTTAGGAAAAAAAGAAAACCGGTGTCTACATCTCCCGCCCGTTGGCGAAGAAATGAGCATGAACGAATTTAGAGATCAAATTTTGGTAAGTAGCGAACTCGATGTCTCCCCCTTCGTACCGACACATGAGCCAGGCTACCCCGAAAGATATTGAGGATCTCGCTCTCGCAGGGCGTGCATCTGGTGTCTGCCCGTATTTTGCTTCTAGGAAGGCTGTTCCGCAAACAGAGGTCTGTCAAACTTTGTACATTTGATTGGTTGTGCTGAGATTCTCGATTTAGCTCATAACTCTCCCGTACAATCTGCTCCTTCAAAAATCTGCTCGGGAGGCACTAGGAATTGACTTGAAGGATCAAATCGTCATTGTTGATGAAGGTCATAGTAAGTCTGTTATCCTGGAATCAGTTGTTTCTGTTTGTCTTTTGACTTCATCCACTCCCTTACGTCTCGATATGCCGGTTAATCACAAATAGACCTAATACCCACTCTCCTCTCTCTTTCCACTGTTCACATATCCCTGCCGCTTCTACAGACTGCGTTATGTCAAGTCACTACATACGTGATTAAGTTCCGAAACAGACTCAACCCGGCCAACCTCGTCCAACTGAAACGCTTGCTCGCATTCTTAGATGCACTTGCAAAATTTCTAGAGGAGTGGAGGGATAAGAGAGTCTTGCCGCTAATAGATGCTTCCCACCCTGCCCCATCAAAATTTCCGTCAACGAAAAACGAACAAAAAGTAAAACCACTTGAAGTTCAAGAAGTACTCACTCCTGCTGAGCTCGCCGAGCGCATGGGACGGAAGGTGGTGGGTTTGAACATGCTAGAGATCGTCAAATATCTGAAAAAAAGCAAGGTGTGTTTCGTGTTTGTTGAATTCCACTATCTCATCTTGAGTATTGTAGATAGCCAGAAAGATATCCGGATACGCTGACAAGTTGACGGAAGACGCAGAGAAGGAGAAGGAGCTCGAAGTGACTTCTGCGGGTGAATTTTACCCTCCTAAATCTTCGAATCTTTTTGCTAACAGCTTTTTGTTCAGACTCCAAGAAAAAGATGTCAATCATTCGAAAAGGAGTTGTTCCCCCTCTGCATGCCATCGAAGATCTGATGATCGCCCTTGCTGGTGCTACGGATGGTATGTAGTATACACTATACACCTGTTTTTCACCTGTTGCCCCAAGGCAATCGACGCTGATGTACATGCTTCATTCTTCATTGCAGACGGGCGTGTATCAATCACTGTCACCAATAGTTCCAATCCTTCCTTGACTTCTTCATCAAGGTCAAAGCCTCACTTTAGTGTCGAGATAAAGTACCACCTCCTCAACCCTGCGCCACATTTTCGGGATGTCGTGGACGATGCGAGGACGGTGATTATCGCCGGAGGAACGATGAGTCCGGTTTGTTGATGAGTCAATTCGTTATCTCGTATATTCTAATGGAACGCCTCCACATAGATCTCGGATGTCCACAACCAACTGTTCTCCCATTTACCTCCAGAGCGGATAACGAGCTTCTCGTGCGGACACATAATACCTTCGGAGAATGTGTTAACAGTTGCAGTTTCCCAAGGCGCGTTCCCATTTTAGTCATATCGATACTATATTCATTATACTCTCCGTGTATCCAGGTCCATCAGGACGTCAACTCGACTTCAAGGCGGGAAAACAAGGGGACCCAGCGGTGCTTGCTGATCTTGGACAAATTATCCTCAATTTTACACGCATTGTACCAGGAGGAATGATAGTGTTTTTTCCTTCGTACAAATTTCTGGAAACTGCGAAATCGGCATGGGCTTCAGCCACAGAGGGAGGGGGGTATCTGGAGAAATTCGGCGTGAAGAAGAAAGCGAGTGGGATGGAAAAGCTTTTTCCTTTACGTGCTTTCTAATTGCCATTTCAGGTTTTCTTTGAGCCAGAGGATCAAGCGGAAGTTGAAAGTGTGTTACAGCAATACGCTACAGCGGTAGTTGGTTCACCGGTGAATTGCTTGGTTGATTAATGAACTTCTACGATCTAATGACATCAACCCCCCAGGCCTCCTCTCAAACAGGCGCTCTCCTCCTCGCCGTCATAGGCGCAAAGCTGTCCGAAGGATTAAACTTTGCCGACGATCTCGCTAGGGCAGTTGTAGTCGTAGGCTTGCCTTTTGCGAATCTGGCGTCGGCGGAGCTGAGGGAGCGAATGAGATATGTCAAGAGGGAACAAGAGAAACGTTTGAAAGAAGTAAGCAAAGAAAACAACGACGGTGTGCAACGGCAGATTGTCCAGAAAGGCAAAGATGCTGCCGCAGAATTGTACGAGAACTTGTGCATGAACGCTGTCAACCAGAGTATAGGTATGTTCTTTGCGCTTTAGAATCAACATCTCAAGTCGCATCACTTCCAGGTCGCGCGATCCGTCACCGGAACGATTGGGCAGCGCTTCTCCTCCTTGATCAAAGATACTCTAATCCTTCAATCCAGGAAAAACTACCCAGATGGCTAGGAGGAGATAATCTATTTATTGCAGCGCATTTCGGAGGTGTCGTGAAAGAGATGGGTGCATTTTTTCGAGGAAAAGGAAGATGATAGCTTTAGTATCACAAGCTTTAGGACCCGTGCCTACGCCACGTAACTCACCGAGCTCGAATTATGCTGCGTTAGGTTCACAGCTTGTTGGGGGCAAACCCTCAACCCCCCTTTTGTGCTTGACTCCTCTTTACTCTCAATTTGTATAGAATATTGTAAATCTACTCTATTACATTGTGTCTTCAACAAAGTAGAATTAATCCTGTGTCACTCATTGTAGATCAGTGGTACCACTGGATGCAAACATACATAAGTTTTACCTCTTCTAGTAAACTTACAGGATATTTACTCAAGACTTATGTAGGAAATGGTAACATAGTGTAAACTCTTCATAAATCCCTGTTAGTTTCTAGAAAATTTCACCAAAAGTTATCCATAAGTAGTATAATTTATTGACCTTTGCACCCAGTGTCCATTCACAATTCATTTAGCTTTTGCAATGTATAGCCACATAGATAGAAAGGTAACTATTATATATAAGATGTATAAAGCTGGAAGAATATTTTGAATAACAGACCTTGAAAAAAGCAAAACAACACACTGATCAAGGAAAGCATAAAAAATGGGCATTCTGAACTGATGAATAGACTCGTAATAGCTCACTGCTTTGAATTTGTATCACTATATTACAATCTTGAAGATAAGTGTTGTGCTGTTGTGCTACTGTGCAGAAAAGTTTTGTGCATGCTCCATGCAGGATCTCTGAGCCACTACCATGGCCTGCTTACATAAATTAAATTTGGGTGTCTAGCATAAGTGCCAGTGTTGCATGGTCACTACATCACCATTATCCACCATTATGAAGTAACATTACTGACATATTTTGAAAATGATTGCCTGATATCATATATAGAATCTTCCATTAAGATCCTGATCATATCGACAAAACCTGGAAACATGAGTTACAATTGCCTTCCAGGAGCACAGATGTTTGAGAGGTCCAGAAGATTAAGGCTCCAACATAGTACTATTTGTTGAAATTAGATTAGCACTTAAGTCTATCTTATCATAATGTCACATGCACTTATTCTATGAATCATGTACTGACAAGTAAAGGTATGATCGACATGCAGCAATTGTACATTTCATAGCCCTTTAACAGTATCATTCTTCAATGAAAGCAGACACTACCACCAAGTCGATGTGCACAAAACACTGGCTGCATGATGGTTTATTTAATTTTCATGCTTTCAAGGCAATTACTGGCCAGTTCAAAAAAAGTCCAGGAAACTAGTTAATACCTATTAATGATACTATTATAATAGGCATAGAACCTATTACTACTAATTACTAGGACATCTGTAATAGCAATAAAATAGGTTGGAGCTTTACAGAAGATGTCCTTTTTACATCCAAGTAGATATGCAAAAAATCTGGTCTGGACATGGTAGATATAGCTTCTCAATGCTTTGTGTACATTAGTCAGCATCTGTCCCACACATTGATTAAAGAGAAATTTCACAATTGAAATGGAATAAAAAGATATTATAGAAGCATTGGGTACTACTGTTATATCTATGCAAGCTAAGTCTTTATGAAGCTTCGCAATCCATTCCGCTATCTAGATATTACTTACATCCTTTTACTACTACGCAATTACTTCGCGAAGGATTTCCGACGCAAAGCAATTACTCATTATCTCTTATCATCCTTATCAGATTTACACTATCCCTTTTATATCCCTTCCTTTGTTCTTTACTTACAAGCTAACCAATTTGGGCATGGCATTGCTTCGCAATCCTGACTTACCTTTAGTATAAAGCTATGGTATCGAATAGGTAGTTCCTTAGTTTAAATATCAACCTTGATAGCACTTCGATAGTGATACCAATTAATCCTCTCTATCTGTATCATCGTTTTAAACATCCTCACTGTCAGGACGTTCCGCGATAGTCATCGCAAACGGAACACGTTTACCTTTCTTCTCTTACAGACATGCAAAGTGTCGAGGGCTCTACTACTAGTGGAGTCAAGGTCCGACTACTTAGTCTAGGATTGTTTTACCTCGCGAAGTAATTTACTTCATATTTCCCCGCAATCATTCCCGACGATCCCTTTGTGCACGATCATAACAGTATATTTAAACTGACACTCGGCACATTTGTCCTCATTACCCTTCCCATTCTACTCAACAATTTCCCTTCCTTTCAATAATGGTCTATACAAGGAGCAGATGAAACCGTACCAACACTGGAGGGTCCGACGAGTCAGTAAGAGGGGAACCGGAAACGGTTAATCCTTTCGCATCAAATGCGACAGGCTTCGCGCCATTCGCGGAATCAATCTCAGGAGCAGGACACTCTCGACGTCGATCTAACGTCTTCGGTCCAGCCCCAGGACAACCTGCTAGTGCGCAGGTTTCAAGTCATCATGCCCTTGGTCAACCTGACCACTCCGAATTCGAGTACCAAGTACTCTACACAGAAAACGGTGATCCCGTTACTGTATGAATGCTGCAAAGAAATCACACGGTGATACCAACAACAGAGATGGAAATCCCACCATCTCCTACCACTTTTACACTTGCTGACAGAATGTGTCAGCAGCTAGCAAATGCTCCCGGCCCTTCACGAGGTCGGATACCAGTTGCCACGATGGAAATTCCGGAGAACATCGAGGAAGCGGAGATCGACGAAGAGGTAGGTCCTGACGAGTCAAGAAATCCCGGTGACCCAGGGGGATCTGATCCCGATAGCCCTGGAGGTCCCGGAGCACCTCGAGGTTCTCGCGTTCCTAGTCGTTCTAGGAGTCCAGTGGAACAGGTAGGTAGTGTCCATCCGGACCCTACTGAACAACGCATCTTACATGTGTTTCACGCGTTTAAGGGTTCACTTGATACCCTTGGAACAGTCCTTGCGGGCATGAACACTAGCAGCCCCGCGGAATCTGGAAGATCGAAGGTCAAGGATCCTGAAGTATTCGACGGATCTGACTCACGGAAACTGAAAGGTTTCCTCATTTCCTTATCTTTGGTGTTTATTGATCGTCCCTCATATTTTACTGATCAAAAGAAGATCAATTATACTTTGTCATACCTTGGTGGTTCCGCGAAGGAATGGTTCGAACCAGATATTCTGGATCTGAATCTCTCCGCGATGCCAGCGTGGACGAGCTCCTTTGCGGCATTGGTGAAAGAACTCCAGGATAATTTCGGTATGTACGATGCACAGGGGGAAGCCGAGGATAAGATTGGACATTAAGGATGAAGGAATCCGATAACATACGAAAGTATAATATCTGTTTCAATACCCTCGCGGCGTCTACTAACTGGGACTCACACGCCCTTAAGTGGGCTTATCAACGCGGCTTGGCAAGCCGAATCAAAGATGAGATGGCTCGTCTTCCGGAACCGAAGATGCTCGCGGAATACTGTTACGAGGTACTTCGCGTAGATAACAGGTACTGGAGACGAGAAGAAGAGCAGAAAAGAGAAGCCACTAGATCGACAGGTGCTTCCTCAGGAGGGAAAGCATCGAACACGTCGAAGAAGACCACGCCAGGTTCTTCACAATCTCCTACCACCACCACCACGACCTCGACCTCGACCAATAACTCGGGGAAGAAAGGTAAGTCTAGTGGAGGTGGAAATGCCTCGTCATCAACAAGTTCTGCGGTGGCTAAACCTGCATATGCGAGCAACCTCAGCTCAGATGGAAAACTCCTCACGAAGGAGTCAGAATGTCAAAAGAAGTTGGGGCTGTGCGGATTTTGCGGGGGAAGTCATAAGTTTGACAACTGCGAGAAACAAAAGGCTCGCGAAGCTCGTGGACATGCCGTGGAAACACAGGAAGGAGCGGCAAGTACCTCTTTGGTATCGGAAAAATAGTCTGCAACTCCTGTACCCCAGTACGAAGCGGGAGTTGTGTTGACCAGGTTCGTACTACCGGGGAAGTTAAATTAAACGCATCCACTCTTTCTTATGATGAACAATCTTTTACCATACCTCTTATGATAGATTTTGCACTTCGCGACGATTCCGTGAAGCTTTCTTTTGTTTCTTTACTTGATTCTGGTTCTACCGATTGTTTTATTGATTCTCGATTTGTATATAAACATTCTCTCCTTACTTCTTCGATTTCTCCAATCAATCTCCGACTCTTTGATGGTTCTTTATCTCCAAAACCAATTTCCGAGACTACGTCTCTTAATGTTCGGTTTCCCTCTGGCGAGCTACTACTACTGACATTTTATGTCACTTTACTAGATTCCTCTTGTGAGGCCGTTTTAGGTTACAGTTTCTTGACCCGCTACAATCCGTTGATTGACTGGGCATCGAGAAACATTCCATTCCACCAAGCAAGTTGAGTTTCCCTCGACGTCCTCACTTCCGCGAACATTCATTCCAGAAGAAACTGTCCCCTCGCGGGGTCAGCCTACCATTAGTTCTGAAAAGGTTCTGTCGTGATCCTCATCGCGAACTCGTTCTCGCCATTCACCTCGTCCCTTATTGGACTCTTTCCCCTACAAACCCATCTACTCCTATCCTTCGGTGGCTCAATTGGCCACTTCGCAACTTGAAAACCCAGAGATTGACATTGCTCTTGTCAACGCAGAACTATTCAACCGGTGCTTGCAAGAATGCCAAGTGCAAACCGTTAATCTTACGAGCGGTTCACAGCAAAGTCACAGCGCGAGCTGCTTCGACAACTTCGGCAAACAACAGCAATCCTTCCTCGTTACTGAAGCATTACGCGGACTTCGCGGATGTCTTCAATGAAGTCGAATCTGAAGTACTGCCTGAGCATCGACCTTACAACCTCAAGATTGAATTGGAGGAAGGCGCCGAACCACCTATCAGTCGCCTTTACCCTCTTTCTGCAAAGGAATTAGAGGCTCTACGTGATTTCATCGATAAGTACCTCGAATCCGGTGCTATTCAACCTTTGTCCTCTCCTCACGGAGCTCTGGTATTGTTCATACCGAAAAAGGATGGAAAACTTCGGCTCTGCGTAGATTTTCGTGGTCTTAACAACATCATGAAGAAGGATCGATATCCTTTACCTCTCATTTCTGATCTACTAGATGCTCCGAAAAAAGCTAAGATTTATACTAAACTCGATCTTGCTCACGCGTACCATTTAGTTCGAATCACGGAAGGCGACGAATGGAAAACGACATTCAGAACCCGTTGGGGTTCTTACGAATGGAAGGTTATGCCATTCGGACTCACTAATGCTCCAGCAGCTTTCCAAAGGTTCGTGAACGACATATTCGCTGACCTTTTAGATGTTTATGTTATCATCTACCTTGACGATATACTTATCTACTCCGACAACGAGACACTACACCGCGAACATGTTCGCGAGGTTCTCTGTCGACTTCGTAAACATCGACTTTATGCAAACATCGCGAAATGCGAATGGGAGATCGATACGGTAGAGTATCTTGGTTATATTCTTTCTCCGGAGGGCTTAACGATGTCGAAAGACAAAGTGAAAGCTATCATTGACTGGCCGGTACCTCGGAAAGTCAAAGACGTCCAGTCTTTTCTTGGATTTGCTAATTTCTATCGACATTTTATTTATAATTATAGCGATATTGTAGTCCCGATGATGCGACTTATGCAAAAGGATACACCTTGGAACTGGAATACCGATTGCCAGGAAGCCTTCGAGAAGCTCAAATATAGCTTTACTCACGCTCCTATTCTGGCACACTGGGAACCAAACTGACATCTAATCGTAGAAACAGACGCCTCGGACTACGCATTAGCCGCAATCCTCTTGATCCTATTACCTGATGGAGAAATTCACCCTATCGTGTTCCTCTCGAGGACTTTTCAGGCCGCGGAACTCAACTACGACACTCACGATAAGGAACTTCTCGTGATATTCAAAGCATTCAAAGGCTGGCGACATTACCTCAAGGGATCGGAAGATCCTATCGACGTCGTTACCGATCACAAGAATCTCGAATACTTCTCGACAATGAAAATCCTTACGCGACGACAAGTTCGTTGGTCCGAGTACCTGCACCAATTTAACATGGTGATCCGATTCAGACCAGGTAAGTTAGGTGAAAAACCTGATTCAATGACTAGACACTGGGACGTCTACCCAAAAGAGGGGGATATCGGCTACACACAAGTTAACCCACATAATTTCAGACCCATTTTTACTAATGAACAACTAACTACTTCCCTTTGAGCTACGTTTCTAGAAGGACCAGTACTTCGCACCTCCATTGTTATGGATTTAGAGGCACTCCATTCCGCTATTCGCGATTCAATTGAACTGGATCCGGAATCAATCGCCGGACTGAGGTTCGCAAAGGATGGTATGAACACTTGTTGGACATTAGGGTCTGATGGCTTGTTACAACTTGACAATCACATTTACGTTCCTAACCTTTCTAATTTACGACTTCAAATTCTACGCTATTTTCACGACCACCCACTCTCAGGTCATTTTGGTCAAAATCGGACTCTGGAAGCTATTTGACGACAATACACTTGGCCAAAGGTTTGCGAATTTGTTCGCGATTATATTAATTCATGTACAGTTTGCGGACGCAACAAACCTCGTCGACATAGGCCTTACGGTCTACTCAAACCACTTCCGGTTCCCGTCTGACTTTGGGATTCTATATCGATGGACTTCATTGAACAACTACCAGACTCTAAAGGACATACGGCTATTTTAGTAATTGTGGATTGAGCCTCGAAACAAGGCATTTTCATCGCGACACACGACAAAATAATGTCCGAAGAGCTCGCGGAATTGTTTGTTCATCACGTTTTCTCGAAACACAGAGTTCCTAGTCACGTCACTTCTGATCGAGGCTCGGAATTCGTTTCGGCTTTCTTTCGCACTTTAGGGGAAGCTCTCTCGATCAAACTACACTTCACCTCGGGATACCATCTGAGGGGGATGGACAAACAGAACGAGTTAACCAGACTCTGGAACAATACATTCGTATGTATTGCGCGTATCAACAGGATGATTGGGCAAAGCTTCTGCCTATCGCGGAATTTGCATACAACAATGCTCCTAATGCATCCACTGGTATTACTCCATTTTTCGCGAATAAAGGTTATCATCCTAACATTACAGTGAAACCTGAAATCGACATCTGTTCTGATCATGCGATTGACTTCGCGACGAATTTAGATGAGATTCATTTCTTCCTCCGCAAAGAAATTACTAATGTGCAAACTCAATACAAAGAGCAAGTGGACAGAAAACGTATTACTCACCCAGATTTTCCCATTGATTCACAGGTATTTGTACTAGCAAAGCACATAAAAACCACTCGACCTACCGCGAAGTTCTCTGAGAAGTACCTTGGACCTTTCAAAGTTCTGGAGCGCGTAGGAACTCTCTCGTACAAGTTACAACTTCCTACCTACCTCAGTTGTATCCACCCAGTCTTCCATGTATCCCAACTCGATCCCTATACTCCGAACTCGATCCCTCATCGCGAACAAACTCCTCCACCTCCGGTGGAAG
Organism: Lentinula aciculospora; assembly: GCA_028011355.1. NCBI lineage: Eukaryota > Fungi > Basidiomycota > Agaricomycetes > Agaricales > Omphalotaceae > Lentinula > Lentinula aciculospora. The sequence goes on along the minus strand of JAOTPV010000101.1, from coordinate 153,741 downwards.
TCGAAGGCGAAGAGGAATACAATGTTGTGGAGGTATTGGATTCGAAATTAGATCATCGATTCAAGAAATGTCCACTACAGTATTATATCCGGTGGGCAGGATACGAAGGTACAGACGAAGAGTTTTCATGGGTCACCGCAAACGAAATTCATGTGGATGAGCTGGTTCCAGCTTTCCATCTTCGTTACCCTCACAAACCTGGACCATCATGATTAACGACCACTTAATTTCTTCTATTCATGCATTGGAAACACTAATTTTTATTCTGTTAGTTCAAAAACTCATCGCAAAACATCCACGATCTATCACTATTACATTCCGTATTACCTACTAAATTACCTACTAAATTCCAAACCTTCACTCCAACGAGTTCCGCGATTTATTCTTCACGAGCCACCTTTGAACTCTCACATTCTATTCCTTCCGAAACCATTGTGATTCTTCCTTGCGGAACGAATCCTTCTCACATTTTCTTATTCTCAAAAGCATCGCGATTTCTTCCTCATGGAACGAATCTTAACTCCTTACACTTATTCCTAAAACAAAACCCTTATGATCTGAAACCACCAAAAAAGGCAATAAAATTTATAAAATTAAACAAAACAAAAAACAAACAAAAACAAAAACCAACAGACCACAAAAAACCAATAAAGAAACTATTACAAAATTAAAAACAAAAAATAATTACAAGTCCAAAATTTACTACTACCCTTCGCGGGAATTATGTCGCATGACGTTTTCCTTTGCGAATTCTTTTCCTCTGTCTCCACTCCTCATCTCTTCGTTATCCTCTTCCTCTTCGTCCCCTTCCTTCTCTTCCTCACCTACTTCGTTGCCTGGTTGTTGCTGCACAATACGAACCAACTCTTCTGTCGCGAAGGCTGCTCGACTCGCGAACCTGAGGAGTGTGCCCATCTGCCTCTTCAGGGCTTCGTTCTGCTCCGTGAGCAGATCCAATTTTACTCCCTACTCAGCACCTACAATACTCCTTTCCGCTATGCGCCTCGCGGGACCCTCGTACAGACCATTTTCATCAACTCTCGGCTTCTTCTTCCTGGATCTTTGGGCTGCATTATCCCCTGCCCAGCTACACCTCTGTCATTGGAGGTGACAGGCCAGACAGGCCTGAGTCCGGGGTTTCCCGGGTTGCGCAATGCAGTTCAAAGTGTTTCCTTGGGAAACACAACGAACACATCCTTCGCGATTATGCGAAGGCGTGGGAGGAGGAATGTCGCCTTCGTCGTCATCCCCATCATCGTCTCCATCATCGGGGTCCGGAGCTGAACCAACCTGTGTTTGTATTAATCAGTAAAAAACATCGCAAAGAAACCAAATTAATTACCTGAGGAATCGACCTTTTCCTTTTCAAAATTGGTATCTCGACTTCCGGGGTATCACGAACCATGGAGGCCAACTTGTAAATTTTTTGTTTTGAGCCCGAAGGCTCCCGCGAGCTTCTCACGGTTCCAGTTCTTTGCAATGCAGCACGAGCTGCACACTCTCGACGTTCTTGTAACTCACTCAGGGCTTGAGCCCTACGACAATTTCAGTTGGCTTCTTCTTCAGCCAACTTCTTCAAAGCATCAGTTTTCGCCTTCGCAATGTTCTCCTTGACGAGTCTCTCTTCTTCCCGCTTCTTCGCGGCCTGCTTCTCCTCCTCGAGCTTTCTTTCTTCCTCTAGTCTCTTCTCCTCTGCCTCGCGCTCAGCTTCACGAGCAGCTTCTTCCTCCAACTGCACCATCTCCTCCTCGAAGGTGGCCTCCTGTGCAGCGATCTCAAGTTGACGAAGGCGGGCATGCTCCGCCTGTTCACAAACAAGGCGTGCCCGTCATTCTTGCATGGTCTCAGTGGCGGTGACAGTAAATGACATCTTAGAGTGATGAGTACTTAGGAAAAACCAAAGAAATTCCTCGCATTTTATTTGCGTTTGTTCGTTGAGGGCAGGTTCAACTCTAAATTTTTCTTTAACCTCGATCATAACTCGCGTGGCACTTTGAAAATTTACTTTTCTTTTTTACTTTTCCATTTTATCTAATTTTAGATTCATCAATCATTAACAATCGCGTAGGCTTTCGAGGGCGAAAGCCTAAGAGGGGGATACTGTTATATCTATGCAAGCTAAGTCTTTACGAAGCTTCGCGATCCATTCCGCTACCTAGATATTACTTACATCCTTTTACTACTATGCAATTACTTTGCAAAGGATTTCCGACGCAAAGCAATTACTCGTTATCTCTTATCATCCTTATCAGATTTACACTATCCCTTTTATATCCCTTCCTTTGTTCTTTACTTACAAGCTAACCAATTTGGGCATGACATTGCTTCGCGATCCTGACTTACCTTTAGTATAAAGCTACAGTATCGAATAGGTAGTTCCTTAGTTTAAATATCAACCTTGATAGCACTTCGATAGTGATACCAATTAATCCTCTCTATCTGTATCATCGTTTTAAACATCCTCACTGTCAGGACGTTCCGCGATAGTCATCGCGAATGGAACACGTTTACCTTTCTTCTCTTATGGACATGCGAAGTGTCAAGGGCTCTACTACTAGTGGAGTCAAGGTCCGACTACTTAGTCTAGGATTGTTTTACCTCGCGAAGTAATTTACTTCGTATTTCCCCGCGATCATTCCCGACGATCCCTTTGTGCATGATCATAACAACTACATACAATACATTTCACTATGCTATATACTGTTACATACATACATAACTTCTACCAGTAACAAGAGTTGCAAGAGAGCATATCTCCAATACCTATCAGCAATGAGAATGATGACAGAAAACTGTACAGACCATATACATCAAAGAAGGACCCCAGAGAGAAGGTAGGTGTAAGACCAATGAATGTTCAGTGAGTCAACAGGAATTCAAAATCAAAAAGGCACATACAAAAATTTCCTTTCAGGCTTATCCCTCATGATGTTGTTGAAAAAGCATGTTAGTAAAGAGTAGACCAAGTAAAGGCATGCACACACCAAGAATCCTGTTCCATTCCTTTATGCAAGCCCTAGCACCTTGCATGAGTTGTTGTTGTTTGTATGAGTAAGGGAGTCAATATATTCCAATAACATCTGCTGAACATTCCGAAAGCATTCAATGGAACATCAAAGTGATGTCAGACAGAAAATATATATTTTATATTATTGCTATAACAAGATTCCAAATTGATCTGGGATATCAAAGAAAGGATGTTTCAGTGACCTTCCAACCAAATGGTGGTGTAGGTCAGGTTGACAGGTCATGTCACCTGACAGTCATGGCCATGAAAATTCAACCCAGCCTTGACCTTGATAGCATCATTGAGTGCTGGACTGTGGTGACGAAGGGAGAAAGCACAGAGGAGGCACAGGTTCAAGGCACAAACCGAGGTGAGGGGTGGGGCTAGCACCACACATGAAGGCTGAAAGAAATAAGGATCTTAGACAACAGTGATAGTGCAAGGGCCAATCACTAGGGTCGCACAAGGAAAACTAGTTCCAAAGACCAAGTGAGTATATTGAGTGTAAACAAAGATACAAGTACTAACCTAGTTCCAAAGACCAAGAGGTCAAGATGGGGAAATAGGTGTCAACCACTGTACTATATATACAAGTGTTCAGATGAGTAAGCGACAGCACGGGAAACTGAGAGAAGTATCTAGAATATGATCGAAAGCTCTGAAGGATGATAGAAGGATGTGGAAGGGTGTAGAAGGGTCCAAACAGTCCCGAAGATAAAGAAAGGAGGAAGTGTAGGAGAAAATGAAGTAAGTACCGTATCCTGTATAGCATGTCACAACATGGACCAGCAACAGTACAAGACCTGTTAACCAAAAAGAAACCACAAAAGCTAGTGACCAAATTTTGAAAAAATTAAACTCACAAGCCATGCCCTGAATCTATTGGACATAGCTGGCCCACTGGAATGGTGACCCAGGTTGAGGTTGAGTCACTTATTGGTCACCATGGTTGCAAGTCAGGTCATGTTTTGACCTTACCTGACCATCACCTAAGTTAACACTGATAAGTGCTGCCATTTTTTTTTCTTGCGAGCAAAGCAAAGCAAGCAGCTTCATGGGAGGACCATAGAGGCTGGTCCGGGTTTGCCCTTGCTTGTGCGGCACTGGTCCATGATAGAATTTGGTTGATATTCACATGAATGCTTTGCTTCTTCTCTCTTCCTCTCTTTCTCCTTTCTGACACATCTTGAATGTGTTTTTTATGTTTATGAATTCATGTTTTTGCAGTTTGTTTGGTGTGATAATTTGAAAATTCGAACTCTGTGCATTCATTACTTTTTTGATGTATTGCGTCTTGTGAGTTTCTACTCTTCCGTTTCCTACTCTTTCCAACTATGCCTGCTGTTCGGACATCAATTGCACACAGAAATGCAGTTCCTTCCCATTTCTTTACAGTCTGCAAACCCAAAACCCATCTTCACTCCTGAGGTCATTTCTAGATACCCAATATTCTCCGGAAAATAATACGCTACGAACTGGGACTAGGGTAAAGCTTCGCGAGCACAACACCGTGCCACGGTGACTGGATTTTCATATATAGGATATCCAGTCACAAGCGCCTAGTTAGTAATCAGAACTGTAGTGCACTGGCGCCTGTTCTGTCACAAACGTGACATCCATCGACAACTGCTTCGATTCTCAACGTTGTTTGTATACCGAAGGACACCTATTGAGTGAAATCGACAACAGCAATTGCCTTGCAAGGCCGTAGGGAGCTTTGCGAAGACGGCTCACCAAAACATCAAGCTCGGACCATCCGCCATTACCTAACCCAGGTATATAGACACAACCATCGCTTCACCCTCACCAGACTACTCTGTGGAGCTATGGTCCCACTCACCTTCCTTGCTTCGCCCTCCCGCATACTTTCTCTGAACACCGATGGACGTTTGCTGAAGCAATGTCGGGCATACCAATCGTCATCGCACCCTCAGTGACCACAGCATGTTTTCCTCCAATGTATGTTCGTCTCAATCGTGGGGATTCGCGTCTACTTCTTAGTCGATATCTCATCACACATACCTCTCCCGACTTCACATACATTCTCCAACATCGAGGCACCTCATTACCCCAAGTCAATTTTGTCATCGGTTCGACGCTCGGCGCGGTTTGTCACAGGAACCGTGGAGCAGTTCTGTCGTGTTAACTAGGTGACGAACTACACGATAATATTCATTTTCCTCAATTCGATTCTGCTGTGGTTTTTCGTGTATCATCCAATCATTCCGCATCGCTGTGACTCACATTCTCTTGTTCTTTACAGCAGGTCAATGAGGCACAAAAGAAGTATTCCACACGTACCTAGGGACAGCACCCCTTGTGTAGACTTTGAGCGCCAGAGTTACATGATTGCATCACAAACTCGCTGTGTGCTACAGTTTCCGTTTAGATAAATGCTAGAGGTCTCTGTTCCACAAATATCGGATTTTCAAGTCCCCCTTATCAGCTCGCTGAAATGGCCTTCTTCGCTGGTGCCACAAACTTTAGTATCAACCGAGGTGGAGCTGGAGCTGGTCCGGTTTTTCGACACGTCGATGGTGACTGCCACCACTACTATATCGACCATTCTTCATCCGTGCGATATGAGAGACCAAGTGGATCGCCTGACAGGTCAGTCATTATGGAACTTTTCTCAAGCAATCTGTTCATTAGCATCGAACAGTATCCGGCCTGATCATAGATCACATAGGCCCCAGTCTCAGCGACAAAGACTCGATGTTATTGATGGAAATCGAATTCATGATACGTATTCTTGGACTCAATTCACTAATACTGCAACTAATACGTGAGTAATCGAAAAATCTATTGTAGCGTCCATGCTCATCAATCATTCCTAATGCTAAAACAGCGAACACGTGGAATACTACGACGTTAATGTAGATACGCCTAGGTGGATTTATAACACTTCAAACAACAGGCCTACCACGTACTTACCGTCTCTTTCTTCTCGCATGAACCTGATTTCAAGTGATAACCGGGAAAGAGAGCAACATCGTCGGGAAAGAGAGCAATGTCGTCGGGCCAGAGAACAGGAAAGGGAACAACACCGACAGGCAATGGAACAACATCGTCTGGAAAGAGAACGTCACCGTGTGCAGAGAGAACAGAGGCGAAACTTGCGTTACTTCCCTGACATAGACAGAATTGTCAACGGAAATTTGCGATCTTCTAGGCGGGGAGCTATTCTCAATGGGAATAACTTCGTCCATCATAACCAAAATTCAGAGCCACAACACTACTTCCATAGCAATCCAGACGATTACATCTCTGCGGAGTATATTCCACCCGGACTATTCGAGGGAAATGTACAGCGCGATCCAGAGGTTCTGTATGAGTCTCCTGCCCCTCCATATGCAGAGAGCTTCTTGGACTTCTTGCTTGAATCAGGAGCTATCAGGAATGAGAATGAGGACGGTGCAGGAGAAGTAGAGCGGAACAATAGCAACAACGAGCAGGATGGCGTTGTAGAGGATGAGGCCCCAGGATACACTGAAGCTGATAAGGCCCCTATCCCTTCTTATACTGACCTTGAGTCTTTCCCTTTTGAAAGACCTCAGAGTAGATTCTGGGACATTAGGCAGGCTGCAGATTAAGACTTTCTAAGTACTGTAGATGATATAAGAGTGTAACAGCTCGCACATATGGTAATATACAATCCTTATTAGTATCCTAGTACCCACGGACACTAGTATATAGCGCTCTTTACCTGATGATCTCGTCAAATTTTACCAACTGGGCCCGGTGAGACTACCCCGAACGCTCCCAAACGATGAGGAGGGACGGTGGCGTTAAGAGCAGTTAGTCACCTATAGTGTTCGGCAGGTTCAAAGCGTACATACTCTTTTTGCTCTGCATCGCTGATTAGCTCTGATCAACAGATTACCTATGCTGGGTCCTGGTATTATGAATGTCCTGGAGGTTCGAAGTTAATTCACGAGAAATTCTCTATGTATACTACTGTGTAGTTTTATCTGGTAGCGAATAATGATGAAGTACTAAGTTATGAAAGTTTCTCAACAAATCGCAGTAGATGGCTATAAGTGCTATCCTTATAATCTAATCTAACGTGAGAATACCTCGCTACGCCTGCGCCTATCAGTAGCCCCAATATTTCTTTTCGATCCAACGTAAAGGTGGATAGACAATAGCAGAGAAAGCAAAGGAAAGCTCAAAACCTCCAAGAAGGTCATCGTCAGGACATGATAATGGAGGAAAAAGAATGATTATACTGACCGATATCGCCCCCGAACTCAGGATCCCCGATCATCCCGCCAATAACACCAATATACCACGTCTGCGCCATCCCAAGTACAGCACCCGCAATGCCACATACCAGTGCAATGAAACTTGCAACCCCCAACGGCAGCTTCCGCCAGTCATTGAAATCCTCAGGATTGTAATTCAACCATTTTCCTCGACGAAAAATGAGATGCTCCTCGATGAGGATGGTAGAGAAGATGGCTAGCCAATAGGCAAGGATATTAAGCAGGGTTTCTAGCCATTCTTCGAAATGGCTTGCACCGGCGATGGCAAGGATGATGTAGACTACACTACCGACGACGACGATGAAGATACGCGGTATAGCTTGTGCGTAAGGATGAATGTTCTTCACATGTCGTTAGCATTTTATTCAAAAGAAAATTAAAATCGGTGTAATCAAGGAACGAACCTGGAAAGTCAAAGCTAGAGAGTACATATTCGGAATATTGTTCGCGATGATACTCAGTGCCATGATTACCAGGAGAAAGGAACCGAATCCGCCCATTGGTCCAGCAAGACCAGCACCGAGAAGACCACCAACTGAATTTTCAGCGTATGCGTCTGCCCAGGTCGTCTTCTGGTTGAAGGTGGACATTGCCGCAGCTCCAAGAGTTTCAACAAGAATGAGCGGTACATTAAGGCCAAAGTATGTCCAGAAAAAGATCTTGACAGAGGACATGTCTTCAGGCATGCGGACAGTGTAATCTGCGGCCAAGCTGAAACACATTCAGCGATTGGTCTTTCTCCTAGTAGGTTAGACTGATGTGCATACCTAGTCCATCCCAGGGCGAATCCAGCTAAAGGCAAGGGAGACCACCGACTGAGCCATTTCCACCTAAGGGAATGCAAGTGTACTCACCAACCGTCGCGCCAAACGAAATTACGTCCCCGGCTTCAACGGTTCCGGAGCCACCAAAATCACTTTCTGTGAAACGAGCGATCTGACCCAGATATATGGTGAAGATTATGGCGACCTGCGTACTTTACTTTATCTAGTATCGCGGGAGTGCAAAAAAAGGACTTACGGGAACCCAAGCGTACTGCTCATACAGATGCACAACACGATATCCCATGAATGACACTATCATCGTACCGATAGCGATTACAATAATTGCAGCAGCGGTTGGAATTTGATGTGTCGTGCTCACCGCACGGAGTGTTTGTGCCCCAACGATAGAGTTGACCACGGACCAGCCAATACATGCAATACAGTTGAGGATGATTGGGAATTGTGATGTAAAATAGCCAAATGAAAATCTAGAGAGTGTGAGTTGACGGAGACCAAGCTTGGCACCCCAGGTAGAAAAGTAGGCTACGGGAAGGGTGCAAAGAAGATTGAAGAAAATGATCGTCAATGCGGCATCTTTAAGCCCAAGATAAAATATGGAATTTCCTAAGCATCCTATAGAAAAGGTCGAGATCTGGGACCCAACTGAGAACAAGATATTCATTTCGGGAGGTAGATACGTACCGTCATGTTAGCAGCCAACCACATCCAGAATGCAGCTAGGGGAGCTGAGAACAGGAATTGACATAGATAGATAGCCGCGATATGAAGTAGGACATACACGTCTGTGTACGCTCGTTCGGAGGGACGCGTTCAATACCACGCGCCTCGACGCCGTAATTGTCTAGAAATTCGACGATTTCCCAGAGTTTTGCAAACTTTGAGCGAGGAACATCGTCGCCCAAACATTCCAGCGCGCTGGCCTCATGAGTATCATCTCTACTCAGGCAGCAGGTGAAATTCAACGTGGAAGTAGTAAGTAAGAGTAAGTCCTCACGGAACAACATGGCCAGGAAACTTTTCTACGTCAAAGAGACTAGACTTTGCGTCGGACATGGCAATAATGGTACTTTGGGAGGTTGTGATGGTGCACAGAGAGGTGAATTTGATTTTCTTGGTGAATAAATTTTTTGTTATCGGAGATTATGCATAAGGGGAGCGCATGACACTGGCCCGGGTGAGGCTCAAGGGTTTCTTTGAAAAAAAGACTGGGTAATTGAAAATCATTTGACTGGCGAGTTCCTCCATGTCCCTACTCCATGATCTACTTGACAAGATTGATGTTGGCATAGAGGAAGAAGCCAGACGTTCACTACTTTGAAGGCAAACTGAGGGAATACATAGCTCCTATGTTAGATGCGTTACACATTGCAGATCAGGAACATGATTGACGCTGTTATCTGTATCCGAGTTTGCCAACCATCCGTGTTGTCGTATCTATCATATGAGCGCACCAAACAACTTGCTTTGCTGCTCCATGGATTGATTTTTCTGGCCTTTTCTTGCAAGCAGAAGGTTACATAACAGTCCGTGAGCAGGATTACATTTTGTCGTGCTTGTGGGCTTGGACTCTCGGTGAAGAAATGCCGGGAGAGGGCTCAGTCCAAGAGTTGATAACGTCGGATCCATGGGAGTAGGCACCCGCATCATGCGCCCCTATGTGTCCCTGGCCTCCAAACGTAATGAAGCTCGCGACACCTAATGGAAGCACTGAGTTCAAGTTCAGAATTTCTATTGGACCATTTTCCACAACGGAAGATAAGATAGATGTCCCTCGAACGAGGATATTGGAGAAAATGACGAACCAATAAGCGAGGATGCTGAGCAGAGTTTCAAGCCTCGCCGATAACGAGGAGGATGCAAACAACACTAGCAACAATGACGATGTAGATATGGGGTAATGCTTGGGTGTAGGGATATATATTCTGAAGACACATCATTAGTGGTGAAAAGATGTGCAATCAAACCGACCTTAAAAGTTAAAGCTAGAGAATACATGCCCAGTCCCATGTTCACCAGAAGAAACGAAATGGAATCACCCATCGCTTCAATAAGATCAGTACCAAGCCATTTCAGGGTACGGATCTGCCTTGCAGGTCACATTCTGGGACAAAATTAGACATTACTGTGGCTTCCAAAGACACGACAAGAATGAGCGGTACGTTAAAACTAAATCATGTCCAGAAAAAGATCTTGACGGAGAACATATTTTCAGGCACGCGAGCACTGTAATCTGCGGCCACCTACTCGCTTCATCCTCTACCACGCGCAGGCCTAATTGAGAAACTGTTTAAGTTCCTTTTGTCGCGGCATGTTTGATTGAGTATCTGCATCCTCCCCAACGAAATGTCCTTCTTCAGATTCAAGCTCGAATTTGGTGCAGAGTACTCTGTCCGCCAGTAGAACCAGGGACATTTGCTCCCGCCCACGGGACGTCAACTATACCGTTGACAAGCCACCCGTATTACCGAATACACCCTACTCCCTCAGTTGTCTATTAACTAACTGAGATATATTATCCAACAAATTCCAGCCTTGTCATGATAATTGTCAATTTGAAAGGTAATTGTTAGGCGTTCAAGACGAAGTACTGGTATTAGAAGGTTATAGGACAGATTAGCCTCCGAGTATAAAAACGTTGACAATCCTTGTTGTTCATAATCATATATGCGACTAAGCTTGAATTACTGGCAAAGTTTGTCCACGTAGTGTCTGTGTCCAGCTACTGCTCTTGATCAGATGTACAAGGAATGACTAAAGAGCACCATCGTCGTGTTGGTCATTTGTTCGCACAACACAATCGCCATGTGATCAATATATAGATTTTGATTTTGAGAACCAAAGCAGGGTGAGGAGGATGAAAAGTAAAGACTTGAAGGCGAAGAGGGAAAAGCGGGTCTAATAGAAGTCGAAGATTACAGAGTAGCCTGAGAAGAGGAGACATTTGTACCAGTACCGTGATTTTCATTTCTGCTAGCGCAATCGTCGTCACTGCAGAGGATATCGTCAATATCGCAATCGGAGTCGAAGTCTAGTTGTAGTGCGTTGTCATTAATATCAGCCTCGTCCAGATCGCTGTTGAGAATTTGAGGAGGGAAAGCGAAAGCAAAGGCAACATCTTCGTGTTGTTCTTGAGCAAAGCCGTCGAAGAAATCCAGGGGCGGCGACTCGCAGCGATCACAGCCATCGATGGTGTAAGCAGCGAGTCCATATTCGATATGCAAAGGAGCGGAAGAAGCAAGAGGGGCAATAGAAAAAGTCGAGGCAGAAATAGAGGGAGAGGAAGCATAAGGAGAATTAGCAGCATAAAGGTCCATGATGTCCGTCTCGTCGTCCGAGGGGATTATGTATTGATCTACCATATTCTTGATAGTAAGGAGTTCATCTGGTTTACCTGAGTCGATCTCCAAATCGTGGCCGAAGTTGTTTGAGGGGCTTAGCGAACCAGGGTTTACGTCCGAGTCAATGTCTAGGACATCGGAATATATGTGGTTTGATTGATCTATTTCGGCGATTGAGTCATAGTCTGAAAGACGATCAGCTGATACGGATTGGGTTGAAGTGTGTCGCGCAACATCCACAGTCATATCCCTATCCGTATCCATATCTATATTCACGTCGAAATTCGGATCCAGGTCCATATCATGATCTGAGGTGAGACTAGATTCAGATAGAGTGCTTGTTGAAGCTGGAGGAACTATTTCTCTCTCTACGTCTGAAAATACTAATGTATGAGGCTCTAGATTTTTGGGGTATACTTGATGAGAATTGGAAAGATTGGGAGATCGGCGTGAAGGGAACAGTTCAGAATCCAGCGACGGAGAGAATATTTCGTCGACGTCATTACCAAGAGCAGCATTGACACCGTAGGATTGGTTTTTGGGAGAAATGTCGTCGTCGTCGGCGTCAGAATCGAATACCAGGATTTTTGTGGTCACAGAAGTGATTTTGGCAGCAACAACAGTTTTAGTGGCTAGCGAATCATCTGCGGCCCAGGTTTTAGCCAGAAAGCTCTCTTCAAATGAATCGAAAGACTCAGGATTATAGGTTCGAGTGGACGTCATTCGTTTGTTATCATCGTGTTCGCTGCAGTCATCCCATAGCGCAGCTTCTTTGTAAGATAGAGTTGGTGGAATTTCGGGCGGCAAGGCTAACGAGGTTTCTCCGGATCCGGGATGATCAGCGGATGCGATAGAGTAGTCGCGCAAAAGTTCGTCGTCGTCGTGTATATCCATATTGGTCATTGGTAGAACGGGTGTGGTCTTTCCGCGAGAGAATGAAGATTCAGTTGAGCATTTCTGACGCGTCCAAAGCTACGCTCACCTTGAACGTCCGACGTTTGATACCAATGCAGAACAACCTCTCCATCGATAAGCAGAAGGCCGCCTCGTTACTGAGCTGGGAAGGCACAACGTCCTTGGCATCGGCGTCGTTTTCATCAAGATACGCTGTAAGCGCAGTCGAGGAGGAGGTATATAAAGCTTCTTGTTGTTTCTTCAGCATCTGAATGGACGTGTGAACGGATAGAACGACATGGATCATTGAAATTTATGCACCTTGATGAGCTGTTTGTATTTGGGACGAAACGCAGGATTTCGTGATCGTTGTGCCATTTCGTGGATGGATCGAAAGATACTTGAGAAATATAGCGCTTCGATATCCAATTGCTACTCAACGGTGAGTTCTTGGGATTGAAAGATGACCAGTCAGACTTACCTGGCAAAGAGCACCGAATACAAGGGGATATTTCCTGGGAAGAATACAGATGAATTTCGGAAGGGCCGAGCTAACGAACGAAATGGTTACTTGACAAGATGGAAAGTGATAAAACGTTTGAGGATGTTGTCTACGAGACTCTGGTAGGGTAGAGAAAGTCGAGGCGAGAATAGAGTGTAGTCCGATTCTTTACTTGTCGTCACCGAATATTGAAGGTGAACGGCGCGTAAAGTCAGACGTACAGGCATATTGTCGTGAAAAGGAATTCGATTGTGGTTGGTCCTGACATTTACTGCAGCAGTCTTGAGTTGAAAAATATTTGATGGAGAAAGATAACACGTACTGCTGAGACAAGAACCTGCATCTTCTGCAATGTACAGCTTGGACACGAAGCTCAGGCCTAACTGATCCGCATTGGCCCGCAGAAAGTCTACAAAGTGCTGAGCAAGTTGGGAGTTTATAAGCACGTCGGTAGCTAGCCGTTTCCGATTGAGCACAGCCGACAATGAGAAAACGATGGTCGGGGCCGGCACGATGGCGACATTTTCCGGAAACCGTAATTTTTTCGCGGATGTAGAAGTATCAGAGTCCATGTGGACAAGGCAATGCCTTGAAGTAAGATTGAGTACAGTATCTCTGTCTGCTGCGCGCAATTTGAAGGTACATTCAAAGGACGGCATTAGCTGGAAGGGTCCAGAGGAAGGCTTTGAGTTTGTGCAGTGCACTTCAGCGATTAGCTAAGATATTACACCGCCACAAAACTATTGACATCCGATTCACAGCGGTTCATCTTTGACTTGACTTGCACTTTCTGCACTTTCTTACAGACTCCCGCATCCAGCGGGGTCAATCTTGAACAACTAAATCTCTGAGATGGTTAGTATGCTTAATGCTACATGAAACTTGGTCATCACTCATCGATTGCTCTAATCAGGCCAGTGAGCTCGACCAGAAGATTCAAGACGTCTTCAAGCATATCCAGACTGAGCGAAAGATCTTAGAGGCCTCTCAGCTCCTACGACAGGCAACGACTAACCAGGATGTCCTACGAAGAAACGATGCCAAGATCAGAGAAACTGAACGATCTCTTTCGTATTTTGAAGAGACTCTTCGCGAGCTCCAAGCTCGCAAGATGCAGCAGAGCGAGCCCGGACGCTCTTCTGGTCCTCAGGTGACATTAAACAGACACTATCCGACCCAGGCGTTGTCTAAATTCAATGCAGGTTCCTCCGAAGGAAGACCGATACGGCCGTAACAACTCAGCGGACATGTCCATGAAACGTTCTCTTGATTCAACTGCTTCTGGATCACCGCAAACCAAAGCATACACAAATCTCGACTTGATCAAGGCCGAAACCCCACTCACTTCAGCCAAAATTTCGAAAATGCTGCATCAGCTTGAGTTCAAACTCCAGGTTGAAATGCAGTACAAGAGAGGCATCGATAAGATGGCGAAACTATACCAGGCTGACGGGGATAAGAAATCGAGGCAGGACGCGGAGAGTAAGAAGGTGGAGAGTGAGAAGAAAATACAGCTTCTTCAATTGGCTCGCAAACGTTACAAAAATTTGCATGTGTTGGACGACGCGCTCGCTGAGGAAGAGGAAGAATCTAGTACGTTTACGCCTACCTTCGATCTTCCGCGTTCTTTCTCATCTTATGTTTCCAGACGGAACGGGAATCGAAGGGGAACGAAAAGAGAACCTACGAGCAAAACCTTTGTCTGGTATCCTCTCAGTGACCGTTCGGGGTGCTAGGGAGCTTGACCACGCTCCCGTCGTGACCCGATTTCGTTCATCGAAAAACCAAGTCGTCGAAACTTCCGTATCACTCAAGGTCGAAGGCACTCAATTAGCTCGATCACATCCTTCCCGCACAGATCGCTGGAATGAAGATTTCGAAATCACCGTCGACAAGGCCAACGAAGTCGAAATTGCCGTTTACGATAAACAAGTCGGCGAAACACATGCGGTACCTATAGGTCTCTTGTGGATCCGCATCAGTGATCTTGTTGAGGCTTTGAGAAGGCAGAAGGTATTTATGGAGAGCGGTCAAGGTGGCTGGGTCACTGCTGGTGCTATGCATGGCGATGCTGGGCATCCTAACTCGGCGGATTTGAACGCCCCTCTCAGTTTTGGTGCTACCGTTCCTGGTGGGTTTGGACCTCAGGCAGCCATGGGGGATGGTGTGCCTCAGCAACCTCAGGAAGGGATCGAAGCTTGGTTTGCAGTTGAGCCTGCAGGCGCTATTTTACTGAATTTGAACTTTGGTCAGTCTTGTGCAGTCCATTTCAATATATGGACGCTGATTTGCGATGGATATCAGTTAAGGAAAATGTTCGGAAACGTCAGATAGATGCACCTTTGGGCGGTCTAGGTCGTCAGGGTGCCGTGCGTAAACGCAAGGGGGAAGTACACGAGATGAACGGACACAAATTTGTTCAAAAGCAGTTCTACCAGCTTATGTTATGCGCCTTTTGCAGCGACTTTTTGCTCAACGCCACAGGTTATCAGTGCGAGGATTGCCGTTACACTTGTCATAAAAAGTGCCATGAAAAGGTCGTCACAAAATGCATATCGAAATCCAACACTGGAGTCAGTTTTTTCAGCGTTGTTTGCTCATGAGACTCAAAGTACACTTTTTTTTAGGACGATGAAGAGAAAATCAATCACCGCATCCCTCACCGATTCGAACCTCTCACCAATATTGGCGCCAACTGGTGTTGTCACTGCGGGTACATGCTTCCTCTTGGTCGTAAGAACGCTCGTAAATGCTCGGAATGCGACCTAACGTGCCACGCTAATTGCGCACACCTCGTTCCGGATTTTTGTGGTATGTCGATGGAGACAGCAAATACTCTGTTGTCGGATATGCGGGATATCAAGAAGCATAGGGCTCAGCGTCCATCTCAGCCATCTGCGCCCCAACAGCCCTCACGTCATAGTCCTCCCGCTGACGCTATGGGTCGTCTGAAGCTCTCCAGTGCTCCAGAACCCGAGGCAGATCCATTCGGCCGCCAACAACCTTCACTTCCTGCTACCCCGCCGAGTGGATACCCGCAGGCGCCGTATTACCCTCAACAGCAGCAACAACCCCCGCTTGGACCTCCACCTGGTGCAAGACCGCCATCTACCGGTGTCAAAGTTCCACCGCCACCGGCGTACGCTCAAGAAACTCCTCGTCCTCAGCTGGGTCCTTACGATCAACAGCAGCATGGGGCTTATCCGGTAATTGGTGGATTCTTTTTCCGTATTTGATGCTGAACAATCGGTTCGATTACACAGGGTACTCGACCACCAGGACCTCCGTCTCCTGTGCAGACAAAGATTGGTCTTCCTGCCTCGCCGATGCAACAACAACGACCGCCTGATCGTACTAGTTCCATCCCCCCAGTGGCGCAGGTACCATCGCCACAGACGCAGATCCAAATACAACAACAACAGGCACTGCAGCAGCAACAACAGCGTCTGCCTGCCCGACAACAAACTCAGAGGCGCAAGGTCGGCTTGGATGACTTCAATTTTTTGGCCGTATTGGGTAAAGGTAACTTTGGTAAAGTCATGTTGGCGGAAGAGAAGAAGACGAATGGGCTCTATGCGATAAAGGTCTTGAAGAAGGAATTCATCATTGATAACGATGAGGTTGAGAGGTAAACTAACTTCGTGTGTCATTGCAACTCGAGCTCATGAACTCTTAGCACCCGATCAGAGAAACGCGTCTTTCTAGCTGCTGCTAAAGAACGCCATCCCTTCTTGCTGGGCTTGCATTCATGTTTTCAGACTGAGACACGAGTCTACTTTGTCATGGAGTATGTCAGCGGTGGTGATCTCATGCTGCACATTCAGCGAAAGCAATTCTCGCTACGGCAAGCCAAGTTCTATGCTTCGGAGGTGCTTCTAGCATTGGAGTATTTTCATTCCCAGGGCATCATTTATAGGTTCGTCGAAATAGTTGTTATAATCCTGCAATTAAACGTGGTCCGTAATAGAGATTTGAAGCTGGACAATATCTTGCTTACATTAGACGGACACGTCAAAGTCGCTGATTACGGTCTTTGCAAGGAGGAAATGTGGTTCAATCAGACGACGAGTACTTTCTGTGGCACGCCTGAGTTCATGGCCCCGGAGGTGTGCCTTGGAATTTCATGCAACACATGTCCTCTAATCCTTATTTCATAGATTCTACTTGAACAACGCTATGGTCGTGCCGTCGATTGGTGGGCATTCGGTGTCCTCACTTATGAGATGCTGCTTGGACAATCGCCGTTCCGTGGTGATGATGAAGACGAAATCTTTGATGCTATATTGGAAGACGAGCCTTTATACCCTATAACCATGCCTCGTGATGCTGTTTCGATCTTGCAAAAGGTGCGACTTAGAGTGTTTTTTAGTGCAGTGAACTGACTGCTTTATATAGTTGTTGACTCGTGATCCTAATCGTCGACTGGGTTCGACCAAGGAAGACGCTGAAGAAATCAAGAGACAGCCTTTCTTCAAAGATGTTAACTGGGATGACGTCGTCAACAAGCGTATACCCCCACCTTATTTCCCAACCATTGTGAGTATTCCCCCGGACGTATACCTCGTTTGTTCAATGATATCGATTTTGCTTGTAGAATGGAAGCGCCGATACCAGCAACTTCGACGAAGAGTTTACTCGTGAACAACCGACTTTGACACCCGTGCATGGACAGTTGTCGTCTCGCGACCAAGCCGAGTTCAATGGTTTCTCTTACGTTGCCTCTTGGGCAGATATATGACGACGAGGAGTTACCACTTGTATCTGTACATGTAAATGATATGTTATTTGTTTATCACGAACTGTATATACTCTGAATAGCTCGTAAATAGTATCATTAGGCTTTCGTTTTCCACATAATGTTATTTCGTTTCTATCCTCGGTATTGCCCTACACCACCGTTCGAATCCAATGTCGATTTGACACTCCGACGGATCATCTCTGTGGACAGGGAATACTGACGTAAGCCATTCATGTCAGCCCGCATCCTAAAATGGAACCCTATATTCTGGTTACATCCATGTAAGGCAGTTATAAAATAGGACCAAAGTAGCAGAAAAAAACCACTTGTGATCAGCATGACAGTACTCATTACCTGAAATGTCTAGTATTGTCAGGCCTTGCTTGTTTCCAAAACACCTCCCCAAAAGCCCAGAATCCACACTAATCCTTCCTGAGCTCCAGTGTTATTAAAGCATCTTTTAATATTCCTTTACTTAAGCACCCTGGTGTTTACCTCAGCACTTATTATATTTTCATTTCCATTATAGATTACATGCAGCAACCTTGTTGTTCTTGCATTGTTGTTTCATCTAGGTGCAACTCTCTTGTGCCTGTCAGTTCATTGACAGGTCATCATCATTATTGTCTCACATCCACATTTCTTTTATATTGCCTTATTGTTTACTCATTGTATACCTACAGCTTTACCTATGGATATGAGTGACTCATATTATATATCCTCATGGTTACAGTGTGAGATACTTCTCACAACTTCATTTCCCATATGTATATAAGATAGGATATTTTGTAGTTATATTCCTTAGCTCTATTCTCATCTATTCTCCTCAGTAGCTAGACTAGTATTGGGTTTTATTCTGGTCTCATTCCCTTTTCACCCTCTTGCTCATTGACTATCATGTGACACCTGGTTATCTTTTGAGAGAGCTAGTGAGTCACTGACAGAACACTACTTTACCCATTTTATCTCTTATTGGACACATGACATGTTGAGGACTCCACTAATAGTAGAGTTGAGGTCCAACTACCCCCTTGGATCATACTACCTTTGCAAAGGATTGAACTGATGCAAAAGCCTTCTTCCCATGATTACAATTGTGACTTCGACCAGTCAAAGCAAGTTGACTGCAGTATATGCAATGAGCAAACCCCCTTTCAGCCATCAATGTTAGTAGGCCTTGTTCTTGTGGCCTCAATAGTCCATGCATGCCAATTGGACATTGTCTGCAATCCCTTTCATCACATTGAACCTTGAACTCATATATAAGAAGACAATTCTGTCTCCAGATCCTCATACACTTCATCTCCCAATCTCACTACAGTGGCTTGATACTGAGCTCATCACTTTCTGTTTCTCATTTCTTTAGAATCATTGCTTCTGCTTCAGTGGGTGATTACAGGGCTGATCAACATGTCCTTTCCCCATCTTGCATATTGACCCATTACCAATACAAGAGTCACTTCATATCCTACATATGAGTCCCATCTGACATCCTTGATCATCTTCATGCAGCCTTGGATTCTCACATACTGGATTCAGACATTCCTCATTTTTGGTCTCACAGAGCAGCATTCAGTTGTTTTGAAGAACCTGTTATCCAGCACTTTAACACAACTCCTACCCAATCTCCATTGTCATCACCAACTCCATCTTGTCTCCCTTTGACACCACCTCAGAGTCCTTCTGTTATTATGGCTGACAATTTTCCAGCCACTTCTACAACATTTTCTTTCACATTGGACCAGCTGCAAGCACTTGCCAGAGCCATCACATTGGTGCAGCCACTTCCCACTTTGTCTTGCTAATAATCCAGTTCCCATGCCTCCACCATTTACATCCACTGCTGAGCCTGCAAGCTCAAGTAAGTCTCTTTACTCATTTTTTCCTAACATTGAAGAGAGGCACATCTTGGATGACACATGCCATGATTTCCAGCCTTACAGTCTCCACAAGCTTGACCGCTGTGTTTGGTCAAGAGTTGACACATCAAAGGGTGGTCTAAATGCTCTTGCACTAAGTGAAGGTTCCATTCGGGATTACCCATTATTGGATTCAGTGGTAATCCTAAACCTTCCAAGGAGCCTGGGCAACAACCTTGTTTTGCATGGAACAGGTATGAATGCTCTTCTCTTCCCTGTCCTGATAACCACCAACATATCTGTCACAAGTGTGGCTCCAAGGATTATGAATGCAGGGATCCAGCCTGCAAAGGCAAGTCCTCATCTCATTAGGGATGTGGCAAGGTGAGCCAACACAGGCATTGTTGTTTTTGCCATAAACTGGCTCGCCAGAGCCACAAGTTGCCTAATCACAATTTTATGTCTCAGGTTCCTACTTGTTTGGACTCCTTTCCTCCCCTATCATTACCTCCATCACATCCTAATTCTGACCCATGTTGTAATCTTCACCCTTCTGAATTTACTTCACTCCCACTCATGTCATCCTCTCTCAATTACTCTGCTTGGGATTTCTACCTGAAGGACTACCCAGACTGTAAATTTGTATCATCCCTCTTACATATTGTTCATTATGGTGCCAATATAGGTTTTTTTGCTTTTGAATATCTTCAGCTTTGCACAAACCTGAAGTCAGCTACCCATAACTCTGGATTTATTGATCAAGTGATCTCAGATATGCTTAGGAATGGTTAGTTACAGGGTCTTTTCAATGTTTCTCCATTCAAAAATTTTCGCTGTTCACCAGTTGAAGTTGTGGCCAAAAAGCACAACTCTTTCAAACACCAGCTCATCAACCATTTATCCTGGCCTCATGGTTCTTTGGTCAATGATGGAATCCTCGATCCAGAGGCAAAAATTTTATATGACATGTGTCACAGAGAGGTGACGATGGTGGCACGGCGGAGCGGAGACTTAGACGGAAACAGGCTGGTCCCAACGACAAAGTTATATTGATAGTAAATACAGAGAAGTAAGTAATGACATACCTGGTCCCAACGACAAAGAGGTCAAGATAAGGGACCAGGTTGTGGAGGGGGGCTGGCTTATATATACAGGGTAAAGTGCGGGAACTATGATGTAATACTGTATAGCTCAGGCACAAGGAATGGAATGGAACTGATAGAATAGGATGGAAGGTTCCGGAATAGTTATTGTAGGTAAGGGTGCTTGGATGGTGTATCGTAAGGAAAGGACAATGATAGGGGGTGGCACACTTCATGACAACATGTTTGAGAAGGCAGTTCAGGATTTGTTGGTTTCAGGGCAAGGTTCGTTAATGGGGAAATTAGATTTGAAGGATGCTTTTCAACATATTCCCATTTATGTTGCTGATTGGCACTTGTTCGGAATCTCTTGGGGCTGCAAGTTTTATTATTCACTGGTTCTCACCTTTGGTTTGAAAAATGCCCCTTATATCTTTAATCTCTTTGCAGAAGCTTTGCACTGGATTATCCAGTGTCACATTCTGGCATTGTTATGCCATGATTTGGATGATTTTCTACTCATCTTCTCTCCTCAGTTTGATCCATCTCAGGCAAATGCAGCCATCAATTGGATTATGGCTCTGGGCACTCAGTTAGGCTTGAATTTTTGACCATCCAAGACTATCTGGCCAACACAAGTCATTAAATTCCTTGGTTTGATCCTTGATTCACTATGTATGGAGGCACATCTACCAGAATTCAAACTCAAAGTCTTGCAGCACATGCTGATCAATTGGTCACCAAAAGTGTCATGTACCCTTCATGAGGCTCAAAAGCTTGGCAGATACCTTCAGTTCTGTTCCCAGGTCATTCCCTATTCCTGCATCTTTTTATGTCATCTGTTCAACTTTGAGGCCAAGTTTGTCTCTCCATTTTCCCATCGTTGCATCCCAAGTGGAGTTCACTCTGACCTAGCCTGGTGGCAAGCTTTTAGCTCTCAGTGGAATGGTGTCCGTCTCCTTTCTCCCTCAATTTCTATGCTGGTTTGGACAGATGCAAGTGGAGTCAAGGGGCTTGGGGGTATTATCAGCAATGTTTATGTCATGACGTGTTACACAGGATATGGTCCTTACTTCATTTTTCCTACATTTTCTCCTTTATCTTTGTTACTGTTGAAATCCTTCTACATCCTTGCGTATCCTTCTACTTCTTTCTATCATCCTTCAGAGCTTTCTATCATGTTCTAGATACTTCTATTGGTTTCCCACACTGTTGCTTACTCATCTGTACACTCATATATATAGTACAGTAGTTGACACCTAGTTCCCCATCTTGACCTCTTGGTCTTTGGAACTAGGTTAGTACTTGTATCTTCATTTACAGTCAATATACTTACTTGGTCTTTGGAACTAGTTTTCCTTGTGCAACCCTAGCGATTGGCCCTTGTGTTATTGCTGTTTGTCATGAAACACTCTTTTTCATTATTCTTTTCCTTTTCTTTTATTTACTTACCTAATCACTAAAGCACTTACACTAGTGCTTGTTATATTTTCATTTCCATCTAGATTACATGTGTCAACCTTATTGTTCTCGCGTTGTTGTTTCACCTAGGTGCAACTCTCTCATGTCTGTTGTGGTGATGAAGGGAGAAAGCACAGAGGAAGGCACAGGCTCAAGTACAAGCCAAAGTGAGGAGTGGAGCTAGCACCACACACAAAGGCTGAAAGAGATAATGATCAAGACAGCAGCGATAGCACGAGGGCCAATCACTAGGGTCGCACAAGGAAAACTAGTTCCAAAGACCAAGTGAGTAAATTAACTGTAAACAACAATACAAGTACTAACCTAGTTCCAAAGACCAAGAGGTCAAGATGGGGAACTAGGTGTCAACTACTGTACTATATATGCAAGGGTTCAGATGAGTAAGCGACAGCGCGGGAAGCTGATAGAAGTGTCTGGAATGTGATGGAAGGTTCTGAGAGATGATAGACGAAAGTAAAAGAATATGGAAGAATGGAGAAGAGTCCAGGCAGTCACGAAGGTAAAGAAAAGAGGAAATGTAAGAGAAATGAAGTAAGTACCCATATCATGTGTCACATGTCACGACATTACCCCCCTTCTACAGTTGATGTCCCAGCAACTATTTTTGTGAGGTTTTTGTAAGGTTACCAGGGTAAAGAGTGGAAAATGGCGGCAGAGATCTTCCATGGTACATTTGGGTGTTTTGCATAGAATTCTGCAATTGCATCATCACTTGTGCCTACTAAGTTTTCTTCATGCTCCCAACTGTTGTGGCCTTCGTTGTACCCCTTCCACTTTACCAGGAATTGCAACTTTTTCCACTGTCCAAAGATCTGGCTGTCCAGGACCTCCACATCATAGAACTCTTCTCCCTCCACAATTTCAGGTTCTGGAGGCAGTGGCTTGATTCCATTGACTTCATTCCCTTTCCAGGGAGACAAGCGGTTGGTATGGATGTTATCATGGATTTTCATCCAGGTAGGTAGGTGTAATTGATATGTGAGTGGGCCCATTTTCTCTGTGACTTCAAATGGACCTAGGCGTTTGCTCCCCAATTTCTGGTTCTTTTGCTGTACCTTTAATTTGCTCAAGGATAACCAAACTGGTTGTCCTACTTTGAATTCCTGTACTTTTCCATTTACTCCCTCTCTGATGCACTCTTTGCTCATCTGTAGTGCTGCTTCTGCATCCTCATGTGCATGCTGTAGCAGTTCCAGTTGGCGCTCGATGGAGGGGTATTTTGTCTCGATGCTGTTTGGAATGGTGAACTCAAGGGTGTAACCATAAAGTGTTTCAAAGGGGGAGTGGCTGTGTGCGGAGTGGATGCGAGCATTCATGACAAACTCGGCAGTAGGGATTAGGAGGTCCCAGTCATCCTGTCAGTGACTTACGTACATGCGAATGTAATGTTCAATTTCCTGGTTGGCGCATTCTGTCTGTCCATTTGTCTCCAGGTGATAAGCTGTAGTCAGGGCGGAGTTGATTCCTAGTTGCTTCAGTAGCTGTTGCATAACGTCTGCCGCAAATTGGGGTCCTCTATCAGAGATGAATCGACGAGGTAGGCCATGTAAGCAGAAGATTTCTTTATAAAAGAAATCTGCTACTCCTTCTGCAGTTATCTCAGTTGTACAGGGAAAACAGTGAACCATCTTTGTGTAATGGTCAACAAAGGTGATGATCGCATTATGGCTGTCCTGTGTCATGGGCAGTTCACCAATAAGATCCACACCAACGTCCTGCCAGGGTCCTTCTGGTACGGGGAGAGGTTGAAGGGGTGAAGAGTGGTGGGGGTTTAGGTGTTTGTGTTGGTAGTGATCACATCTGTCGACATACTTGTCTACAAAAGAGCACATCCCAGGCCACCAGTAGAGTCTGCTGACTAGTTCCAGGGTACCATGCATCCCTAGATGACCTGCGGTAGGTGCGTCATGACAGTGTTCCAGGATTGTTTTCCTTAGCACAGTATCTGGTGGGACATAGACTTTGTTATGGTAGTAAACCAAACCATTTTCTTCTCTCCACTTGGCTGGACCACTAGTGAGACTCTGGGGACCTTTGATACCTTTCAGACCATCCAGTACTTCAGCCTCTTGGTTGCTGATCTGCCGAATGTGGTTGAGGAGGGGGTTATGGAGGAGGACCATGGTTGCCACATTAAGGAAGTGTTCTGGTTTTAGCACAATCTGTTCCCTGTTGTCCTCTGCATCTGTGACCTGGTGCTGCGCCATACGTGACAGTGCATCAGCTTGAGTGTTAGCTTTGCCTGGGTGATGCTTAAGGCAGAAATCAAACGGAGAGAGCCATAGTGCCCATTGTGCCTGTTGATGACTGAGGTCTTGGGCTGTCTTCCAGTATTCAAGGTTCTGGTGGTTGGTGATGATTTCAAAGGGTTCCAGGGATCCTTCTAAGAAGCTTCTCCAGTCTTTCAATGCCTCGATGATGGCCAGCATTTTCTGGTCATAGATTTCATAGTTTCGCTCAGCTGGATCCATGGAGGAGGAGCGGTATGCGACGGGGTGCCAAAGTCCATCCTCCTGTAGTTGCAAAAGTGTACCTCCAGTAGCGAAGCCTAATGCATCCACTTCAATCTGAGTTGGTTTTGATGGGTCCCATAGGGTGAGGATTGGTGCCAATGTAAAGGAGTCCCTTAGTGAATTGAAGGCTTCCTGCTGTTGTGATCCCCAAACCCATTTAGTGTCTTTGCGGGTAAGGTTGTTCAGGGGTTGAGCTTTCTTCGCAAAACCTTCGATAAATCTCTGATAGAAGTTAGCAAATCCTAGGAAGCCTCAGAGATCACGTAGCATTGTAGGGGCCTGCCAGTTACTAACTGCCTCTATTTTGACTGGGTCCATTCGCACTTCTCCTTCACTGATTACCAAGCCTAGGTATTTGATGGAAGGTCGTTCGAATTCACATTTCTCTGGTCACAGATATAGGTCATATTTGCTGAGGTGTGTAAGCACATCATTGACTATACTCTGATGTTCCTCAAGAGTTTCAGTGAAAACTAGGATGTCATCCAGATAAACGGCCACCTTCCCAGCAGCAATGAGGTCAGCAAATATGAAGTTCATGAGGGCTTGGAACATAGTGGGTGAGTTTGTTAGGCCGAAGAACATGACATGGGGCTCAAAGAGTCCTCGATTTGTTGCAAATGCTCCCTTCCCTTCCTCACCCTCTTTAATCCGCACATTGTTATACCCCCAATGAACATCCATTTTGGAGAAGACCTTGGCTTTACGTAGTTGGCTGATGATGTCCATGATGAGGGGAAGTGGGTACTGATTTTTTACTGTGTATTCATTGAGTTGCCGGTAATCCTGCATAAATTGAAGTTTACCATCCTTCTTTTTGACAAAGAAGACAGGCGATGCCAATGGGGATTTGGAGGGACGGATGTAGCCTTTGTGCTGATTCTCTTCCAAGAACCGATCAAGCTCTTCCTGCTCATTCGGGGACATGTGATAGATTTTGGTCCGCATGGTTTCAGGAGCATCCGGTTTCAGATCTATGGCATGGTCCCAAGGTTTATGTTCTGGTAGTCATTCTGATTCTTTCTTGGAGAAGACCTTTGCATGTTTCCAGTATGACGAGGGGACCATCTCTTCAAATGACTTTGATGGCTTCTCTTTGTAGGCAGCCTCTGCGAGTTGTTGAGAATACGTGTACCCTGCAGAACACCAAAGTTCTTCCAATGTATGGCCAATGATCCCAGCTCAAAGTAGCGCTCTCCTCTGCTTCCTGTTGCCTACCAGTTGATACAGAGGGGTGCTTTCAGTGTATTCATGTATCTCTGGGTCAGGCGTAGGGAGTGGGAGAGTTTCTTCAGGCAATTGGGGTTGGTCATCAGGCTCTGGGATGGAGAAGTGAACTTGTGGAGCTGAAGTGGCACCCCAGTCTGGGTTAACTTCTACAATATGTGCAGTGGTTCCTCCCACATTACTTTCCTTGGATTCGGGGATTTCTTCAATGGTCATGGGGTGCGGAGCCTTTCTGGGAGAGGTGATAGCCAATCACCCTTCTCTCCAGTCAATGTCCGGGTTGACCTTTCAGAGCCATGGAAGTCCAAGAATGATATCTTCCGAACCAAGGTTGGTGACAAGGTATTCAAGGAGCTGGGGTGGGTTTTGGTCTATTGTGAACAGTAGACGTACAGAGTGTGTGATCTGTCCTGCAGTGTTAGGAGATCCATCAATGTTATAAAGAGTGATTGGATGGCAGAGATGATGAGGGAGAATTCAATGTTGTTTCACAAAATGTTCATGAATGAAGAGACCTGTGGCACCAGAGTCTATCATTGCTGCACTGTCGGTATTCTTGAATCTGCCTTGCAACATAATCAGTATGCGGAAGTGAGAAACATCACTAGATTGAGCGGAACCAATTGTACACGAGGGTATAGATGCATAAGTAGAGGTAGACAAGGAATATAGACTAGGGAACCAGGCGGCAGCCGTGGCAGGTTCCCACTTTAAAAATTTGAGTGCAACTCTGCCAATTCCTTCTGCCCAGCAGTGAGCATCTGAAGGATCTTTGTGAAGTTGGTAGCGGGGGCAGGCGTGGTAGCAGCAATGGAGGTAGAGGGCTCGGCAATGATAGATGTAGCAGTGGCAGAATGAGGGGTGGGTCCTGAGAGTCCCAAGAACTTCCTGCGGCAGACAGCTGCTAGATGACCAGTTAGTCCGCAGTGATTGCAGACATTGCATTCATGGTGCCCATCTGCCTTTCAATGTTCTCTGGACCCGCACCCATAGTATCTTCCCATCATGGATCTGCAATAGTCTTCTGCAGATCGGCCAGTAGTGGTGGCATCCACGTCCATTGCATTTGGATCACGGGCCGGAACAAAGGGAGTGGGGGTGTAGGAGCTGAAGTTGGGAGTGCTTCGGGTGTATTGTTTCCCTTCTTCATTGGCACGTTCATTCTACCTGTTGTCAATGCGAATTGCTTCATTGATCAGCACATTCATCTGATCTGTGTTAGCCTGTGAGTTGACCAATCCGTCCTTGATTCGCTTCGAGAGGTGATCATAGAACCAATCTCGAAGGTCAGCATCCAAGTATCCTGTCCTACTAGCATACTGTTTGAAGGTCGCAGCATATGTCGCTACCCAGTCCTTTCCCTGCTAAAGGCTTTTCAGAACCCATTTGGCCTCTACCACTGGATCTGCTGTTTCAAACCATTGCCTAAAGGCACCAGCAAAATCAGCCCAGGTGGGGTAGAGGAGGGCAGGAGCTGGTACTCCTGCAGCATCCGCTTGAGCAACTTGACTAATGTTCTCTGAGGTGGGAGTAGCCCAGATAGCTGCATCACCATCAAGGTATGAGATGGCCGATTTGATTTTTTCCTGTTCATTACTGAGGGAACAGATACCCTGGGCCCATAGTTCAAAGGCAGCAATGAAGCATTGTGCATCGTCACTATGCTTCCCATTGTACATCTGGGGTTTGCTAACCCCTTTGTTGGTGCTTATGTTGTTGGTGATGCTGGCTACTGCCAATTGTAGTGCCATCTGTTGTGTGGCAAGTTGTTGAATCAACACCGCAAGGTCTTGGGTGGTAGGAGGATGAGACATGATGGAGGTGTTTTCAATGGGAATAGGCTCAGGAGATGGGGATAACAGTTCTGGTGTAACCAAGATATCGATAACAATAGGCTCTGGGGGTGGGGTTGATGCAACAGGGTCGGCTTCAGTTTCTAGCTCAGGTTCTAAGATAGCAGTAGGGATAAGCGCAGGAGATGATCTAGCAGATGGGATGGCACTGGTGGGGTTTGAAAGTCTACCAACTCGGCTTGGAATTCTAGGGATGACTATGAATTGTCCATTTTCTGAATCGCTTGGAGTGATGGGAGCAAAGTTACAGTATCGGTTGGGATAAGGGTTTTTGTCACAGTCAAACCAAGTGTCACGTTCTTTGTCTGGATTGTATTTAGAATGAATGTCGCACTGATCTTGAGTATCAAATGCATGCTGAAATCCTGAACAATTGATGTCTGGTGTAAATGAAGGCATAGCAGCAATGGAAGGTGGAGAATCAGGTAAGTCTGATTTCCACTCCTCGTAGGATCAGTTGGAAAGGCTGATGGTACGAGTAGAGATCTTGACCTAATGTGGTGACAAAGGGAGAAAGCACAGAGGAAGCACAGGCACAAAGCACAAACCAAAGTGAGGGGTGGGGCTAGCACCACACACAAAGGCTGAAAGAAAGGGGATCTTAAACAACAGTGATAGCACAGGGGCCAATCACTAGGGTCGCACAAGGAAAACTAGTTCCAAAGACCAAGTGAGTATATTGACTGTAAACAATGATACAAGTACTAACCTAGTTCCAAAGACCAAGAGGTCAAGATGGGGAACTAGGTGTCAACTGCTGTACTATATATGCAAGGGTTCAGATGAGTAAGCGACAGCACAGGAAGCCAATAGAAGTGTCTGGAATGTGATGGAAGGTTCTGAGGGATGATAGACAAAAGTAAAAGGATATGGAAGAATGGAGAAGAGTCCAGGCAGTCACGAAGATAAAGAAAAGAGGAAACATAGGAGAAGATGAAGTAAGTATCGTATTCTGTATAGCACATCACGACATAAGTCAATGACAGGATGACTAGGATCTCTTAATCCCTACCACTGAATTCATTATGAATGCTTGTATCCACTCTACACAGCCACTCCCCCTTTGAAACACTTTATGGCTACACCCCTGAGTTCACCATCCCAACTGGCATTGAGACCAAGTACCTGTCCATCAAGTGCCAGCTAGAACTACTACAGCATGCATGTGAGGATGCAGAGGCAGCACTACAAATGAGCAAAGTACAGGAATTTAATGTGGGACAACTGGTGTGGTTATACCTGAGTAAATTAAAGGTATGGCAAAAGAACCAAAAACTGGGGAGCAGATGCCTAGGTCCATTCAAAGTCACTGTCATGACATGCTATACAGGATACGGTACTTACTTCGTTTTCTCCTACATTCCCTCTTTCCTTTACCTTTGTGACTACCTGAACCCTTCTCCATGTTTCCATATCCTTTTATTTCCATCTATCACTTGTCAGAACCTTCCATCACATTCCAGACACTTCTAGCGGCTTCCCACACTGTCGCTTACTCATCCAAACCCTTGTATATATAGTACAGTAGCTGACACCTAGTTCCCCATCTTGACCTCTTGGTCTTTGGAACTAGGTTAGTACCTGTATCATCGTTTACCTTCAATATACTTACTTGGTCTTTGGAACTAGTTTTCCTTGTGCGACCCTAGTGATTGGCCCCGCGCTATCACTGCCGTCTTGATCATTTTATCTTTCAGCCTTCATGTGTGGTGCTAGCCCCACCCCTCACTTCGGTTTGTGCTTCGAGCCTGTGCCTTCTCTGTGCTTTCCCCCTTCGTCACCACAGTCACAGAGAAAATGGGTCCACTCACATATCAATTAAACTTACCTACCTGAATGAAGATCCATGACAACATCCATACCAACTGCCTGACTCCCTGAAAAGGGAACGAGATCAACGGAGTCGAGCCACCACTGCCAGAACCTGAAATTGTGGAGGGAGAAGAGTTCTACAATGTGGATAAGGTCCTGGATAGCCATATCTTTGGATGATGGAGAAAGTTGCAGTTCCTGGTAAAGTGGAAAGGTTACGACAAGGGCCACAACAGTTGGGAGCATGAAGAAAACTTAGTAGGCACAAGTGATGATGCAATTGCAGAATTCTATGCAAAACACCCAAATGTACCATGGAAGATCTCTGCCGCCATTTTCCACTCTTTACCCTGGTAACCTTACAAAAACCTCACAAAAATAGTTGCTGGGACATCAACTGTAGAAGGGGGGTAATGTCGTGACATGTGACACATGATATGGGTACTTACTTCATTTCTCTTACATTTCCTCTTTTCTTTCCCTTTGCTACTGTCCAGATCCTCTTACACCTTTCTATATCCTTCCATATCCTTCTACTTCTTTCTATCATCCTTCAGAGCCTTTTATCATCTTCCAGATACTTCTATCAGTTTCCTGCACTGTTGCTGACTCATCCAGACACTCATATATATAGTACAGTAGTTTACACCTAGTTCCCCATCTTGACCTCTTGGTCTTTGGAACTAGGTTAGCACTTGTATCTTTGTTTATGTCACAAAGAGGTGACAATGGTGGCAGAGTGGAGTGGAGACTTGGACAGAAGCAGACAACTGGTCCCAACAACAAAGTTATATTGATAATAAATACAAGTAAGTAAGTAAAAGACATACCTGGTCCCAATGACAAAGAGGTCAAGATAAGGGACCAGGTTGTGGCTTATATATACAAGGTGGAGTGTGGGAATTATGATGTAATACTGTATAGCTCAGGCACAAGGAATGGAACGGAACTGATAGAATGGAATGGAAGGTTCCAGAATGATTATTGTAGGTAGGAGAGCTCGGATGGTGTATCATAAAGAAAGGAAAATGATAGGGGTGGCTCACTTCATGACAGTTTATACTCAATATAATAACTTGGTCTTTGGAACTAGTTTTCCTTGTGTGACCCTAGTGATTGGCCCTTGCACTATCACTGTTGTCTAAGATCCTTATTTCTTTCAGCCTTTGTGTGTGGTGCTAGCCCCACCCCTCACTTTGGTTTGTGCTTTGTGCCTGTGCTTCCTCTGTGCTTTCTCCCTTTGTCACCACATATCTCATACTAGTGTATTTCATGTATTCTTTACAAAGTTTAGTCTATTTGCCAGTGCTGGCTTGAGCTAGGCATCCCTTTTCTTCTGGGTCCCTCGCGAGAGAGCATGGGCAGCAAAACATGATTTTGTTTGCACCCAACCCTTGCTTCTATCTTCCATCATTTCACCTTCATCTACCCAAGACAAGTAAGCATAGAAATTCTGACAATCCATGTCTGCACAATCATAACAAGGATTGTCTGCCCCAGACCCAACCTTCAGCAAGATGTGAGTCTTTTAAGCTTTGACCAAAGATAAGAAAGCTTACCAGGCTGATACTTTAAAATTGTATATATGAAACCCCAATTCATCATGAAACTGTGCATAATTTCTTTTTCTCTTGGCCTCAATAGTTATATGTATGTAAATCAAGTTATTCTGCAAGTTTGTGATACAATCACCTTCCTTTGGACACTCAACCACCCTTAGTTTCTGTTGTGACAACCAAGTACTTATATCATTTTCTTTCCTTTTTTCACAAGCTTCAGCCCCAGTAACCACAGAATCATGACTCAACTGATCACCCACTCCCATGCTGTTGCTAAGTTATTGTTCTTCCCTTGTTCCCTATTTGCTCAACACTATTCTCCTCCCATGCTATTTGTCGTGACATGCTATACAGAATACGGTACTTACTTCATCTTCTCCTATGTTCCTTCTTTTCTTCACCATCGTGACTGCCTGAACTCTTCTGTGGCGACGAGGACAGAGACGACGGAGCAAAAGCACAAGCACAAGCACAAGCCAAAACACAACTAGCGAAGCCCTTGACAGTGACAACACTAGTGCACTAAGGCGGAAAGGATAGAGTGATCTCAACAGCAGTGATGGCACGAAGGGCCAAATCACAAGGGTTCAAGTAAGGCAAGCTAGTCCCCAATGACCAAGTTAGTATTGAATGTAGCAAAGACAGAGATACAGTGACGAACCTAGTCCCCAATGACCAAGAGGTCGAGATAGGGAACTAGGAGCTAACTACGGTACTATATATACTCGTCTGACAATAAGAGCTGAGAACGAATAAGAATGTAAACGGTGGAGCGTGAAGATAATAAACAGAGGTGAGAAGATAAGAGTGCGAGAGCGCAAAGATGAAGAGCGAATGGGAATAGTTCCAGAG
Source organism: Lentinula aciculospora (assembly GCA_028011355.1). Classification (NCBI taxonomy): domain Eukaryota; kingdom Fungi; phylum Basidiomycota; class Agaricomycetes; order Agaricales; family Omphalotaceae; genus Lentinula; species Lentinula aciculospora. Next base: position 121,973 of record JAOTPV010000101.1, on the reverse strand, counting down.
CAAAGTGTGAGAAGGAATAGGGAGGAGCGAATGGGAATAGTTCCAGTAGATAATAACAGAGCGACAGCGCGAGAGGGATTTAAAGAGGAGCGAATGGGAATGATTCCAGGGAACAATAATGGAGCGACAGCGCGAGAAGGATTGGAGAGGACAATGGGAAAGATGGTATCAGGTGAGAAGGGATGGAACAATCATGGATGAAAGGAGCGCTGAGCGATGAACAGTCATAAACACGATCATGTGATGAAAGGAAAGAAAGCACGTGAAAGAAAAGAAACGTAAGGAAAATGATGTAAGTACCGTGTCACGACATTACCCCCCTTCTACAGTCGATGTCCCAGCGACCACTTCCGTGAAATTTTCATAATGTTGCCAGGGTAGAGAATGAAAGATGGCGGCCGAAATCTTTCTTGGAGCGCTTGGGTGAGTTCTGTAGAAGTCAGCGACTTCATCGTCACTTGATCCTACCACATTATCCTCGTTTTCCCAGCTATCATGTCCCTCGTCATACCCTTTCCATCGAACTAGGAACTGTAATTTCTTCCATCGTCCGTAGACACGGCTATCCAAAATCTTATCAACCTCATAGAACTCTTCTCCCTCGACGATCTCTGGTTCCGGTGGAGGCGGTGTAACTCCATTGACTTCGTTACCCTTCCAGGGAGAGAGGCGATTGGTGTGGATATTGTCATGGATTTTCATCCAAGTAGGAAGGATGAGTCGATATGTGAGAGGACCGGTCTTCTCCGCAATTTCAAAGGGACCCAGTCACCGGCTACCCAACTTCTGGTTCTTTTGTCGCACTTTCAGTTTAGTTAGCGATAGCCATACCGGTTGTCCGACTTCGAATTCCTGTATTTTCCCTGGTATATCCTCTCGAATCCGCTGCTTACTCATTCGTAAAGCTGCTTCTGCATCCTCTCTTGCATGGACCAGGAGCTCGAGCCGTTTATTGATTGATGGGTGTTTGTTCCAAACAGCGGGAGGTATGGTGAAGTCCGGTGTATACCCGTAGAGGGTCTCAAAGGGGGAGTGGTCGTGAGCGGAATGGATTCGGGCGTTCATGACTTCATGCTGAGACATACGGGACAGAGCATCAGCTTGGGTATTGGATTTTCCAGGACGGTGTTTGAGACGGAAATCAAACCGAGAAAGCCATAGGGCCCATCGGGCCTGTCGTCGAGTAAGGTCCTGTGCTGTTCTCCAAAATTCGAGGTTCTGATGATCGGTGATAATTTCGAATGACTCCGGGGATCCTTCTAAGAAGTTGCGCCAGTCTTTGAGAGCCTCAATGATAGCTAGCATCTCTCGATCATAGATTTCGTAGTTACGTTCAGCGGGGTTCATGGAAGCAGAGCGGTAAGCCACGGGGTGCCAAAGTCCATCTTCCTGTAGCTGAGATAGTGTCCCTCCGGTTGCAAATCCTGAAGCATCTACTTCGATCCGAGTTGATTTGGTATGATCCCATAGAACGAGAATCGGTGCAGAGGTGAAGGCGTCCTTTAGAGACTGGAAAGCCTCTTGCTGTGTGGTTCCCCAGTCCCATTTGATGTCTTTCCGTGTGAGGTCGTTAAGTGGTCGAGCCCGCTTTGCAAAACCTTCGATGAATCTCCGATAGAAGTTAGCAAAACCTAGAAAACCTCGAAGTTCACGTAGCGAAGTGGGGGGCTGCCAGTTTTTGACTGCCTCGATCTTTACTGGATCCATGCGTACTTCTCCTTCACTGATGACCAATCCCAAGTATTCGATAGAGTTCCTCTCGAATTCACATTTTTCGGGGCGGAGATAGAGATCATGCTTAGCGAGTCGAGTAAGAACTTCGTTGACTACCGTGCGGTGTTCCTCTAGGGTTTCGGTGAAGACCAAAATGTCGTCCAGATATACTGCTACTTTGCCGGATGCAATCAAATCAGCAAATATGGAGTTCATAAGGGCTTGGAACGTAGCGGGAGAATTTGTTAACCCAAAGAACATAACCAGCGGCTCAAAGAGTCCTCGGTTAGTGGTAAATGCTCCCTTCCACTCGTGTCCTTCTTTAACCCTGACGTTGTTGTATCCCCAGCGTACATCCATTTTGGTGAAGATTTTGGCCTTTCGTAGCTGACTGATAATATCTGTGACCAGAGGGAGAGGATATCGGTTTTTGATAGTGTACTCGTTCAGACGTCGATAATCTTGCACAAACCGGAGTTTCCCGTCCTTCTTTTTGACGAAGAAGACCGGTGATGCTAAAGGAGATTTAGAGGGACGGATGTAGCCTTTGCGCAAGTTGTCCTCCAAGAATCGGTCTAGTTCCTCCTGCTCGTTTCATGACATAGGATAGATCTTGGTTCGCATGGTTTCCGGTGCATCAGGCTTCAGGTCGATAGCATGATCCCATGGTTTGTGATCTGGTAGGCGTTCCGATTCCTTTTCAGAGAAAACCTTGGAGTGTATGTGATAGACCGACGGAACCATTTCGCCAAAAGACTTCTGCGGCCTCTCCTTATGAGCTGCTTCGGCAAGCTGCTGAGAGTAGGTATACCCGGCGGCACACCAAAGCTCATCCGTTGTATGACTGATAATACCAGATCGTAGCAGTGCTCTTCTCCGTTTCTGATTGCCGGTAAGCCGATAGAGAGGTGGAGTATCCTCATACTCATGAATTTCCGTTAAGTCGTCAGCCTCATCTAGAGGAGGAGGTGGGAGCGGGAGCTTATCGGGATTGATTTCCAAAATATTCTCAGTAGTTCCTCCAATGTTACTTTCCTTTGATTCCGGAACTTCCTCGATAGTCATGGAGTGAGGTACCTTACTGGGAATGGGAATAGCCAGCCGTCCTTCCTTCCAGTTGATAGTTGGATTGACCTTTCGAAGCCAGGGGAGTCCGAGAATCATGTCGTCAGACCCGAGATTGGTGATAAGGTATTCAAGGAGTTGGGGTTTGTTACCGTCGATCGTGGAGAAAAGCCGGGCAGAGTGAGTGATTTTACCAGCTGTATTAAGGGAACCGTCAATGTTATAGAGTGTGATGGGGTGAAGGAGAGGTCGGGTGAAGATTTGGTGTTTATCCACAAAACGTTGGTGAAGGAATAAACCAGTTGCTCCAGAGTCGATCATTGCTGCGCTGTTTGTACTCTTGAATCTGCCTTGTAACTTAATCGGTACGCGAAAATGAGAAAGATCGCTGGATTGCATAGAACCGATAGTACATGAGGAGATAGAAGCATAAATAGATAACGATTTAGAGTACAATTCAGGGAACCAGGCGGCAGCCGTGGCGGGTTCCCAATTTAAAAATTCTGGCGCATCTCGGAGATTTGTTCAGCAAGCGCCTTCTGATTGGCAGCAAGCTGTTGGAAGATTTGAGCAAAATCAACGGTCGGGGCGGGAGCGGTAGCAGCAATGGTGGAAGTAGATGGCTCGTTAGATGTAGCAGCGGCGCGAGTGGTGGTAGGCCTCTGGAGTCCCATGAACTTCCTGCGACAGACACTGGCCAGATGGCCTGTAAGTCCGCAGTGGTTACAGATGTCACGCTCGTGGTTTCCTTCAGCCTTGCGGTGAGACTTGGATCCGCATCCATAGCAGCGGCCCGTCATGAACTTCCGGTAGTCATCGGCAGAGCGGCCGGTGCTGGTGGCGTCGACGTCCATGGCAAAGGGGTCACGAGCAGGGGCGGAGAACGGAATGGGATTGAAGGAGCTGATAGGTGTGGCCCTAGATCCAGTGACCAGATTGGTGGATCGTGTTTTCTCCTGAGCACGTTCGGTCTGGCGAGTATCAATCCTAATACACTCATCAATGAGCTCATCCAACGTATGAATGGGTTTTTCAACAAAGACTAGGGAGTCCTTGATGCGATCAGCCAGGTGCTCATAAAAACGGTCCTTCAAATCAAGGTCCGAGTATCCGGTACGGGATGAGTACTGCCTAAAGGCAGAAGCGTAAGCGGCTACACTGTCTTTGTTTTGCCAGAGGCGCTTCAGGATCAGTTTGGCGTCTACAACTGCATTGACCGTCTCAAAATGCCCTTTAAAGGCGTCTTTGAAGGCCTGCCATGTGCCATAGGCAAGGGTGATGTTTGGGACTTTGCGTGCAACATTGCTAATGTTTTCCGAAATAGGAGTGGCCCAGATAGCAGCGTCTCCTTCCAAGAAGGAAATAGCGGATTTGATCCGCGCCTTATCGTCTTTCAAAGAGGCGATACCTTCCGACCAAAGTTCAAATGCAGCTAAGAAGCGGCGCGCGTCATCACTACGTTTCCCGTCGTAGTTCTGGGGTTTGGCAACACCCTTGGTGGTGCTCATGTTGCTAGCAATTTTGGTGACCTCGGCCTGGAGATCCTTCTGATTTTGGGCAAGCTGTCCGATAAGCAAAGTGAGGTCGGCAAGAGTAGGGGTAGACATGGTAGCGGCAGGTGCGGGGTTTGTAACGGTGATAGGTGCAGGGGAAGGTGATCTCGATACAGTGGGAGTGGCAGTGTCAACAATAATAGGCTCGACGGAAGGTGATCTCGGTGCGATAGGATCGGCTTCAATAGGTGTCGGTTCTGATTCTGGTACGGTTTCGATAACAGGTGAGACTGGTCGGACAATGGGTTCGGACCGGATTATAGGTCTTTGTTGTGAGGTAGAAGATCGTCCTACTCTAGAGGAACGTTGAACCGGTGATGGAGCTGGTTGAGCTGGGATGGTGATAAAGCGACCGTTTTCAGAATAGATATCAGGGATTTCTATAGGTGTTTGATAACGGTTTGGGCACGGGTTAGAATCACAGCTTTCCCAGGTTCCTGTTTCCGATGGAACTCGATGAGAATCACAGTTCTCGGTGGTGTCGTACGAATGGTAAAGAGTGGTACAGTCGGTGGAGAGTCCGAAAGAAGGCGTGATGACAATTTGGAGGTGGAAGATCGGATAGCGCCGATTTCCACACCTCGTAGGATCAGGTGGAACAGCTGATGGTACGAGTTTGAGATCTCGACCTAATGTGGCGACGAGGACAGAGACGACGGAGCAAAAGCACAAGCACAAGCACAAGCCAAAACACAACTAGCGAAGCCCTTGACAGTGACAACACTAGTGCACTAAGGCGGAAAGGATAGAGTGATCTCAACAGCAGTGATGGCACGAAGGGCCAAATCACAAGGGTTCAAGTAAGGCAAGCTAGTCCCCAATGACCAAGTTAGTATTGAATGTAGCAAAGACAGAGATACAGTGACGAACCTAGTCCCCAATGACCAAGAGGTCGAGATAGGGAACTAGGAGCTAACTACGGTACTATATATACTCGTCTGACAATAAGAGCTGAGAACGAATAAGAATGTAAACGGTGGAGCGTGAAGATAATAAACAGAGGTGAGAAGATAAGAGTGCGAGAGCGCAAAGATGAAGAGCGAATGGGAATAGTTCCAGAGCAAAGTGTGAGAAGGAATAGGGAGGAGCGAATGGGAATAGTTCCAGTAGATAATAACAGAGCGACAGCGCGAGAGGGATTTAAAGAGGAGCGAATGGGAATGATTCCAGGGAACAATAATGGAGCGACAGCGCGAGAAGGATTGGAGAGGACAATGGGAAAGATGGTATCAGGTGAGAAGGGATGGAACAATCATGGATGAAAGGAGTGCTGAGCGATGAACAGTCATAAACACGATCATGTGATGAAAGGAAAGAAAGCACGTGAAAGAAAAGAAACGTAAGGAAAATGATGTAAGTACCGTGTCACGACATCTTCTCCATTCTTCCATATCCTCTTACTTTCATCTATCATCCCTCAGAACCTTCCATCACATTCCAGACACTTCTATCAGCTTCCCCGCTGTTGCTTACTCATCTGAACCCTTGTATATATAGTACAGTAGTTGACACCTAGTTCCCCATCTTGACCTCTTGGTCTTTGGAACTAGTTTTCCTTGTGCGACCCTAGTGATTGGCCCCTGCACTATCACTGTAGTCTTGATCATTATATCTTTCAGCCTTCGTGTGTGGTGCTAGCCCCACCCCTCACCTCGGCTTGTGCTTTGAGCCTGTGCCTTCTCCGTGCTTTCCCCCTTCATCACCACACTATTGTTCTTCACCACCTATTATTCTTTTGCTTATTGTCACCCATTCCTATTGTCCTTGTACTTATTGTCTCAACTCATATATATAGTGCAGTAGATAGCTCCTAGTTCCCTATCTTGACCTCCTGGTCATTTAGGAACTAGCTTGCCTTATGTGACCTTTGTGATTGGCCCTTTGTGCTATCATAGTTGCTGAGATCACTTCATACTTCAAAGCCTTTGTGTGTTGAGCATTACTCACACTTGGGTTTGTGCTTGTGCTTGTGCTCTTGCTTGTCTCACTCCATTGCTTCAGTCCATGTTGCAACAGTTTCCTTCACAAAGGAATAAGCTTCACAAAGAACTCTTTGTTATCTCTTTGGAAACATTCTGAAACTTCCACACTTAATTGTTATTATTTCCCCTATCTGCAGCATTATCTTTATTCCCATTATGTAGTGCACTACTTTAGGTATTGTTGGTGCAGTATTGAAGATAGTGTACAATATATAAGATACAATAGCCAATAGGTAGAAGGACAGTTTTAATATTGACTTAGATCTGCCCCTTTTAGTATTAAGGATGTTCACTGTCTTTGTGTTATATTTATGCCAGCTAAGTCTTTCCGAAGCCTCGCAAAGCATTCCGCTACTTAGATATTACCTATATCCTTTTACCACTATGCAATTACTTCACGAAGGAATTCTGATGTGGAGTAACTACCTGTCGTGACGTGCTACACAGGATACAGTACTTACTTCATTTTTCCTATATTTCCTTCCTCCTTTATCTTTGTTACTATTTGGATCCAGCTACACTCTTCCGCATCCTTCTACATCATTCCGCATACTTCTATCAACTTCCCGCACTGTCGCTTACTCAGCTAGACACTTGTATATATAGTACAGTAAGCTGACACCTAGTTCCCCATCTTGACCTCTTGGTCTTTGGAACTAGGTTAGTACTTGTATCATCGTTTATCTTCAATATATTTACTTGGTCTTTGGAACTAGTTTTCCTTGTGCGACCCTAGTGATTGGCCCCTGCGCTATCACTGCCGTCTTGATCATTTTACCTTTCAGCCTTCGTGTGTGGTGCTAGCCCCACCCCTCACTTCGGTTTGTGCTTTGAGCCTGTGCTTCCTCTGTGCTTTCTCCCTTCATCACCACACTACCCTTTATCTCTTATCATTCTTATCGGATTTCACATTATTCCTTTTATATCCTTTCCTTTGTTCTTTACTTACGAGCTAACCAATTCGGGCATGGCATCGCTTCGCGATCCTGACTTACCTTTAGTATAAAGCTACAGTATCGAATAGGTAGTTCCTTAGTTTAAATATCAACCTTGATAGCACTTCGATAGTGATACCAATTAATCATCTATCTGTATCATCGTTTTAACATCCTCACTGTCAGTATGTTCCGCGACGATCATCGCGAATGGAACACATTTATCTTTCTTCTCTTGCGGACACGCGAAGTGTTGAGGACTCTACTAATAGTGGAGTCAAGGTCCGACTACATTGTCTAGGATTGTATTACCTCGCGAAGTATTTTACTTTGTATTTTCTCGCGATCATCCCGCGATCATTCCCGACGATCCCTTTGTGCACGATCATAACACTTTGATACCTTCTCAACACTGCTCTGACATTCTGTGAAGCAACCTTTGCAAACTGATGCTGCTACTACCCTTCTTTATCATCAGACCCTCAATGTGTTGAGGGCACTACTAATAGTAGTGTCAATGTCCAACTACTCCCCCAAACTTTGTGGATCATTCCTCCCTTTGCAAGGTAATCATCTTGCATTTCCAACCTATTTTGCAATATTATTATGCAATTCTGGAGTTGCATGATCTTAACAGTATATTAAAACTAACACTTGTCACATTGATCTTTTATTTCTAATGTCATTTCATCACACTCTATTCAACAGGGTAAACTCACTTTCATTTTAGATGACAATGCATTTGTTATGATTTTTTTTCCTAATTATGAATTCACTCTTACTTCATGGAACATTCCTTCAATTGTTTTCCACAATTTTACCTCCTTTTCTTGTTTTGGTTCTTCAGATTGCTTTGTTGATTTCATTTTTCATTTGAAAAACATCCTTCATGCCAATTCTATTTTCTCCTCATCAATTCTCACCTCTTAATGGTCCTTCTTTTCAAAAACCTTTTGCGGACGTACACCTTTTTGCCTCTATCCTCTCTTAATACCTATACCACCATCAGGAGTTCCACACATTTTTTTCTGCTCTTTCCTATAATTCTTGCTCGTTATGCCCGACACGGACCCGCAGGCATCGTCTCATATGATGAACACGACAAAACGCGGGAGGCCTTTTCTAAAAGTACTTTCTAGGACCTATCTACCCTTCAGCTCAATAGTGATATCCACCCTTACATCTTAGGATACATTGGACCTCTTTGCGACTTTGATCGTTTCTCTCCAGCTCACTCCCCACAAGCAGTTTTTTCGTACATTTGCCAACTCATTTTCTACGTGCGTAATTGGGTCCTTTTATCTCAGTTACATGCTCATTTATCTTTCGACCTCTTCTAGAGATGAAGCAGCACAGAATCTGGCTTCCCTCAAATTTTCTCAGTCGAATCGAGGGCCGGACCCTAGAGAACCTTCACGAGTGGTTACGACGACGACGACGACCACGTTTTCTATGACCCGAGATATGGCGAAGGCCATGAGTCAACACTTTATGGATGCCCGTCTCATTGAAAATGCTGCAGACCCGTCCTCCAACCTTTTCAAGGACAGAGGCATCTACGTCTTGACGCCAAAGGGTCTTCATGTTTTGGAACGATTTATCAGCAAAAATGGAATTACTTCTGATCACCTCCAGAATGTCTTCATGACCCAGCCCATCTGCATGAAGCTCCTCCATCTCGACCGAAAATCAGCTGATGACGAGATCATTGTTACTCAGTCCGTCGTTACCGCTCTCTTCCGTCGTTTTGTCGGTCGGCAAGCAAATTACCCATCGCAATCCACACAGCCTCAGGATGCGTTCCAGCGATATAACGAGCGGTCGAATGGCGTTTTTCTCATGGATGTTACAGAGCGTGCCCAGCCATTGCTTGGCAAGGGACAACAGCACCACAAGTACTGTTTTGCTGCAGTGACCGCTCTCGAATGGCTTTGTGATTTTACGTCTGTCGTCGGCAGGGAGGAAGCAGCAGAGATGGCAGCGCAGTTCGTTCGGTTTGGCCTCATCACTCTTGTGAGCGATAAGAGGAAGAACAATGATTCCGCAATCATTTTCACTGTGCGAGGCTCTGCGCCTGGTGGTAACTCTCCCGTTAGCGTGCGTCAATATTCTCCTTCTTGAATCGTTTTTTTACTCGCATACCTGAATAGCAACATGGTGAATTCAGATGCACAGCCAAGGCCATCTACAAGATAACAGACGAAGGACGTCGTGTCGCTCACTGGGATGGATCCAGGCCTCTCGGAGCTCACGATTCACCCAATGCTTCTTCTGCTAGTCTGAATGCTGAACGCTCCTCTGTTGACAATGTTCCCGAAGGCGGAGAGAAAAAGGGGAGCGATGTCAAGATTCATCGTCGCATATCTATGGCAGAAAAACTCAATGCAAACTACCACGCGGCAGAAAAGAAGAATCCGAAGGAGAGTAACACCGAACGTCTAAACTACATCCTCGAGGAACCTAGCCTTCGATCTCTCTTTTGCGAGTTCTTGCGAAGTAATTTCTGTGAAGAGAACTTATCCTTCTGGCTTGATGTTCAAGACTTTAAACGCAAATTCAACATAACCTCCAGTGCCGTTGCAGTAAATCCCCCACCCAGATCAGGTTCCAGTACAACACCTGGCCAGGCTGCAATGGAGCGCCATCACGAGTCTCTCATCACTACGGCTTTTGTAATCTACAACACGTACTTGGCACCCTCCAGTACCTGTGAGCTGAACATAGACCATGGCCTCAGAAATGAGCTGGCTAAATATCTGGAGGATGTCGTGACTAGCCTTACAGGGAAGGCCTTCGTTGGAAAAGTAGAACCTGAGCAGGCAAATGCATTTAATGCTACGCAGCTCCAGACCATGATTCGCCTGTACGAACGAATTCAGGTGCATATATTTCGACTCATGGCTACGGACTCCGTACCCAAGGTCAGTTCCTTTTTTCTCTGTTTGAATTCTCCCTAATTTGACCTTGTCATGCTCAGTTCATTAAGACCCCTAAATTCCTGGCTATGCGTAACTGGGTCGGAGACTTTGACCCGACTGATGACGATGTGCGACTGCTGTCCTCGGGTCCATCGCAACCGCCTGGTCTGGGAAGTAGCGAAGAATCGGGTGGTGCTTATATCACGATTTCCCAACAAGCGAGCGGACGGGAACATAGGCAGCAGCAAACACAAAGTTCACCTATGCCGTCGTCATCGTAAGGTTTGAAACAGTACTGGTTTCTTTTCTTCGCATGTCTATCACGGACGTATCCTGGTTCGTTATCATTTGCATTCTATTGAAGGTCATCCCTATCATTGCTCTTACTTCTTTTCTTGTCACGATATGCTGTTCTCATTTTCCTTTGCTCTCGGTGTCCATTGCATCAACACGTCCAGACACGTCCACCCCCGGCGGCTTCTGTTTCTTTTTTTCGTTGCACGTATTTTTTTCATACTTCTTTCCCCTGGTCGTGGTCTTGCATACGCAATTGTCTACCCCTATACTGCTATTTTCCGACCTTCACTGCAAGCTACTTCTGTGTCAATCCATCATACATGTAATACTTAGTATCTTACAGCATCGTATTAGATTGATAAAACAGAATTCCTTGATGTTATATATTCACGTAACGCGGTAACGATTTGGGTTACACTGTCACTTGTCTGATCTTATATTGGACATTAATGGCTCAAAAAGCGCATGTTCCTATTCCGTTAGTGCAGTGCATGGAATATCACGAATGCTCACAAGAGATCTACAGGGACTCGGACGGGATACGAGGTCTCGACGATGGGCAATCTCAGGAAGATGCCACCGAGCGTAAAGGATTTGTCAAGGCCCTGAAACTCATCTTATACTTGATCATATTCGGCGCGCTGGAGGGTAAATTTCTAACCGGTAGCTATCTTTGGGAATATGAGGGCAAGTGGATACGTCTCAGAACTTACGTTCCGTTCAGTCTATGCTTTTGCAGACCTACAAGGTATTGAAGATCGTTTGCCAGCCTCCTCAACGCCTATTCACTGAAAGCGAACTCGCAAGATACGACGGAACAGATCCTGATAAACCAGTTTACCTTGCAGTACTGCTTGCTCTTGGTTTGTTCTATAATTGCTCATTTCTGTATATGCAGATTGACGGGGACGTCTACGATGTGACCAAAGGCAAAGCCTATCAACCGGGAGGCCCGTATCATATCTTGTTCGTTGTGTGATCCTCATATTTATACAAATTGCTCTGTTACTAATTTCTGTATTACAGAACTGGTGTAGATGCCGCGCGCGCTTTTGGGACGGGTTGCTTCAAGACACACCGCACTCACGATTTGCGAGGACTGTCGGATGTTGAGATGAAGGTTTCTCTTAAACGCTCCGCGTTGAAAAGCTTATAACTTTTATCAAGGGCATAAACCATTGGAAAAAATTTTATGAAAATCACAAGAATTATTTTCAAGTCGGCAAAGTTTCACATCCTCCCATTGACCCCTCCAGCCCGATAATTGAAGGTTGCGACACCAAAAATAAGAAGCAATCCGGAGCGAAGAAGGACACGGCAGAACGGCGTGAGCTAGTACAGGATAAAGATATACATCAAGAGTTTTGACTACAATAACCCAGTATTGTCCCAATTCCACTATATTACGATGTCCCATATGCCCAAAAAATGAAGCAATTACTATACAAGGATAAGCCCCGGAACCGGTAACATTGTAGAACAAATCATACCTGACCGGGACTTCCGTGCATTTGCAGATAATTTTTGAGGATGGGGAAATCAGCCATAGATATATCCATCATAGAGGTGAATGGATTGTCGCGGTATTTCGCCACTACGATATTACCTCGCCAGGCATGCCCTTCATCGAAAGTTTGCCCTTGCATCGCCTGTATCGTCTTGTTGATGGGAAATGGCATATCATCTCGAGAAACCACTGGGTAAAAGATGATATATGGACAGGTAAATTTTCGATTCATTCCGTCCAGTGCCTCGACAAGCTGTAAGTCAGGTAAATAAAGCTTACTCTGCGCATTACGATCCCGGCTTGCTGACCTGATATTTCCATGCCCTTGAGCTAAGAGTCTCATCAATCTGAAGAAAACTGAATGCAACGCTAAGAGGAATGGTGTGGATGCGTACATAGTCCATGTGCACTTCCGGATGGGGCATACGGGATGGATTTTGGGTATATGAGGCATGGTGAGTCGTTGTCATCGGGCTACATAATTATGTGAGATTGTATATTTCAACAATGGTAACAGAGAATGGACCTGATCATGAGTAGCACCAATGAAGGAGAGCGTCCTGGAATTGACGACGTGAATATACAAACTGCAAGCGGAGAAAAAAATCACGATACCATCTGCGGGGAACAAGATTGCATCGAGATTAATGATCTGCTCCATTGGACCGCTCCGTTGAATGATTCCAAGAAAGGATAAGCAAGGTTGGGTAATAAAAAAAAACTTACTGTCGAAGAAACATCCTTTTGAACACTCTGGTTTGCCACAATGAGGATGAGGCGCACATCTTTTGTCTGAGTCGAAGATTAGAAGAACACGAGGTCGGATAAATCTCCGTGAACTGTAGCCCATAAATTAGAGAGTAATCAAAAAGGACAGGACGGATATTTGCATTTGGTTTTATGAATGATTGGTTTTCGATCATGATCAAGATTTGAAATATGCAGAGAGCAGTAGTAGACACCAGAGACTTACTGTCATAAGCGCCCAAGAAACCTCTTTCACAACGTCGACATGCCTATGCTTTCGAGCCTGAGGCACAAGAGGTGCTTCGCAGATGGAAAAATATAGCGGAGGTCAAAATTTGACCTATGTTGTGTGTGTACTTGGGCAGATCTTTTTTTCAATTGTTTCTCGCCTGCCTACCTAGACCTGCCTATGACCGGTAAGTAGTAGATGGTATTGTTTGAACTCTCAGATTTTTACTCCGCCCTCAGCATGCAGTACTGAGGCGAGGCGAGGCGAAGCTCATTCAAAAATCGATTGATCATGCTTAATTAGCATATGAATAAAGCCCCGTTGAAGGGTTGCCACCAGCCCCGCCTCATTTTGTGCCAGCATCGGACAATGCACTGTTCAGCGATTTTGGAATATGATCGTAACATTAACATGTGCTGGACGGATCTTCCTGAACGATCATAGGTAATTGTTATTCTGAATTCTTGGAATAACCGTTGACGAGACCAGGGTTGGAGAGCTTGACGAGCTAAGACGGCGTATGATAAACGCTAATCAAAGGAAGGGTACCCAAGTCAGCCTGAGTATAAATCTCAGGGTGTAGAACTCACTGGATAGCCTCAAGCTACAGTCTATCCATTCTGGGTCTCATCTCAGACTAGGTACCGGTGAGTCCCAGATCAATGAATTCTCGATTCTCAAGTAGTGGTACTATGTGTTTGCAATGCCAGTGCATAAAGGAGGACTCCAGCTAGGGCTTTCACTTGGATTCTCACATTAAATTTCCGTAATCTCGGTCTTGTACTTATTTTTCGACAGGAGGCTCAAGAAAATCTCAAGCTGGCAGGCACTTGTGTTATGGTCGCTACCGGTGTGATGTTGTCAAACGATTGTGGGTCCACTATGCTCCATAAGCCTTGTGAATGTAGTCCCAATGGACATAGGCCCATAAACTGGATGCCAGTGAGTTGCGCACTACACAGCAAATATGCGTTACACAGTCCTATGGAGATTTTACTGAGTAGGCCCACGATTCGGAGTTTCGAAACCTGGCCCTGAATCGTTCACATTCATCGATCTGAGGCTGGCTCAGCATTTAGAGTTGGAAAGTAAGATAAATTGACCTTCGTGTATATGTTGCTTGCATACGGCTAGTGAGGAATCTTACACAGGTGGCTACTCGTTAGTCTAGAATCCTGGCGCGCGCGCATCACGACCGCGTCCAGATCACATGATTTGGTACAAACGTTATTCTGAATTCACAACCACAGTGACTGAACGTTCTCAGTCCTGCCACGGATGGGAGCCTTTTGATAGGCACACACCTTTCGTCTCTCTTTCCACAATCTCGGGCGTTGTCGATCTATGTACAAACTCAAAGGGTAAATACACCACTTTCTTCAATTGAGAGAGAGTCAGATCCGGCAGAACACGCCTTATATTCTTCAGTCCTGCAAACCCCCTCTACTGGGACCATCCTCCTCCGTGTTCTTCATGGAGGCCTCATTGTAGAATTTGTCTCTCTATCCACCCAAAATCAACCTCTTCGATTCGTCTTTCCCTCGGCCGTCCTCCTTTCTCCAGGAATCTTTTTGTGGGAGAATGATGAAATACATTTCATTGCTGTCACTATCACCGGATCCATTTATCGAGCTGTAATTCCCACTGGAGGTGGTCTTGAACTTTGGCACAACCGGACCCAAAAAATATGGATTTCCGAATATCTCATCAAGAACTTTTCCGGGACAATGAAAGGACTAGTGCATATCCACAGTACACATTGTGTCTTCATCGGGCTGCCTAATGGATCCTTAATGAGACTAGAAACAGAGTATGCTGGGTCAGAACGGCTAGATGGTGAGTTTTGTTGAGCACATGTCCGAAAAATTGCTCGAATTCTACATAGATGAATGGACAGAATCTATATTCCAAGCTGAATCTTTTCTTTCGTCGTCCAAGTCATTTCTACCCTCTTTGAGTAGCGCGAACTCCGACGCCGGAGATATTATATCATTGGCTACACATCCTTGGCCCACAGATGTTGGCTACGTTTGGACGCTTTCACGCGATCGTGTGCTAAGATTTTGGAAACCGAAAATAGGCTGTGTAGTCGCTAAAACGCTGTCGCAAGGATTCGGAAGAGAATCTTCAAGTATACAAGCACGTCCATCACCAGGAAACCACATGTGCTTTTGGACGCTGCTCGTCAGATCTTATTACGCGTTTTTTCCTTCGCTGAAGACTACGACCATTTCTATGTTCTTGCGTTTCTTCCCGCTATTCCTTCTTCAACGTTTGGAGGTAGCTTCCAGCTGTTGGACACTCTCTCCGATCAAGTCACTGAAGTTGGGACAATCCAGTGCTCTAGACATACCGCACACTGCCATTTACAGGACTTCATGGTTATAGGCAATGTGCTGTACGCGTTATGGGGCCGTCAAGGCCAAGCGATGGTCGAAAAGACAATGCTTGATTTGGACTCCATAAGAAATGACGGATTTTCCGTCTGGGAGACTGCTTTGTGCGCTACTGAAGCGGAGCTTACCCCAGCTCATCTCGAAGAAATTCTGATGGGCAAGGGTTCTATGACAGACAAGTCTTTTGACGCCGTCATGAGGCCCAAGTTATTTTCGACGTCAACGCTTAAGATTGCTACACCGATGCCTGCCTCTCTCTTCCTGGTTCACCCCCTCATCCGTTAACCGTCACGTATGCTTCTCTGGAAGAGAATATTGCTGCGGTGGTAGGGTGTACTGTCACTTTAAACCGAGATCCAAGCAATGGTGCTTTGCAGTATGACAAATACTGGAATGCATTAAAAAGGGATTGGGAAGGATTCATCGCTCGGTGCCGAGAAATTGAGCGCAGTGCACGCTAGCCTCTTGTTCTCGGTGCTCAAGGTCAGGGCGAAATCATTGTCGTGGAACGTGAGCGCGTCAGCGCTCTAGTAGCGCAAGACCTGCCGATTCACTTGCACCAGGTCCTTTCTCATGACCTTCGAATAGCGGATTCTCAGTATGACCTGTTCGGGATTCTTTGGACTCTACGACAGAAAGTAGGGCCGCAAACTATGCTTTCCTTGGAAAACTGCCTGGTTGATCTCATGCATCAGGAAATTGCCTTTTCTTTTACTGATATTCTGAAAGATCAAGCCAGTCAATTTCATTTCAAAGACAATTTGGATGAAGGGGCCAACATTTGGCTCTTTGGCCGTCTCGCGAGTGTGGACAATCTCGATGATGCCGTCAGAACCTCTCTTGATGTGATAGGCGGTCTTGATATGGGTGTCAAAAGAGAAGAAGAGGTTGAGCTCCTGCTTCCCCCACCAGTTTCCGATTGGTTCAGAGGTTTAACAGCTTCGTACAACGTCACTACAACCAACGCCAGATATGATTTGTGTTTATGCTTGATGGCGCTTTTGTTCTTCCTTGTGGATGACCTTTCCGACTGGGATCCTTCATTATTGGCCGAAGTGTTTGCGGTATTCCGAGGGACTGCTACACTACCTTATATTGTTCGCCAACCATCTAGCGCTACTACTCAGACACCGCTTGACGACGTATCTTCAGCAGATGATGTGGTATCACTATTACAGAACATGCAAGTGTCCCGCAACCGCAATCATTCAACCTCTACTTACTCTCTTGTTCACCGCCTGCTCATTCAAACTGGTGATTTGAGTCATGAATTTCCCGGGGCAGCCCATCGTTTTCTCGATAGCACGGCTTTGCTCCAATCTATAACGCCGGCAGTTGCTTCTAAAGCAGAAGTCTCCTTTTGTGAGAAGCTAAGGGTCCTTGGATACATGCATGTTTCTCGAGAATTGCTCTCGTGGCTACCTCGAGCTCCTAGCGTTTCCTATGTCCTCTCTCGGATATGGCTGAACGCTGGCCGGGTGGATGATGCTGCCTGTATCCTTGAGAAGCTCGCCGGATGCCTTGGTACGTATCGAAAGCGATCTCCCGTGTTGTGATTTGACAGTATATTTGCTCATAGGTCCAGATAATGCTCTTAGCCAAGAAGACCGTGATACATTACAGGATGTTTTACCCTCTTCACACTTGTTCGATTCATTATACCCCTTTTATCTCTATATTGCCACCCTCTTCAAGTCAAACTCTTTACAATATCACGAAGTTCATTTTACCAAGCTTGCTCTATCTGTCGCACCGCCAATGCTAGATACTTCGTCCTTATGGCACACCGTTGTCCGAGGATACATAGATTTGGGATTATTCGACGAAGCCTATGCCGCATGGATCTCGACACCCTCAGATACGCAGTAAGACTCACTTGTTCATGCACTGTCTCTGTCATTCATGACCTTATCATAGAAAACGCGAACACATCAGCTAGTTGGTATATCGTATGTGCGAGAGTAACCAAGTGGATAAATTACTATCCCACAACTTTGCTGGATTCGCCAATGAGGTTGAAGATGCCCTGTCATTCAATCCTCGTAATGAGGACCCTTCGATGCTTCCAAGGTACACGCGCATCTTGTATTCATGGTTCCTCTCACGAGGCGACTATCGCAATGGTGTGTAATGTCAATGCACCACAGCCGTAGCTTGTACTCATTCTGCTAAAGCGGCATTGACTATGTATCAGAAGGCGCGAAAGCTACGAGGGCTGATGACTAGAGACCCATCTTTGGTCACCCGCCTGGCTGGCGAACAATTAGAAGCTTATTTAATCTCCATGAATGTGCTCTGTCACTCGCTGACCCCAAAAAAATTTGTGGTTTCTCCTACCGGGCTCCGGTTGATTCAACACATGAGGTAAGATGAAGTGCTTTGTGCTGCAATTTACTTACCTAGCTTCTACTCTTTTCCTCAGAATAAACATTCAACCACTAGTACTGTTCCGGAATCGAGATACTCTCACGGCAAGTACGAGAATGAGATTGTTCAGTTAACGGATATTCAGTATGAGTATACACTCTTATCCGCGTAACTCGACGTCATGTTCCGAGAATCCTCTTCCTCTTCCGGTAAGGCTTGCCTCATGCTTTCTCTTGGAAAGCCACTCAATGCCTAGCAGAATTCTTTCCTCCTCCATCTTCTATCGTATTGAAAAATTGGCTCAGTCCAATCGCTTCAACACGGCCTTGGCCACCGCACGCAGTCTCGAAGTTGACATGACGGATTTATTCGCTGAGGCTTTCTCGTAGTCTAGGATGTCATTGCGTAAGGTGTACTATTATTCTTAGATTCTGCCCTCATTTTTAATGTTATTGACTTAGCCAAGGAGATACTTCTGATTGGCTTCTTACTGACAACGCATTAACATGGCCTGGTTCTCCTGCTGATAAAGGCTGGAGGTATTTAGGAGAATCAATTAAGTGATATGATGCAATCGAAATTGATTTCAAGTACTCAAAGATCGCATTTGAAATGATCCTGATCTTTCAATCATCTCCCCCACCCCTGGCTTTTTGCAAATCTTTGGAGGTATGCGCCCTGACCTTTGATTGAGAATTAAATTAATCACTTGACTCTGGGAATATCAACACGAGTATCCTCATTCAAATTAGTCTGCGGTTTTGGAAACCTCGACCCAGGCTGTTGACCACATGCTGTCAATTTTTATTCGAAAGGTTGAGCGTGAATGAGTTGTGTGTACATATGAGATGTACAACCCCATTAGATTGATGAGAAACCCGGGAGAGAGAGAGAGAGAGAGAGACTTGCAAAAAAATTCCGCGTCGATGTGGCTTCCCTACCACTCTCATTGATCAAGTGTTAGTGATTGGAATGACACAAGAGCCATCACCTCCTTGACTTTCTGAGCTACGCATGGAAGTTATCAACCGAGTAATAAAGTGTATGCAAAAACTGAGCCCCAGGACATTAAGCTGTTGTAGATGAGAGGAAATTGTTTTTTTGTGTTTTTCTTCCATGTTTTTGATAATTGGTTAATAATGATTGCGATTGCACCTTGGACTTGAGTCCGTGCTGAAGAAAAACACAGAAACATGCAATATTAGGTAATGCTATCAAGGACTGTTTAACTTTGGCAGCGCACTGAAAGTAGGGATATGAAAGCAGATATACGAAAGCAGATATAAGTAAATTTCCTAGGAGTACCTGCGTAATCCTGCAAGTTCTATTTTTCCTTTTTCGGCGGATCACGTGTGCTGTCGGATCACGTTTTTCGAAAGACAATTTAGACGATCTAGTCAAACTTTTTCATCAGATTCTTTTTTTTTTAGGTCGGTTTTCCTCCGTGTTGCAGTCTAAGCTCATTTACCCTACCACTACGATGTTCAATGAAAGTAACGGTGGTGGATATACTTTAGTAGCAGATACGGAATATCATTTCAACGCCTCCCCCACCAACCCTTCCCTTGCCTCCCTCTCCTCCCTTGGGTCCCTTGCCACGCTCTCACCCCACCCCCCCCTTCCCCCCCTCTTCTGCCGAGCCAAATACCCATACACAGCATCCGATCCCTCCGCCCTATCCTTCACCCCGGGAGACATAATCGAAGTCCTAACACAACAACCCTCTGGATGGTGGGATGGGTTATTAGGCGATGAAAGGGGTTGGTTTCCGAGTAATTATGTGGTTGTGGTTGGGGAGGAGGAGGCGGAGAGGTGGTGGAGGGAGAGGGAGGAGGAGGAGGAGGAGATGAGGGAGTTGCAGGAAGGGGAGATGAGGGAGTTGCAGGAAGGGGAGATGAGGGAGTTGCAGGAAGGGGAGATGGAGAGGGAGCTGGGAGAAGGTGGGGAGCTGGAAGAAGGTGGGGAGCTGGAAGGGGTGTATGAACATCGAGAAGAGATAACCAAACACAAACATCAATATACATCATCTGTAGTTGATATGGGCCAAGCGTTGACTGCTGCTTCGATGGGGCCTTTGGCTATGGATATCTGGTTAGCTGGTGCGTTGGCTGATGTATCTGGGGATGTGGGTATGGCGAAACGAAGGCGGAAGGGGAAGGGGGGGAAGGGGGGGAAGGGGGATGGGGGGAAAGCAGAATCCAAGGAGCAGAGTGGAAGTGGAAGCAGTGAAGGAGGAGAAAGTGATTTTTGGATGCCTCAAGTTGCTAGTAATGGTCAAGTCGGTCTGGTTTTTCTTTCTTCCTCTCCCCCTCACTCACTTGCCCTCTCCCCCAACGAAACAGATATTCTACATCAACACTAAAACAGGTCAACAATCTCGAGATTTACCACTCGAGTCTGATGAACATGAAGAGGAGGAGGAGGAGGAGGAAGAGGGGTTATTCCACCAGCAGGATTACGAGGAGGAGGAGGAGGATAGGGACTACGACGACAATGCCAGTATCGTCCTTCCTCTTTCTCAACACGGTGCTACTGGTCCTTATTCTCAGCAGGATCCAAAACGCGCCGCGCTAGGATTCGGACTTTCCCTCCGTCGTACAGGAACGACACCTGAACCATGGATTCGTCGAGAGGGGGGAGGGGGACGACGACACCAACATTCTGGATCAGTTGATACAGTGATCACTGTTGCAAGTACAGAAACTGTTGTTAATTCAACCCCCTCCCAAACGATAGAACTACAAACAATGTTATACCCTTCTATGGCTGAACACCCTCTTGATATGGTTGAACGTGCTGGGGATGCTATTCGGAGCGTTGTTAGCACGTTGGAAGGGGGGGCTATATCAGACATCGACCAACTCATCGACCAAGTTGTAGCTTGTGTTCGTGAGTTGTTGTATACATGTGGATGTACACCTGCTGCTGGAGGAGGAGGGTTGGGTATAGGGAGTTATAGTTCTGCTTCGAAAGTGACTAGTGGGTTGGCTGTTTCAACTCCTACACCCACTGCGACTCCTCCTACCGCACTCAACTCCAACCCGTTGAAACCTCCCCAACGAAAACTCACAGCGACACTATCAAGATTAGTTTTATCTGCTCGAGCTATACAGTATGATTCTGGCGATGCTACCACTATCGATAGAATCCGAATCGATGCCTTGGAATTAGGGAGAGCTGTTTCTACTTTTGCGCAAGTTGTTCGTACCGCTTTGGAGTCCGGGTCCGGGTCCGGGTCCAACCCAAAACGTCTCTTTGCAGTATTCGATAGTATGAATTTAGGGCAGGGAATGCCTGGGTCTGGGAAAGGTGGTGGTTGGTCTGGGTTTGGGTTTGTCTTTGACGGGGAGGATGGTGAGGGGGAGGGTGTTTTAGGTTGTACAGATTATTCGGAATCAGAAAGAGGTTTTTCAGAGTCTGCTGTGAGAGAGGGGAAAGGTGTGGGAGGACGAGGGAAGAAGAACCATACTTTTTCAACAAAAAAGTACCTCAACTCGAAACCAACCCCACCAACGAAACCCCTTTCTAGAACGTTCATCTCACATATCGCATCGTGTATAACGAACTTGGACGAGTTGTTGAGTGGTGGATTGGATGCTTATTCTGACATGAATCCCCTCATTGGACAAATCCATACTATTCTTGAAATGATAGGAGATTTGGATTTGGAGCGTGGTTTGGGGGACTTGCAAGGTGTGAATGACAATCTGAATCTACACTCAACCAAAGTCAACGCCAACAACGACAAGAGCGATGTCCATGCCGATGCGAATCAATCACTACTCTCACATCATCCCTCTAGTTCTATTGATACCATGGAAAGTTCAGGGAGTACAGAAACTACGAATACCTCTATTTTCAGTTCAACTCCATCGTCTATCATACTTTCTCATTCTTCTTCCACACTCAATTCCACGCCCACATTAAAACTCAAACTGTTACGACAATTCGAAATGAGCG
Source organism: Lentinula aciculospora (assembly GCA_028011355.1). Lineage (NCBI taxonomy): Eukaryota > Fungi > Basidiomycota > Agaricomycetes > Agaricales > Omphalotaceae > Lentinula > Lentinula aciculospora. The sequence goes on along the minus strand of JAOTPV010000101.1, from coordinate 100,304 downwards.
TTCAAGCTTTATTTGATGATGCAGCCGCGTTGTTTGTCGACCTTCAGCGTGTTAGAGCACAGGGAGGCCAGGCACCGTCACCACCATCTTCTTCACCAATCCCCCTCCTCTCCAAATCACTCAAAGCCAATTCTCTTCTTGTATTCCACACTTTGGACAGTTTGTTTTTGGTACAAGAGAGGGAGGAGGTGGGAGGGGAGAAGAATCACAGTATGACTCAAAGCGAGAACAACAGTATAGATCCGGGGAACGCAGATAGGTTGAGTATGAATAAAAGATTGAGTAGGGATGTCGGGAGGAGTGTTAGGGAGACTGTAGCTCTCCGTGGTAGGCGTATTATTGCTGGCCTTGGGGTTTCGAGAATTCATATGGACCCTATGGATGCTATGAATCTCAGAACCCCCAGAGATTTTCAACAGTATACCGTTTTGCGAAATCGAAATTATACGGATCTTACTGGGGCTGGGATTGAGAGTCGAACGAGAAGGCCTGTGTCGATTTTACGTGCGCCTGCGGGTGTTGGTGCTGGATACAATGTCCCGACGTCGTTACAACCTGGATATAATCCACAACCTCAAGGACAATTACAGATCCACAATTACACTCTGGTTGATGAATATGGTCGTGGTATGTCCCTTTTTCCCCCCCTTCCTTTCTTTCTAACGATATCTCTGTTCTTTCCTTCCCAATTAACAGTATCTGTACCTTTGCCTTTAGGTTCTACCACTCCACTATCTACCCAACTCGTCCATCATACTCACATCGATCCCAACTCCTTCAACAGCGACTACAACTACACTTCCGACTACAACGACTACACTTCCGATTCAAACGACGAACTCGACCTCGAAGATGCTTTTTCCCATTCCCTACAACGTCCGATACGGATTGAACCGAATCGGTATCAAGGTCCTCAAAGTCCAGATGCGTATGGTGTTCCTGCTGAGAGGATTGTTATGAGTGGCGGTGGAGGGATAGGAGCGGATTCTGGTCAACCAGGGATGATAATACAGGCTCAGGCTCAGGCTCAGGTTCAAGCTCAGGTTCAGGTTCAGGCTCAGGCTCAGGCTCAGGCTCAAGCTCAGGTTCAGTACCAAAATCAACCTCAAACTCGGAATCAATACACCAATCCTAAAGTACAACGATATCCTTATTCTCAACAGCGCAATGTTGGTCAGCGACAATACCTCTCGTCCTCTTCAAGTGCTAGTGCGAGTGCGAGTGAAGGTGAAGGTGAAGATGGTGTAGCTGGGTTAGGTGGTGTAGCTGGGTTAGGTGGATACGACGAGGACGAGGACGATGATGATGATGATGATGATTATCTCGACGACGAGGACGTCCTGGATGACAATGATGATGTGGAATACGACGACGGCGACGAAGAAGAAGAAGACGGTGTTGAAGGAGAAGGAGATGTGTTTGAGGATGGGGAAGGAGGTGTACAAGGGGTGGATGACGAAAACCCGAACTCGAACCCGAACTCGAACTCGAACTCGAAATTCAAGAAACTCAAACCCAAGAAAGCCAAAGGTCCCTCCACCACCTCTTTCTCCACCCCAAACAAGATATCAACGGGTAACAAACCAAAACCACCGAGTCAAGTATCGAATAAGATATCGAGTAAAGCAGCTAAAATTCTTGGTGAAGATTCTCCAGCCTGGTTCCTTCTTCCTGATGAGGGTTTGGGAGGAGGGTTAGCCGGAGGAGGGGGACCAACGGATTTGGTTATAGACCATGAAGATAAGAGTGTTAGAGGTGGTACTGTAAAAGCACTTGTGGAGAGATTGACTGCGCATGATACTACTGGTGAGTTTTCGGAAATAGAAATTTTATTTTAAAACAAACAAAAATTTCCCCCTTCCCTAGACCCCAACTACTCCAAAGCCTTTCTCATGACCTTCAAATCTTTCACAACGTTAAACGAATTATTCGATCTACTCGTTGAACGATTTAGGATTCAACCTCCACCTGGTTTGGTAGCGTTACAGTTGAGACAGTGGACGATGAGGAAGAAGAATATTGTGCAGTTTAGGTGAGTTGGAGAGAGAGGGGGGAGCCGGATATAACAGACAAACTAATGCTTTCCTTTCCCTACACACCCCCCCCAAGAGTAATCAATACATTCAAATCCATGCTAACCGACGAAGACATTCTCGAAAAAGACGATCTCTACATCCTTACTCGAATGAAAGAGTTTGCGTTATCAAAAGATGTGGCTCAGGTTAGTGCAGCAAGGTCGTTGTTGACGTTGATTGAGAGAGTGGTGAGTTGGGGTTTTTTTTTTTTTTTTTTTTCCCTCTCTCTCTCCCTCCCTATATCTCTCCCTCCCTATATCTCTTCCACTCACCTTCCCTTCTTACCATACAGCAAAAATCCGGCGAAACGAAACGTCTAGTCGTCAAAGCCGCTCAAACAGCTCCTGCACCCATTCTACCCAAAGGTCTTTCCTCTATTTCTTCGAATCTGTCGAGTATGGCGAATATAGGGTCTTCTTCTTCTTCTGGTATGCAATCTTCCGCGCTCTCTCTCTCTCTCTCACCTCTCGTTTCCATACTCAAGCTCACTCCTTCTTTTCCTTTTTTCCTGAACTCATAGCCAAAAAACTCAAACTCACCGACATTGACCCCCTTGAACTCGCACGCCAGCTGACTCTTCTTGAATCCGCGCTATATCAAAAGATCCGTCCAATGGAATGTTTACAGCGCGCCAGGGAGGGTGCCGGTGCGAAAGATAAAGATAAAGACAGTGGTATGGACAATATCGCGTATGTCATTCAAACGAGTAATAGGATTGCGGATTGGGTCGCGGAGAGTGTGTTGAGTAAAGTCGATTCAAGGAAGAGAGCGGCTACGGTTAAACATCTGATTTTGGTTGCTGATGTATGTCGTTTCTCGTTTCCTTTTTTTTTTATATCAACCGCGATACTGATTACTGATCCTTTCTTTTCACAACCTTGGGGGAAAAAAAAAAAACAACAACAACAACAACAACAACAACAACAACAGCGTTGTCGAACTTTGAATAATTTCTCTACCATGATCGCTATCGTTTCTGGTCTCAACACACCTCCTATCCGGCGTCTTAAACGGACTTGGGAGCTGGTCTCTCAACGACATATGGCTCAGTTTGGAGCATGTGAAGTTACGTTGGATAGTAATCGGAATTTCAACAAGTATAGGTCGATGTTGGCTTCTGTGGTACCTCCTTGTGTTCCATTCATAGGTGAGTTTCAATCGAGTGTTTTTTTTTTTTTTTTTAAATTTTTTTTTTGGGCTTTCCACCTCCTTTATGACTGATAACTTATTTATTTCTCCCACATCTCAACCAATCAAATCCACACACACACACACACACACACACACACACACCAAGGCGTCTTCCTCTCCACCCTCCAATTCATCCAAGACGGGAACAAAGACCACCTCCCAGACGGTCAAATGATCAACTTCAAAAAACGTCAAATGGCATCCGAAGTCATCTCTGATATCAAACGCTGGCAAGCTCATTCCTATAATTTCCAAATCGTCGTTCCGATAAGGGAGTATATTGAGGAAAGTTTGAGTGCGTATGATGAGACGGATATGAGGTTGTCTAGTGATCGGTTTTGGCAAATGAGTTTGGAGAGGGAGCCGAGAGAGAGGGAGGATGAGAAGATGGCGAGGTTGTTGCAGGAGAGTGGCTTTTTGTGATTGTTTTGATATGTATTAATATGTGCATTTGTGATTATGCTTTTATGCTTTCCTCTTTTTTTCTTTCTTTTGTTTTGTTTTTTCCCCCTCCGTCCGTCTATCTCCCCCCCCTTTTTTTTCTTGTTTTCTCTTGGTTTCCGTATTCTCTTTCAGAAATCTGGATTGTTTTCTTTTTTCTTGGTCCAAGGAAACGAAAAAAAAAAAAAACAAGAATAACATAGACAGACCCCATACCTTGTTACCTTGTTACTTTCCTATTTTTTTTTTCTCTTCCTTTTCCTTTTCCTTTTCCTTTGCATTTGCCTTTGCCTTTGCCTTTGCCTTTGCCTTTGCCTTTTCCTTTTTCCGCCGCTTTTGAACCACCATACCTACTTTCTGCTGGCGCTCAAATTGTATAATAATAACAATAATATCAAGTATGCATTATACAACCGGGTGTTAAACAAAACGCAACTGAATTTATTCACCAGAATCTCTGTCGAAGCACGGCCATTTAATAAAGCACGCATCTACACTAACAGTTCCGTTACAACAGTTATAACTGTCCAATTCGTAATTCGTCCTTTCGTCGTTCAATTCAAGTCCTACGCAGGAATAGTCCCGTTCAACCTCCCGTCCCTCGAACTCGCGCCAACCGTCAACCTAATCTCACTGATGTCTCCATCAGGTCTCCTCCACCCTTGCTGTACCACATCCCAAATTGACAAGTCATATCTCGATAATGGGATACTCACAACCTTCCTTTCCCCAGGCATCACTTCAACGTTGGTGAATCCCTTGAGGATGGAAGGTGGTTCGCCGGCAGAGGCTGGGTGGTGAAGGTACACTTGCGGAATCTAAGTGGGCGTAGATATTTAAGGACACAGAGAGAAGAATAAGCACATACATCGCCGCCATAAACCTCTCCCGTGTTCGTCACGACAAATGTAACATTGTACGCAGGCCGGTGAAGCCTTGAACAGTCTTTCCATCATCCGTCTTGCGCTAAAGAAAGCACTTCACGTACCACAACGCCGTACTGCTTCCCACCTCAATTCTTGTCGCATTTCCAGCATCCCATCGAGCCTCATCAGCAGCTTCCTCCCCATCACCTTGAGGAATTTTCTCAATGTCCAGGTTCGAGTATTCGAAGGTCGTGTAACTCAAACCGAACCCAAACTCGAAGCGAGGGGTTATGTTTTTCTGTTTAGATACAACTTTGAACCTCCCAAGAAAATAATAATAAGGAAGGCTTACAGCGTCGAACCACCTGTAATCAATCTCCAATTTTTCCGTATATGTAATATTCAAGACCACATCCCCGCCTCCAGCCTGTCCAGCCGTCTCCCCCGCTATATCTCCTTCAATGATCATGGTGGGATAATCCGAAGCATTCTTGGCAATGGTATAGGGAAGACGTCCAGAGGGGTTCCATTCGCCGTACAGAACGTCGACGAGGGCATTTCCTGCTTCTGTACCTGGAAGACCAGCCCAGAGGACCTGATCGGAACAGGAAATTAGAAACAGGTCTAGGAAGAAGTTCAGAAACAGCGCAACTCACAGCAGTGACATTTGGATGCTCTACCCAAGGTTCCAGAATCAATGGTCCGACGCTGTGAACAACCACTACGGTGTTGTTGTTCTGAGCTGCGACAGCGAGCACCAAGTCGTCTCCACCATGCCATGCCGTAAGGTTTTTGCTGAGGTGAATATCAGCGCACGTTCAGGATCCGACAGAGAAGTGAGCTGACTCACCGGTCGCCCTCGTTGCCATCCACCACAATATAATCCTCACCGGAATCCGAATTAATGAAGACTACACAGACGCTCTGGCCTATAGCCATATTTCCGGCTCGATCGAGGTCAAAGTCATCGAATGTCCAGGAAATCGAGGTGCGATGCCTCCGTGCGCGATGCTGGAGGGCTTCGTATGGCTAAACGGAAAGGAAATGAGCACAGTGATATTACGCTTCCAAGAATGAACCACATACCGAAATCAAGTACGTGAAGTTGGCCGTGCTGTAAAACAGGTTTCATTCATACAAATGCTCATTCGAAAATATTCGGGAACTTACCCGCTTCCCCATCCCATAGCCAATATGCCAGTCTGCCCTCCCTGATCCGCAAATTTATTCGGCCCAATATCCGCAGGTCCCGCGTCGCTTCCAGCCATGAACAAATTCCTCTCTCTGCCTGTCAAAGGCAACGCCCCATCGACATTCTTCAATAGCACCGTCGAAGCGGCGCCCATTTCGCGCACTAGTTTATAGTGGTCATCCTGAACATCGATATGGAAGTTGGTCGCTTGATCGTCAGGGAGAAACGCATTGAAGTTGGTTTTAGGGTACGCGGGAGCATCTTGGTGTAAGAAATACCAAGCAGCGAGGATACGGGTGGCTTTTCGGAATACAGGTTTAAGTGGATGAGTAAGCTTCAGTAAAATGAAAATGGACGTACCCATATCGTCAATCCGAGTTTCCGGGATAGTGCCATTTTCTACGTAGGCAGTGAGGTTTTGACCGAAGAATGTCGTGTGCGAGCCAAGGGTGATATCTCCTGCCATAGTCATCTATACCCATCATATCAGTGCATGTGAGAAAAAGATTGCTTCAAAACTAACGTCGAGACCAGTGATCACGGAGATCGTTGACTCTGTGGCGCCCCAATCCGACATAATGAAACCTTGGAAACCAAACTCCCGTTTTAGGATGTCGTTCATCATTTTGTCGTTCTCGCAGGCATAAGTTCCGTTGATCAAGTCTAGCATAGGGTATCAGTACCTCTTATCAAGGAAGAAAAGAAAAGAATGAACGTACTGTATGAACACATCACACTCGAAACACCTGCCATAACAGCCCTCAAGAACGGATGAGCGTAAAGCTCATGCTGTGTCCGATCATCTACATTCGAGCTTTCTAGAGTTCGATAATGTTCTTGCTCGCTAAAAGCAACAGTATTAGAATCAAGGAGTATCTTGCACGATGCATGCACGGGTTATAACACTTGCTTGTTTATGAAATGTTTCGCGCAAGCCTGTACACCGGCATTTTGCAATCCCAACACGGTCTCATACGCAGTCTCACCGGAAAGGAATGGATCAGCACCAAAACCTTCCCAATTTCTACCTCCTGCAGCGTTTCGACCGAGGTTCATCATCGGTCCAAGAGCGATGTTAACACCCTTTGCGACGTGTTCGCGACCCATAAATAAGCCTCTACGTCGCATAAGCTCTCGGTTCCATCTATAGAACGTGGTAGGTGGTCAATATGATCCAATAATCCGAAGACGAGAAGACTCACGTTGCAGCAGAGTTAATGCCAGCAGGAAATCCGGTGATGAAATCGGCGTCGCGAACTCCGAGAGGAGAATCCTTAGAATTCGATCAGTAAAAGCAGCGTTTTTGCGAACGAGGTCAGTTACCTCCAGACACAATCCCGGGAAATCTCCATTCGCTCCAATGTTACCCTGTAAATAGAGATTGGGTGAGTGAAAATCCATGCGGAAACGTATCGAACCAAGACGTACGACACAAAGCCCATTTTCCCATCCTACTCCAGTGGTGATGTTGATTTTTTCATGGAGTGTAAAGTTAGCGAGCTGGTTGAAAAAAGAAAGAATATTATTAGTTATGATGTAGATAGATATTTTTGGATGGGAAACGAGAAAGCGACGATGCTCTGTAGAGTAACACGAGCATCGGGTGCTGGATTGTGCCGTCATCAATTGAAAAACACTGTAAAAGTGCATGATACAAACGGGACAACGAAAGGCGAAGAAAAAAAAGACTAACTAGAGCTTCAGCCTTTTGGTATGCCGTAGTCCAGGCAGCTTCAAAATCAGGAACAACTGCCGCACCGACTGCAGGCGGAATTATTGGATCGGTCACAGGAAAAACAGCGGGAATGGCTGTTTCCGAGGGTACAGGAAAACTAGAAAATGCATAAGACGATATCGGGACCGTTACTCTAGACTCAGTCAACGGTTCAGAAGTCGCAGAATTTGTGATTGCTGTGGTTGTGAGCGGAGCCGAGGTGACCGATGCGTTCAAGGACGACGTGGCAGAGATAGAAATAGAAGAGACTGTTGTAGACGCTGCAGAACTGGAAATGGATGCGCTAGAGGAATTCGCAATTGTTATGGACGCGACACTAGACGTTGCGGATATAAATGATGATGAAAGGGTCGATAGAGGAAAAGATATCGAAAGAGTTGACAATGAACTTGTCGAAAAACTCTCAGTATTAGTACTAGCGGCAGTTGATGTAGCTGAGAAGGTCGAATTAGAGGCCAACTGGGCGACAGCCAGCGACGTACTGGCCAGCCACAGCGCGAAGCGACCAAAGCTCATGGTGGTCCGAGTTCGAGGTCGTATTGGAGTAAGAACCCCGCAGTTTCGTATGCACGCGTTCTGACAGTGAGATCATGGTGGTAATTGAGTAAGCTTTCGGGCTTCTTTGATCGTTCCGGCACTGTTGGTCCGCTGACTTTTGAACTCGACTCCTGATCATGAACTCGGCTCACGAGGAGATTTATAAGAATTTGCATTGTCAATGTGGACTTCAAGCCTGGCAAATTGATAGTATCCTCCAACCTCTTTCTCCTGGTAAGTCAACAACCACGAGCCTACCGCAGCGTTCCGATTCGTCCTGGACAATTGTCGCCTGAGGCCTGGATATTAAGCAAGGTGTTATCTCCCTATTAGATCTAATGCAGAGCGATCACGAGTATATCCATGAAGGACGGATCTGTCGACAAACGTATTAAGTAGTATGTGGATTGAAAGACATGGATGGGACCATATATTTTCCGTACTATAATCATGACCAAGAGCCCAGAAATAACAACTTCAATAAGCCCATGATCCTGGATCATATTTGCAGTAAACACAGTAATACAACAATATTGGTTCTGATGTTTCTAGCGCCGGCTGAATAACGAAGTCGGAACCAGGATGCTAGCATGGTAGAAGAAGTCGGAACTAAGGCTGGAATTTTCAAGGTTGCAGTGACTTCCTGACTGCGAGAAACTCAACTATACTTAACTATAGGTCTCCACCACTGGTCTCGACATCCTTCAATTCTTACAAAGCGCTGGCCACATACATGATGCAACATGGACGAGACTCAGACCGATCTCCAGATTGATAACAGTTGCAATGGGTGACCCGCATTTTCAATGTTGTACCAATGGTTGACTGTCCCCACAGCTAAGCGAAGAAGGCCATAAAACATACACCTAGTTGGGTCAGGATGGAATTATCCTAGATTTTCTAGATGATGGTGTCGGAAGGTCACTGCAAGTGATATTCTTCTCTTCACTTTTTTTGCATGACAAACTGCATGCAAGCCGGAGAAACCCTGGAGAATTTTAATGGCAAAGACATCATCAGGTGACACTCAGGTAAGAAAGGTCAAAACATGACCCAACTTGCCACCATGGTGAACAAGAAGTGACCCGGAGTGGTGAAGCTAATGTGCCATGTGGATCTGTATGCATCCACGAACCTCTACATGACTGTAGAGATGACCATGGCCACCAGGTCAGGAGCTAGACACAGCTCTGTAGGGTAGTTACGATGACCTGTAACTACAGTCAATCTGCCAAATATCCAATTTGGTTCTCGGTGAGCTTGAGGCTCCGAGACTCAGGATTCTCTATATAGAGTTGGACTCTAAGGCATGAACAGCAATGCAACATGAGTTGAACAATGTCCACTACAGTGACCAAGGTATCCCAAAGCCAGTGGCTCATGTTCTGAGATCACCAGGAAAATGGGATACCCCACAACTGGCCAACATGTTTCCTCTCTTTCATTCCTCTCCCTTTCACAAATGCGCCTTTCAGAAGCCAATCCAGGACAAAGCACCCAACCGATGCATGGAGATATCTGAAGTGTGACTTAGGTCTTTAGGAGGGCTATAAAAACTGCCACTTCCCTTGACTGAAAAATCATAACTCTTGACACACATCCCAGTATGTCCCCAACCAAACCTCTGTTATGAAATTGTCTTTTTCTATTATTCTTTTCTTTTTCTTTTAATATTCCTTTACCTAAGCATCTTGGCATTTATATCAGCACTTATTATATTCTCATTTCTGCTCTAGATTACATGTGACAACCTTGTCATTCTCTCATTATTGTTTCATCTAGACTCTCTCATGCCTGTCAGTTCATTGACAGGGTGTCCTCATTATTGTCCCATCTCCACATTTCTTTTATATTGCCTTATTGTTTACTCACCAAATATCTACAGCTTTACTTATGGATACAAGCAACTCCTATTGCACATCCTCATGGTTATGGTGCAAGATATTTCCCATGGCTTCATTTCCCATACATATATAAGATGGAGTATTTCATAGTTATATTCCTTAGCTCTATTCTTGCCTATTCTCCCTGGTAGCTAGACTAGTATTGGGTTTTAATCCATCCTCATTATCTTTTTTGCCCTCCTGCTCATCAACTATTGTGTGATGCCTGCTTGTCTTTTGAGATAGCTAGCAAGTCACTAACAGGAGGGCTATAAAAGCTGCCACTTTCCTTGACTGAAGAATCATAACTCTTGACACACATCCCAGTATGTCCCTGACTGAACCTCCTGCTACTTCTGATAACCAACCTCATCCTGAAACAATAAGTGATGAGGACAGCAGTAGACGCCAAAGATGAGACAGGCCCAAAGAGGATATAGTAGGAGATCTTTTCATTATATGAATGGATTGAATTTGATTGCCCAATGGTGTTTATAGGATGACCTATGCCACAAGAATGACTCAGGTCCTTCTGGAGAACACATTGATAAACTAGATTCCTGAGAGGAATGGCCCTTGCCAACATGTAAAATCATGCCTGAGCCACTGCCATCTGGCTACATCTGAAACCCAACACATGAGGATGAGTACCCATATGGCAAACTTACAAAAGCAAATCATGAGAACCTCAAACAAAACCTGGCAATCTGGATGCACCTTCTTAAAGATAAATCTTCTTCCTCTCCAGCTTCTTCATTATATCCAAACCATTGTGCAAGTCCTGTAAGACCTGTCAGCGACTCGCTAGCTCTCACAAGAGACAACCAGGCGTCACACGATAGACGATGAGCAAGAGGGCGAAAAAGCAAAAAGAGGATGAATAAGACAACCCAACTACAAGTCTAACTACCGAGGAGAATAGATGAGAATAGAGCTAAGGAATATAACTACAAAATACTAAGTCTTATATACTAATGGGATATGAAGCCGTGAGAGACATCTCGCGCCGTAACTGTGAGGATCTACAATAAGAGTCGCTCGTATCCATAAGTAAAGCTGTAGGTATTAGGTGAGTAAACAATAAGGCAATATAAAAAGAAGCATGGAAGCGGAACGATAATGACGTTGTCCTGTCAATGAGCTGACAGGCATGAGAGAGTTGCGCCTAAGTGAAACAACAACGCGAGAACAATAAGGTTGACGCATGTAACCTAAATGATAATAAAAGTATAATAAGCGCTAGTGTAAGCACTTTGGCAATTAGGTAAGTAAATAAAAGAAAAGAAAAGAATAATGAAAAAGAATGTTTCGTGACATTACCCCCTCCCTAGAGCACGAGTTCCACGAAGCACCTGTCATCTAACGAAATTTTCAGAGGGTCATTGTGGTGATGTGTTTTCGGTGTTTGCCTGGGGCATAGGGCGAAATAATTCGGTAGGGAATAAGGAAATAGGAATTTCAAGTCGATTCAGGGTGGCAGGTTTGGGTTTGGTCGGGTTCTTGTCATGGAATTCCTTCAACAAATCGGAGGAATGTGTGATGTTGGACCGAGGTTCCCAAGTGTCTTCATGTGGTCCATACCCTTGCCATCTGACCTTGTACTTGATTCCTCTTCCTACCTTTCATGAGTCAAGAATCTCCTCGACTTCGAATTCTTCTTCTTCTCCTATGATGACAGGAGGTGGTTGAGTGTTCCGTGGTTGAGAAGGGAATTGCGGTTCCCTGTAAGGGATAAGGAGGACTTCGTTGAAAATGTTGTGAATACATTTCCATGTCGAGGGAATGTCTAGTTTATAGGAACTAGCACCTATCTTCTTTTGAACTGTAAACGGTCCAAACCGTTTGTCTCCTAACTTTTTCATTGGCTGGTCTGTCGACAAGTTAGTTCCCTCAAGCCAGACTTTATCGCCTGGCTTATACTCTACTCCAACTTTCTGCTTCCGGTCATAGAACTTCTTCATATCGTCGTTGGCCTTACCTAAGGCCGCTCCTACTTCCTCTCGAACTTTCTTCATACTGTCTGCGAACGCTTGTGCTGTGGGGTTGTCCGAAGTCATCTGGGGTGCAGTGCCTTTGTAGGGGTTTCTACCGTTGTCAGCATAAAAAGGGGATACTTTCGTCGCAGAGTGTACTTGATCATAATAAGCGAACTCTGCAAGCAGTAACCACTCGTGCCAGTCGTTTTGATGGTAGTTGATAAACAGACGGAGATAGTGTTCGATCTCTTGATTCGTCCGTTCTGTCTGGCCGTTAGTCTGTGGGTGATATGCCATAGTGTAGTTTGCTTCTATTCCTAAGAGACGGTAGAGTTCCTTCATGAAACGGGAATGATACTGAGGTCCTCAATCATGTATGATTTTTCATGGAATCCCATGTATAGAAAAGATATGGTCACGTTAGATTTTCGCCATTCCCTCTGATGTGACTGTAGTATGCGACGGAACAAGTCGCAATCTTTTGGAAAAATGATCGATAAACACCGATATGGCGTTATATCCTCCCGATTCCGGTAGTTCCCCTATCATATCAGTGCCGATTATCTGCCACGGTTCAGTTGGTACCGCATGTGGATGAAGTTGTCCGACTGGCTTGGTGCGATGTGATTTTGTTGCCTGGCATTTCTCACAACTTTCAACATATTTCCCTGCATCTCGTGTCACCCCTGGCCACCAGTAGTCCCGAGTGATCAACTCCGTGCTCTTGTACTGTCCTGGATGTCCCGCTAGTGGCGTGTCATGGTACTGAGTGATTATTTTGGACCGGAGTAGGCGGTTTTTTGGTACATAAACACGCCCTTTCCACGTAATAACTTTGTCGGTTTCAGTCCACTCCGGGTTTTTGGCAGCTAGGGCATCTTGTACAATTCGATCTACTTGGTTTCTACTCTTTTGGATCTCTGATAGCAGAAGATCTTCAGGAGCCGATAGGTTGAGAGCATGGATGAAGACTTCCGGTTTCAGGAGAACGATGTTCTCATTGTCCTTGTCCCCTGTTTCAAGACCTGTCATCCTCGACAGGGCGTCAGCTTTCATCATTGATTTACCAGGCTTGTGAACGAGATCGAAATTATACTCCGCTAATTCCAGTACCCAGTGTGCTTGTCGTCGGTTGAGCTTCTGCAGCTTCTTGAAGTACTGGAGGTTTGCATGATCTGTAAAAATTTCGATCTGTTCCTCTGCACCCAGCAAATACTGCCTCCAGTCATCAAGGGAGTCCATAATTGCCATGAGTTCTTTGTCATAAATCTCGTAATTGCGCTCAACCTCATTGAGGGAACGGGAGCAAAAGGCAATAGGATACCACTTGCTATCGATAAACTGGGATAAAACGGCGCCATTAGCGTAATCAGACGAGTCAGCTTCTACTCGGAACTTTCCATGGTTTCGAGGAATGAGTAAAACCACTTCCTCACAGATTCGGTGTTTCAACTCCTCGAATGCATCTTCTTGCAAGTTCTCCCACTTCCAAGTTCCATTTCCAGTAAGCTGTGTCAGCGGCTTTGCTACAAGACTAAACCACGAATAAAGCGTCTGAAGAAGTTGCAAAACCCTAAAAATTGCTGAACATCACACTTCTTGCGGGGAGTAATCCATTTGCGGATGGCCTGTACTTTCTTTGGATCCATGCGAATAGTTCCATTACCAATGATAATGCCGAGGTAGTCGATAACTGGTTTTCCGAAAGAACATTTTTCGGGTTTAAGGAATAACTTGTGCTCCCGTAGAATGTCGAGTACTTGTTTTACAATTTGCCGGTGTTCCTCGATGTCATCGGTGAATATGAGAATATCGTCCATATACACTATAATGTGTCCACCATTGATAAGGTCTCGCAAAATGTGATTCATGAAACCTTGGAACGTCGCAGGAGAATTAGTGAGTCCAAAGAACATAACAGTTGGTTCAAATAAACCCTGATTTGTCCGGAAAGCCGCTTTCCATTCATCACCTCCCTTTATGCGGATGTTGTTAAATCCCCATCTGATGTCCATCTTTGTGAAGATTTTAGCGCCTTTTAAACGATCAATTAGCTCCTGAATGAGAGGAAGTGGATACCAGTTTTTAACCGTCATCTCATTCAGTTTGCGATAATCTTGTACCGGTCGTAAGGTGCCATCTTTCTTTTTGACGAAGAAGAAAGGTGAAGCCATTTGTGAAGTGGAAGGTCGAATTCGTCCAGTTCTAAGGTTCTCTTCAAGAAACTTGTCGAGAGCCTCTTGTTCCTTTGGGTTTAATGGGTATACCTTACAATCTAAAGGTTTAGAACCTGGCATTAGATCGATAGCATGATCCCAAGGGCGTCGTTGTGGCAACTGGTCGAATTCCTTTTGGCTGAAAACATCAGGATACCCTTCGACGTAGGGTTTGGAAGTGTCAAACTGTTTGGCTGTTTCCTTCTTGGCTTGTTCCTCTGACCACTTCCTCGACTGTACCTGCTCGTGATCATATCTATCCCAGTCAAACAAGAAGAGCTGTTCACCTTCCTGTAATGCCACTCTAGAATGAGTATCCTCTGGTGTCCAAAAGTGTGGGTTGTAACCGCATCTTGTTGGACACCTGTCAAAGGTTAGTTCGGATGTCTCCCAATCGATACTCGGGTTGTGGTGTCGTAGCCAGTCTAGTCCTAGAAAGATGTTATTCTTTCCTAGACCTACTACTCCGAGTGATCGCCAATAGTCATCCATATCTTGACATACTTATCTATTGATCCAGCGTCATTGAGCGTGCCGTCGGCATTATAGACAAGTGTCTTGACTGGTAAGTCCTTGGTGACTAGGTTGTGCCATTTGACGAATTCTGAGTCAATACAGGAACCGGTTGCTCCGCTGTCGAGGAGTCCTTGTGTAACAATCTGTCGACTATCCTCCAGTGTCTCGAGTATTGTTGGAAGTTTGAGACTTTTGCCGCGTGTCCCACGAACATAGCTTCTTTTGTTTTTGAGACTTCGGATGGCTGTGACTGGCGTTTTCCAGTTCCGCTTTCGTATGTCCATGATGGTTTCTTCTGAGGCTTCCTTCTCCCGGGAAGAGGGCATCCAGGTTCGCAACAATCCCACCGCTCTCGGGATTTGATCTTCTCTAACTCTCTGAGTTAGCCATTCAGCAGTGTCGGGTTCGTACCGTATAGGTTTTTTGGATTTTTCGGATTTGTGTGTGAAGGCGGATGTGTTTTTCTGTCTAGTACCTGTACTAATTACATAATCAACGCCGTTATCAACAAAATCCGAAATGTCCGTGTTCGAAGGCTCCTGCAGACCTATATCTACTGAGGAGCCTTGGGAAAACCCAAATCGTTAATAAAATCTGTACGCTCCTGCTCACTCATATTCAGCATAATACCTCTGACCACCGCCTTCCTCTTGTGCGGGCAATTCCTGCTCATGTGGCCTGGTTCGCTGTCATGACATGCTATACAGGATACAGTACTTATCTTATTTTTCCTACATCTCCTCCTTCCTTCACCGTTGTTACTGCTTGGATACATCTACATCGTTCAGCATCCTTCTATCACATTCCAAACGCTTCCATCAACTTCCCATGCTGTCGCTTACTCATCTGAACCCTTGTATATATAGTACAGTAGCTGACACCTAGTTCCCCATCTTGACCTCTTGGTCTTTGGAACTAGGTTAGTAACTGTATCATCATTTACACTCAATATACTTACTTGGTCTTTGGAACTAGTTTTCCTTGTGCGACCCTAGTGATTGGCCCTTGCGCTATCACTGCCATCTTGATCACTATATCTTTCAGCCTTTGTGTGTGGTGCTAGCCCCACCCCTCACTTCGGCTTGTGCTTGAGCCTGTGCCTTCTCCGTGCTTTCCCCCTTTGTCACCACATTAGGTCAAGATCTCTACTTGTACCATCAGCCTTTCCAACTGATCCTATGAGGAGTGGAAATCGGACTTACCCGGTTCTCCACCTCCCATTGCCATTACACCTTCGTTTACACCAGACATCGATTGTTCAGGATTTCAGCATGCATTTGATACTCAAGATCAGTGCGACGTTCACTCTAAATACAATCCAGACAAAGAACGTGACACTTGGTTTGACTGCGATGAAAACCCTTGTCCCAATCGATACCGCAACCCTGCTCCCATCGCTTCAAGCGATTCAGAAAGCGGACAATTCATAACCATCCCCAGAATTCCAAGCCAAGTTCCAAGCTGGGTTGGTAGACTTTCAAACCCTACCAGTGCTGTCCCATCCACTAGAGCCTCTCCTGTGCTTATTCCCACTGCTATCCCAGAACCGGAGCTAGAAACTGAAGCCGACCTGTCGCACCATCTCCAGAGCCTATCGTCATCGATATCTCAGTCACACCAGAACCATTATCCCCATCTCCTGAACCTATCCCTATCAAAACCACTCTCATCATGGCCCATCCCCCTACCACCCAAGACCTTGTCGTGCTAATTCAACAACTTGCAACACAACAGATGGTGCTACAAACGGCAGTAGCCAGTATTGCTAACAACATAAGCACCAATAAAGGTGTTAGCAAACCCCAGATGTACAATGGGAAGCGCAGTGATGACGCAAGACGCTTCATTGCCGCCTTTGAACTCTGGGCTCAGGGAATCCGTTCCCTTAGTAATGAACAAGAGAGAATCAAATCGGCTATCTCCTACCTCGATGGTGATGCTGCCATCTGGGCTACTCCCACCTCGGAGAATATCAGTCAGGTTGCTCGAGCAGTCGCTGCAGGACTACCAACTCCTGCCCTCCTCTACCCAACCTGGGCTGATTTCGCTGGCGCCTTTAGGCAACGGTTTGAAACAGCGGACCTGGTGGTGGAGGCCAAACGTGTTCTCAAAAGTCTTTGGCAAGGAAGGGACCGTGTGGCAACATATGCTGCCACCTTCAAGCAGTATGCTAGCAGGACAGGATATTTGGACGCCGACCTCCGAGATCGTTTCTATGACCATCTCTCGAAGCGAATCAAGGACGGATTGGTCAACTCTCAGGCCAATACAGATTTTATGCATGATCTGATTAGTGAAGCGATTTGGATCGACAACCGGCAGAATGAACATGCCGACGAGGAAGGGAAACAATACTCCCGGAACACTCCCAGCTTCGGCTCCTATACCCCCACTCCCTTCGTCCCGGTGCATGATCCAAATGCAATGGAGGTAGATGCCACCTCCACGGGACGATCCGCCAAGGACTACCGCACAGCCATGTCAGGCAGATGTTATGGATGTGGGTCCAAAGAACACTGTAAGGCGGACAGACACCATGAACGTGATATCTGCAATCACTGTGGGCTAACCGGTCACCTGGCGGCTGTCTGTCGCAGGAAGTTCTTAGGACTTCCAAAACCCCTCCCTCATTCTGCAGCTGCTACCTCAATGGTTGCGGAGCCTTCCACTTCCATTGCTGCTGCAACACCTGCCCCGGCGACAGACTTCACGAAGATCCTTCAGATGCTCACTGCAGGACAAAAGGAGTTGGCAGAGCAGATGGCAGAGCTGCGTTCGAATTTTTAAAGTGGGAACCCGCCACGGCTGCCGCCTGGTTCCCTAGTCTGTATTCTTCCTCTACTTCTACCTACGCATCTATACCCTCATGTACCATTGGCTCCGCTCAATCTAGTGACATTTCTCACTTCCGCGTTCCAATTAAGTTGCAAGGCAGATTCAAGAATACAAACAGTGCAGCAATGATAGACTCTGGCGCCACAGGTCTCTTCATTCATGAACGTTTTGTGAAACAACATCGAATCCTCCCTCATCATCTCTGTCAGCCCATTGCCCTCTATAACATTGACAGATCTCCTAACACTGCAGGACAGATCACACATTCTGTACAACTACTGTCCACCATAGATCAAAACCAACCCCAGCTCCTTGAATACCTTGTCACCAACCTTGGTTCTGAAAACATCATCCTTGGACTCCCTTGGCTCCGAAAGGTCAACCCAGACATTTACTGGAGAGAAGGGCGACTGGCTATCACCCGCCCTAGAAAAGTCCCATCTCCCATGACCATCGAGGAAGTCCCTGAACCCAAGGAGAGTAATGTGGGAGGAACCACAGAGCACATTGTAGAAGCAAACCCAGATGGGGACCCCACGTCCACCCCACATGTTCACTTCGCCACCCCGGAGTCTGACGACCATCCCGACTGCCCGAAGAAACGCCTCCCAGACCCGACCCAGAGATACATGAGTACACTGAAAGCACACCTCTGTATCGACTGATAGGCAACAGGAAGCGAAGAAGAGCATTACTTCGAGCAGGAATCATCGGCCATACGTCAGAAGAACTATGGTGTTCCGCAGGGTACACGTATTCACAACAACTGGCAGAGGCTGCCTACAAAGAGAAGCCAATTAAATCTTTCGAAGAGATGGTCCCCTCGGCATATCGGAAACATGCAAAGGTCTTCTCTGAGAAGGAATCAGAACGACTACCAGAACATAAACCTTGGGATCATGCCATAGACCTGAAACCCGACGCTCCTGAAACTATGCGCACCAAAATCTACCTAATGTCTCCAAATGAGCAGGAAGAGCTTGACCGATTCTTGGAAGAGAATCTACGCAAAGGCTACATTCGCCCTTCCAAATCCCCATTGGCATCGCCTGTCTTCTTTGTCAAAAAGAAGGATGGTAAACTTTGATTTGTTCAGGACTACTGGCAGCTCAATAAATACACAGTAAAAAATCGATACCCACTCCCTCTCGTTACAGACATTGTCAGTCGACTGCGCAAAGCCAAGCTCTTCTCCAAAATGGACGTTCGCTGGGGGTACAACAACGTGTGAGTGAAAGAGGGCGATGAATGGAAGGGAGCATTTGCCACAAACCGAGGACTCTTCGAGCCCCTCATTATGTTCTTTGGTCTGACAAACTCGCCGGCTACGTTCCAGGCCCTCATGAATTCCATATTTGCTGACCTCATTGCTGCTGGGAAGGTGGCTGTTTACCTGGATGACATCCTAGTTTTCACAGAAACTGTCGAGGAACATCGCATGGTAGTCAATGACGTTCTTGCACGCCTCAGCCAATACGACCTGTACCTGCGACCAGAGAAATGTGAATTTGAATGGTCTTCCATTGAGTACCTAGGTTTAGTGATCAGTGAAGGAGAAGTGCGAATGGACCCAGTCAAAATAGAGGCGGTCAGAAGCTGGCAGGCACCTACAATGCTACGTGATCTTCGAGGTTTCCTAGGATTTGCTAACTTCTATCGGAGATTCATCGAAGGTTTTGCAAAGAAAGCACGACCTTTGAATGACCTCACCCACAAAGATACCAAATGGAACTGGGGATCCCTACAGCAGGAAGCTTTCGAATCATTAAGGGACGCCTTCACCTCCGCGCCAATCCTCACAATATGGGATCCATCGAATCCAAGCTGGATTGAAGTGGATGCATCAGGCTTTGCCACTGGAGGTACTCTCTCGCAACTACAGGAGGATGGACTCTGGCACCCGGTTGCTTATCGTTCCTCCTCCATGGATCCAGCTGAGCGGAACTACGAAATCTACGACCGAGAAATGCTAGCCATTATCGAAGCATTGAAATACTGGAGGAGCTTCTTGGAAGGATCCCCAGAACCGTTCGATATCATGACCGATCACCAGAATCTGGAATACTGGAAAACAGCCCAAGACCTCAGTCATCAACAAGCACGATGGTCACTATGGCTCTCCTGGTTTGACTTCTGTCTTAAGCACCGCCCTGGTAAAGCAAATACTCAAGCGGACACACTTTCACGTATGGCGCAGCACCAAGTCACAGATGCAAAGGACAACAAGGAGCAAATCGTACTGAAACCAGAGCATTTCCTTAATGCAGCAACCATGGTCCTTCTTCACAACCCCCTCCTTGACCGCATCCGACAGATCAGTGAATGAGAGGCCGAAGTACTAAACGGTCTGAAAGGCATCAAGACACCCCAGAGCCTTACAGGCAGTCTAGTTGAGTGGAGAGAGGAAAACGGCTTGGTTTACTACTGCAACAAAGTCTACGTACCACCAGATAGTGCGCTACGGAAAACAATCCTGCAACAATGTCACGACACCCCCACTGCAGGCCACCCTGGTATGCATGGCACCCTAGAACTAGTCAGTAGACTCTACTGGTGGCCTGGAATGCGCTCGTTTGTAGACAAGTACGTTGATGGATGTGACCACTGCCAGCGCAAATGCCTAAACCCCCACCATCCCTCTCCTCTTCAACCTCTTCCCGTACTGGAAGGACCCTGGCAGGACATTGGTGTGGATCTCATTGGGGAACTACCTATGACACAGGATGGCCACAATGCTATCATCACCTTCATGGACCACTACACAAAGATGGTTCACTGTTTCCCCTGCACCACCGAGATAACAGCAGAAGGAGTAGCAGATTTCTTTTATAAAGAAATTTTCCGCTTACACGGCCTACCCCGTCGATTCATCTCTGACAGAGGACCCCAATTTGCAGCAGACGTTATGCGACAGCTACTGAAGCAACTTGGAATCGACTCCTCCCTGACCACAGCCTATCACCCCGAGACAAATGGACAGACGGAATGTGCTAACCAGGAAATCGAATGCTACATTTGCATGTATGTAAGCCGTCGACAGGACGACTGGGACCTCTTAATCCCCACTGCCGAGTTTGTCATGAATGCTCGTATCCACTCCGCACACAGCCACTCCCCCTTCGAAACACTTTATGGTTATACCCCGGAGTTCACCATTCCAAATGGCGTCGAGACAAAATACCCATCCATTGAATGCCGACTAGAACTGTTACAGCATGCACAGGAGGATGCAGAAGCAGCACTATGGATGAGCAAAGAGCGCATCAGAGAGGGAGCAAAGGGAAAAGTACAGGAATTCGAAGTAGGACAACCGGTTTGGTTATCCTTGAGCAAATTAAAGGTGCGGCAAAAGAACCAAAAACTGGGGAGCAAACGCCTAGGCCCATTCGAAGTTGCAGAGAAAACGGGTCCACTCACGTACCGGCTAAACCTACCCACCTGGATGAAGATCCACGACAACATCCATACCAACCGCCTGACCCCCTGGGAAGGAAATGACATTAACGGAGTTGAACCACCACCACCAGAACCTGAAATCGTGGAGGGAGAGGAGTTCTATGACATAGACATGGTCCTGGACAGCCGGGTCTTTGGACGGTGGAGAAAGCTGCAATTCCTGGTAAAGTGGAAAGGGTATGACAAGGGACACAACAGTTGGGAGCATGAAGAAAACCTAGTGGGCACAAGTGACGATGCAATTGCGGATTTTTATACAAGACACCCAAACGCACCACGAAAAATTTCAGCGGCCATCTTCCACTCCTTGCCCTGGCAACCCTATGAAAACTTTACAGAAATAGTCGCTGGGACATCGACTGTAGAAGGGGGGTAATGTCGTGACATGCTATACAGGATACAGTACTTATCTTATTTTTCCTACATCTCCTCCTTCCTTCGCCGTTGTTACTGCTTGGATACATCTACATCGTTCAGCATCCTTCTATCACATTCCAAACGCTTCCATCAACTTCCCATGCTGTCGCTTACTCATCTGAACCCTTGTATATATAGTACAGTAGCTGACACCTAGTTCCCCATCTTGACCTCTTGGTCTTTGGAACTAGGTTAGTAACTGTATCATCATTTACACTCAATATACTTACTTGGTCTTTGGAACTAGTTTTCCTTGTGCGACCCTAGTGATTGGCCCTTGCGCTATCACTGCCATCTTGATCACTATATCTTTCAGCCTTTGTGTGTGGTGCTAGCCCCACCCCTCACTTCGGCTTGTGCTTGAGCCTGTGCCTTCTCTGTGCTTTCCCCCTTCATCACCACATTCGCCACAGTTGAAGCATAACCGCTTCTCTCTTGCATGGTCGATGTCCATCGGTTTACCAGTTCCTCCGAACGTGGTGCCGGTGGCATCTCTTCTTGGTGCCACAGGGTACTCTGCCCTTGGAGCTGCTTTCGGCTCCTGCCGGTTCTGCTGAGTGGACAACTGTCCATGACTCTGTCCCTGTGGGTTAGCGTTCCACCATCCCGCATACCTGTAACCTCTCTTCTGTTCGGCCCATTGCCGCCTTACGTTATCAGCTCCAGTAACTACCTTCTTCAACTCCTTGTAGTCTTCAAAGGGCTCTGTTCGTCCTTTAATAATGTCGTACAGGAGGGTGTGATCAACCGCTCTCTCCGCTAAGGTAAGGACATGCGACTCATCCTTCTTGTACCCGCCATCTTTCAGCAACAATTCAAACTCTTTGAAAAAGTCGCCGGCTGAAGACTTCCCCTGTCGGATATAAGTTAGTTTATTGCGAGCCTCCTTCTCCTTCGCGACATTCGTGAACTCCTTATCCATATCATCAATGAGCTGCTTCCCAGTGATGTCCCATGTCCCTCTGTTGATGTCGAAGTGGTCATCTGTGTAGACCTGGGCCCATTCGTCGGCCTTTCCTCCAACCAGGAAGGACATGATAATGGTGGTGACACGATGGGAGTTGTCGACCTGCTTTGTTTCCATTAACTCGGAAACGTAAACCATCATTCTTCGTCGCCATGGTTGATAGGTGGCGGGGTCACCATCGTAGTTCCCTGGTGTATTGACAAACACCCGACGTGGACTAGAGGTAACATTACTGGTTTCTGGCAGGTCGGGCACATGTATCGACCGATCAGTCATGTTGGGTTATAGGAAGGGGGATGAGCGTGTTTGGTAAGAATGAAAATATGTAACGTATCAAGAAAACTAGTTTCCAATGGTATGTTGAATCCTAGGCAAGTTTGTAAAAGTTTGTTGTGACGGGTGGTGTGTGGTAGAAGCTCTATTCTTCTGTCAGCGACTCGCTAGCTCTCACAAGAGACAACCAGGCATCACATGATAGACGATGAGCAAGAGGGCGAAAAAGCAAAAAGAGGATGAATAAGACAACCCAACTACAAGTCTAACTACCGAGGAGAATAGATGAGAATAGAGCTAAGGAATATAACTACAAAATACTAAGTCTTATATACTAATGGGATATGAAGCCGTGAGAGACGTCTCGCACTGTAACTGTGAGGATCTACAATAAGAGTCGCTCGTATCCATAAGTAAAGCTGTAGGTATTAGGTGAGTAAACAATAAGGCAATATAAAAAGAAGCATGGAAGCGGAACGATAATGACGTCGTCCTGTCAATGAGGTGACAGGCACGAGAGAGTTGCGCCTAAGTGAAACGACAATGCGAGAACAATAAGGTTGACACGTGTAACCTAAATGATAATAAAAGTATAATAAGCGCTAGTGTAAGCGCTTTGGCAATTAGGTAAGTAAATAAAAGAAAAGAAAAGAATAATGAAAAAGAATGTTTCGTGACAAGACCCTCCCAAACCCAGCACTCATCAACTGGATCATCATCCCCATTTGTTTCAGCCACTTTGGCTGTTGCTCATGTCAGCGACTCGCTAGCTCTCACAAGAGATAACCAGGTGTCACGTGATAGTTGATGAGAAAGAGGACAAAAAAGCGATGAGGATGAATAACCCAACTACAAGTCTAGCTACCAAGGAGAATAGACGAGAATAGAGCTAAAGACTATAACTACAAAATACCAAGTCTTATATACTAATGGGATATGAAGCCGTGAGAGATGTCTCACACCATAACTGTGAGGATCTACAATAAGAGTCACTCATATCTGTGTCGTGACATGCCATACAGGATATGGTACTTACTTCGTTTTCTCCTACATTCCCTCTTTCCTTTACCTTTGTGACTACCTGAACCCTTCTCCATGTTTCCATATCCTTTTATTTCCATCTATCACTTGTCAGAACCTTCCATCACATTCCAGACACTTCTATCAACTTCCCACGCTGTCGCTTACTCATCTGAACCCTTGTATATATAGTACAGTAGCTGACACCTAGTTCCCCATCTTGACCTCTTGGTCTTTGGAACTAGGTTAGTACCTGTATCATCATTTACCTTCAATATACTTACTTGGTCTTTGGAACTAGTTTTCCTTGTGCGACCCTAGTGATTGGCCCCTGCGCTATCACTGCTGTCTTGATCATTTTATCTTTCAGCCTTCATGTGTGGTGCTAGCCCCACCCCTCACTTCGGTTTGTGCTTCGAGCCTGTGCTTTCTCTGTGCTTTCCCCCATCATCACCACAATGTCGAGATACAAATGACTATCAGCAATCACTCGGAGATCATACAGTTTGGAGTAGTAGATCTAGGAAAGAATAATATCTTTCTAGGACTGGACTGGCTATGACACCACCACCCGAGTATCGACTGGGAGACATCTGAATTAACCTTCAACAGGTGTCTGACATGATGCGGTTACAACCCACACTTCTGGATGCCAGAAGATACTCACTCCAGAGCCGCATTAGAAGAAGGTGAACAAGTACAGTCGAGGAAATGGACAAAGGAACAGGTGAAGAAGGAGACAGAGAAGGAGTTTGACAATTCTGAGTTCTACGTCAGGGAGTATCCTGATGTCTTTAGCCAGAAGGAATTTGACCAATTGCCACAGCAATGACCTTGGGACCATGCTATTGACCTAACACCAGGTTACAAACCTCTCGACTGTAAGGTCTATCCTTTGAATCCTAAAGAACAGGAGGCCCTCAACAAATTCCTCAATGAAAATCTCTGGACTGGACAAATCCGACCTTCCACCTTGCAAATGGCTTCACCTTTTTTCTTCATCAAAAAGAAAGATGGCACTTTATGACCAGTACAGGATTATCACAAACTGAATGAAATGATGGTTAAAAACCGGTACCCACTTCCTCTCATTCAGGAGCTAATTGATCATTTGAAGGGTGCTAAGATCTTCACGAAGATGGACATCTGATGGGGTTTTAATAACATCCAGATAAAAGAAGGTGATGAGTGGAAGGCAGCTTTTCGAACTAACCAGGGGTTATTCGAACTGACCATCATGTTCTTCAGACTCACTAACTCTCCTGTGACATTCCAAGGGTTCATGAACCATATCCTGTGAGACCTCATCAATGGAGGTCATGTTATTGTTTACATGGATGACATATTGATTTTTACTGATGGCATAGAAGAACATCAACAGATTGTAAAGCAAGTACTTGATATTCTACGGGAACACAAACTGTTTCTTAAACCCAAAAAATGTGCTTTCGAGAAGCTGGTCATCGACTACCTTGGTATTATTATTGGTAACAGAACTATTTGCATGGATCCAAAGAAAGTACAAACTGTCCACAAATGGATTACTCCTTGCAAGAAGCGCGATGTTCAGCAATTCTTAGGGTTTTGCAACTTCTTCAGACACTTTATTCATGGGTTTAGTCTCATAGCGAAGCCACTGACACAGCTTACTGGGAATGGAACTTGGAAGTGGGAGAAAGTGCAGGAAGAAGTGTTCGAAGAGTTGAAATGCCGCATCTGTGAGGAAGTAGTTTTACTTATCCCTTGAAACCATGGGAAGTTCCAAGTGGAAGCTGACTCATCTGACTACACTAATGGTGCCATCTTGTCCCAGTTTGTCGATAACAGGTGGTATCCTATTGCTTTTCATTCCTGTTCCCTCAACGAGGTTGAGCACAATTATGAGATTTACGACAAAGAACTCATGACAATTATGGACTCACTTGACAACTGGCAACAGTATTTGTTGGGGGTGGAGGAACAGATCGAAATTTTTACAGATCATGCAAACCTCCAGTACTTCAAGAAGCTGCAGAAACTTAATCATCGACAAGCGCGCTGGGTATTGGAGTTAGTGGAGTACAATTTCGATCTCATCCACAAGCCTGATAAATCAATGATGAAAGCTGATGCCCTGTCGAGGATGACAGGTCTTGAGACAGGGGACAAGGACAATGAAAACATCATTCTCCTGAAACCAGAACTTTTCATTCGTGCTCTTGACCTATCAGCTCCTGAAGACCTCTTACTGTCGGAAATTTGGAAAAGCAGAAACCAGGTAGATTGACTCATACAGGACGCCCTGACTGCAAAGGATCCCGAGTGGATTGAAACTGACAGAGTTATTACATGGAAAGGGTGTGTTTATGTACCAAAAAACTGCCTACCAAAATAACTACTCAGTACCATGATACACCACTAGCAGGACATCCTGGACAGTATAAAACCACAGAGTTGATCACTTGGGACTACTGGTGGCCAGGAGTTACAAGAGATGCTGGGAAATACATTGAAGGTTGTGAAAAATGCCAAGCTATGACAGCTCATTGTATCAAACCAGTGGGACAGTTACATCCACACTCAGTACCAATGGAGCCTTGGCAGATAGTTGGTACCGGCATGATAGGGGAACTACTGGAGTCGGGAGGATACAATGCTATCTCAGTGTTCATTGATCATTTTTCCAAAAGATTGCAGTTGTTTCCATCACATACAACAGTCATGTCAGAAGGAATGGCCAAGATATACTGCAATCATATCTTTTCTATACATGGGATTCCACAAAAGATCATACATGATCAAGGACCTCAGTATCACTCCTGGTTCATGAAGGAACTCTACCATCTTTTGGGAATAGAAGTGAACTACACCATGGTGTATCATCCACAGACTAATGGCCAGACAGAACAGACGAATCAGGAGATCAAACACTATCTCCATCTGTTTATCAACTACCATCAAAATGACTGGCACGAGTGGTTACCCCGTGCAGAATTCACCTATAACGATCATGTACACTCTGCTATGGAGGTTTCTCCCTTCTATGCTGACAACGGTAGACATCCCTACAAAGGTACAGCACCTCAAATGACTTCGGACAACCCCACAGCACAGGTGTTTGCAGATGGAATGAGGAAGGTTCGAGAGGAAGTAGGAGCAGCCTTAGGAAAGGCCAATGAGGACATGAAGAAGTTTTATGATTGGAAGTGAAGAGTTGGGGTAGAGTATAAGCCAGGCGATAAGGTCTGGCTTGAGGGAATCAATTTGTTGACAGACCAGCCGATGAAAAAGTTAGGAGACAAATGTTTTGGACCATTTATGGTTCAAAAGAAGATAGGCACTAGTTCCTACAAACTAGACATCCCCTCGACGTGGAAACATATTCACAACATTTTCAATGAAGTTCTCCTTACCCCCTACAGGGAACCGCAATTCCCCTCTCAGCCACGAAACACTTGACCACCTCCTGTGGTTATAGGAGAAGAAGAAGAAGAATTCGAAGTCAAAGAGATCCTCGATTCATGAAAGGTAGGAAGAGAAATCAAGTACAAGGTCCAATGGCAAGGGTATGGACCACATGAAGACACTTGGGAGCCTCAATCCAATATTACACATTCCTCTGATTTGTTGAAGAACTTTCACAGTAAGAACCTGACTAAGCCCAAGCCCACCACCCTAAATTGCCTTGAAATCCCAGTTTCCTTATTCCCTACCGGGTTACTTTGACCTATGCCCCAGCCGGATACCAAAACAATCACACCACATTTACCCTCTGAAAATTTCATTCAATGACAGGCGCTTCATGGAACTCATGCCCTAGGGAGGGGGTAATGTCACGAAATGTTCTTTTTCGTTATTCTTTTCTTTTATTATTCTTTTCCTTTTTCTTTTATTTACTTACCTAATCACTGAAGCGCTTACACCAGCGCTCGTTATCTTCTCATTATCATCTAGATTACACACACCAACCTTATTGTTCTCATGTTGTTGTTTCATCCATGTGCAACTCTCTTGTGCCTGTCAGCTCATTGACAGGATGATGTCATTATTGTTCCGCCTCCATGCTTCCTTTTATATTGCCTTATTGTTTACTCACTGAATACCTACAGCTTTACTTACAGATTGTGGTGATGATGGGGGAAAGCACAGAGAAAGCACAGGCTCGAAGCACAAACCGAAGTGAGGGGTGGGGCTAGCACCACACACGAAGGCTGAAAGATAAAATGATCAAGACAGCAGTGATAGTGCAGGGGCCAATCACTAGGGTCGCACAAGGAAAACTAGTTCCAAAGACCAAGTAAGTATATTGAAGGTAAACGATGATACAGGTATTAACCTAGTTCCAAAGACCAAGAGGTCAAGATGGGGAACTAGGTGTCAGCTACTGTACTATATATACAAGGGTTCAGATGAGTAAGCGACAGCGCGGGAAGTTGATAGAAGTGTCTGGAATGTGATGGAAGGTTCTGACAAGTGATAGATGGAAATAAAAGGATATGGAAACATGGAGAAGGGTTCAGGTAGTCACAAAGGTAAAGGAAAGAGGGAATGTAGGAGAAAACGAAGTAAGTACCGTATCCTGTATGGCATGTCACGACAGACATACTTATCTATTGAGCTGCCATTGTTGAGCATGCCATTGGCATTGTAGACTAGTGTCTTGACTGGTGAATCCTTGGTGACAAGATTGGGCCATTTGATGAATTCTGAATTGATACAGGAGCCGGTTGCTCCGCTGTCTAGAAATCCTTGTGTGACAATCTGTCAACCATCCTCCAGTGTCTCGAGTATTGCCGGAAGCTTCAGGCTTTTGCTGCATGTCCCACAGATGTAGCTCCTCTTGTGCTTGAGACTTCTGATGGCTGTGACTGCCGTTTTCCAATTCCATTTTCATATGTCCATGATGGTTTCTTTCGAGGCTTCCTTCTCCTGGGAAGAGGGCATTCAGGTTCACAACAATCCCACTGCTCTTGGGATTTGATCTTCTCTGACTCTCTGAGTCAGCCATTCAGTTGTGTTGGGTTCATATTGAATAGGTTTTTCAGTGTTTTCAGTTTTGTGTATGAAGGTAGATGTGTTTTTCTGTCTAGTACCTGTACTAATTATATAATCAATGCCGTTATCAACAAAATTCAAAATGTCCATGTCTGAAGGCTCCTGCAGACCTATATCTACTGCAGAGCCTTGGGAAAACCCAAATCATTAATGAAGTCTACTCATTCCTGCTCACTCATATTCAGCATGATACCTCAGACTACCACCTTTCTCTTATGTGGGCAATTCCTACTCATGTGTCCTGGCTCACCACAGTTGAAGCAAAGTTGCTTCTCCCTTGCTTGGTCAATATCCATTGGTCTGCCCATTCCTCCAAACATGGTGCTGGTGGCATCTCTTCTTGGTGCTGCAGGGTATTCTGTTTTCAGAGCTACCTTTGACTCCTGCCAGTTCTGCTGGGTGGATGACTGTCCACAGTTCTGTCCCTGTGGGTTAGCGTTCCACCACCCCGCATACCCATAACCTCTCTTCTGTTCGGCCCACTGATGCCTTACATTATCAGCACCTGTAACTACCTTCTTCAGCTCCTTGTAATCCTCAAAGGGTTCCGTTAATCCCTTAATGATGTCATATAGGAGGTTGTGGTCAATGGCTCTCTCTGCCAGGGTAAGGACATGTGATTCATCCTTCTTGTATCCAGCATCTTTCAGCAACAGTTCAAATTCTTTGAAAAAGTCACTGGCAGAAGCTGTCCCCTGTCGGATATAGGTCAGTTTATTGCGGGCTTCTTTCTCTTTGGCGACATTCATGAACTCTCTGTCCATGTCATCAATGAGCTCCTTCCCGGTGATGTCCCAGAGCCCTTTGTTGATGTCAAAGTGGTCATCAGTATAGACCTGGGCCCATTTGTCAGCCTTTCCACCCATCAGGAAGGACATGATGATAGTGGTGACATGATGGGAGTTGTCAACCTGCTTTGTCTCTGTTAACTCGGAGACATAGGCCATCATCCTTTGTTGCCATGGTTGATAGGTGGCGGGATCCCCATTGTAGTTCCCTGGTGTATTGACAAACACCCGGCATGGAGTAGGGGTAACATTGGTGACCTCTGGTAGGTCGGGTGCATGTATCAACCAGTCAGTCATGTTGGATTATAGTAGGGAGGGATAAGTGTGTTAGG
Organism: Lentinula aciculospora; assembly: GCA_028011355.1. Classification (NCBI taxonomy): domain Eukaryota; kingdom Fungi; phylum Basidiomycota; class Agaricomycetes; order Agaricales; family Omphalotaceae; genus Lentinula; species Lentinula aciculospora. The sequence goes on along the minus strand of JAOTPV010000101.1, from coordinate 70,554 downwards.
TAAAATAAAATGTGTAATGTATCGAGAATGAACTAGTCTCCAACAGAATGTTGAATCCTAGGCAAGTTTAAAAATGTTTTGTGATGGGTGGTGTGTGGTAGAAGCTCTATTCTTCTGTCAGCAACTCGCTAGCTCTCACAAGAGATAACCAGGTGTCACACGAGAATTGATGAGCAAGAGGATGAGAAAGCAATGAGGATGAATAAAACAACCCAACTACAGGTCTAGCTACCGAGGAGTATAGACGAGAATAGAGCTAAGGACTATAACTACAAAATACCTAGTCTTATATACTAAATGGGATATGAAGCTGTGAGAGATGTCTCGCACCATAACCGTGAGGATCTACAATAAGAGTCGCTCGTATCCATAAGTAAAGCTGTAGGTATTAGGTGAGTAAACAATAAGGCAATATAAAAGGAAGCATGGAGGCGGAAAAATAATGACATTGTCCTGTCAATGAGCTGACAGGCATGGAGAGAGTCATGCATGGATGAAACAACAATGCGAGAACAATGAGGTTGACACATGTAATCTAGATGATAATGAGAATATAATGAGCACTGGTGTAAGCACCTCAGTGATTAAGTAAGTAAATAAAAGAAAAGGATAATAGAAAAGAGTGTTTCGTGACAATCACATTCTACATACTTCTATTGGTTTCCCACACTATCACTTACTCATCTGAACACTCATATATAGTACAGTAGTTGACACCTAGTTCCCCATCTTGACCTCTTGGTCTTTGGAACTAGGTTAGCACTTGTATCTTCATTTACACTCAATATACTAACTTGGTCTTTGGAACTAGTTTTCCTTGTGTGACCCTAGTGATTGGCCCTTGCGCTATTGCTGTTGTCATGATCACTATATCTTTCAACCTTTGTGTGTGGTGCTAGCCCCACCCCTCACCTTGGTTTGTGCTTTGAGCCTGTGCCTCCTCTGTGCTTTCTCCCTTTGTCACCACACAGAGGTCCCCAAAGATTGAAAATTCCATGGGGGCATCCACATTGCATGGAAGCCTATAAAGCATAAAATAAAAGTCACCCTCCAGAACCAAGGCCTCAATGGATACCTAGATGGGAGGATGAGAGAACCATTGTCAGATTCGTTGACAGACTCAACCAAAGCATCTGAAGGAACCCCCATGTTCTCTGACAAACCAACACTCCCAGAGTGGAGGTTTAGAAATAATAGGGTGAAGAGGATCATCAAATCCTTTCTTGCTGACTTGCCTTCCTTTGTACCAGAGGTAGATGAGATGAATGTGAAGATGTTATTTGAAACATTGGTTCAGGAGTTCAGCCAAAAGGATGACATGCACAAGACTCTCTCCATGAGGAGATTGAGAAGCTACATCTTCCAGGAGGATGAAATGATCAATGTGTTCTTCAAGACCTTGAGGGACCTCTGGAAGGAAGCCATTGATATGGGAAATGAGATCCCTAATCCCATATTTCGTGAAATTATCCTGGCTGCTTTCCCCACTGTGACCTTCGATACTATCATGCAGAACATTAATGCAAACCCATCCACCTTTGCATCATTGACTGCAGTGATACAGCAGATAGCCTTCCAATTCTCCCATTCTGTAAATCGTCCCAATGTTGCAGTTTATGGGGAATGTCTACCACAAGCCAACTCTGTTTCAACCCTCGCATCCTGAATCAAGTTGATAGAAAGACATATAATGGCATCCGCCAACTCCATCAAGTTGCCAGAAAAGAAGTGCAGGAACTGCCAGAGGGCGGGACACCTGGCAGAAGACTGTTTCCGAGAGGGAGGCAGTAAGGAAGGGCAATACCCCTCCTGGTGGAAGGGAAAGCAGGACAACCATGGACCTATCCCTACAAATCCAGTGGCCAATGTTACAGTGGTACCTGAAATAGGTGAACTCACCCAACATTACAGGTTGGCAGTCTCAGAGGTGGAGGAGGGAATTGGGGAGATCTTTGCAGACACTGGGGCCTTGGATCACTTCTTCAGAGATAAGCAAGACTTCATCACTTACATGACATGTTCTCATCAGGCCAGATCCTCTGAAGCTTCCACTCCCTTGCAAATCATAGGCTGTGGAAAGGTCAGAAAGGTATTCAAAGGGCCAGGTGGAAATGTCATACTCACCTTTGAGAATGCTTTCCACACCCCCAATGTGGCCTATAATCTCATATTCATATCAAGAATGGACCACCTGGGCTACTAGGTGTTATTCAGGAATGGGGTGGTGAAATCCTTTAGCCCAGAGGGTAGACACTTCTTGACTGGGATCAGTTCAAAGGCGTTGTATCACCTTGAAGAAAATGTGGAACCACCAAAGAGCCTGGTGATTAGGTCGAAATCACTAAATCACCCTGTTGATTTGGAGACCTGGCACTGAAGATTGGGACATGTTGGCTTGTCTCAAGTATGGATGATGATCCAAAAGAACCTCATAGATGGGATGGAAGTTGTTGGTCTGATACACAAAAAATTGAGCGAGTGTGATAGTTGTCATATGGGAAAAGCCAAATGATGCCCATTCGATGCTGTAACCTTCCACGTGTTGTGTCACCTTGAAAGGGTACATGTCAACCTTATGGGACCAATGCATGTGCGGGCAACAGGGGGTTATTATTACTCCATGCCAATTGTTGACAGCCACTCTGCCATGAGCTGTGACTTCTACCTAGCCAACAAAGAATTCATCACTACCCTCACTGCTATGAAATCCTATAAAGTGCAGGCAGAGAATGAGACAGGGGAGAAGCTTTTGCATATCTGCATCAATGGGGGAAAGGAATTTGGGGGTGCCTTGTGGCAAAAGTGGACCAATGAAAATAGGATAATCCTGGAAATCATTCCCCCATACTTGTCAGCTGCAAATGGAGTGGCAGAGCATAAACATGGCATTACCTTTGAGAGGGTCATGTTATGAAAGCATCCATTTTCATTATTCTTTTTCTTTATTTACTTACCTAATCACTAAAGCGCTTACACTGGCACTTATTATATTTTCATTTCTGTCTAGATTACACACATCAACCTTATTGTTCTCACATTGTTGTTTCACCTATGCACAACTCTCTCATGCCTGTCAGCTCATTGTCAGAATGTTGTCATTATTATCCCGCCTCCATGCTTCTTTTTATATTGCCTTATTGTTTACTCACTGAATACCTGCAGCCTTACTTATGGATACAAGTGACTCTTATTGTAGATCCTCACGGTGTTAAGACTGTTCCGGTGAGGTTCCGTGAGGTCTAGTATGAATAGTATAGTATACAGTGTTCCGATAGTTTCTGGGTTTGAATGGTAACTACCAATCAGTAGAAAAGTGGAATGGTAAAGTCGAACAAGAACCTTAGCACCACTTTCAGTAGTGCTCCCGCTATGTTGTAGTGGTTCCATGGATGTTTGTAGATTATGGACGTCTGGAAGTTGACCAGATAAGTTTGGACAACTTATCAAGTTAGACTGGAAAGCCCGGACGGAGTTATAGGGATAACCTCTCTAGATCGGAATGATCTAAGTTGATATTTAAACTGGAGAACTATCTACTGGACACTAATGCTTATATACCAGTAATCCTAATTGTTAAAGGAGGAACAATGAGTATCTGGAATAAAACAATAAGTATTGTAAAAAGTTCCCGATAATATAATTAAAAGATAATAGGGTGGAAATTAAAAGTAATCATATCTGTTAACATCAGATGTCGTCGTACGGTCTGGTCCTGAACCAATAAGGGAAGGATAGGAACAAATTCTAATTGTCGTTTCCGTAACTTCCGGAGCTTCCATATGAGGTAGCGGAAGCATACCTGTAACACACGGTTATGGTGCAAGATGATTCTCACAGTTTCATATCCCATTAGTATATAAGACTTAGTATTTTGTAGTTATACTCTTTAGCTCTATTCTCATCTATGCTCCTCGGTAGCTAGACTTGTAGTTGGGTTGTTTATCCTCATCACTTTTTCCATCCTCTTGCTCATCAACTATTGTGTGACACCTGGTTATCTTTTGAGAGAGCTAGTGAGTCGCTGACAGGTCAGGACCATCCTCCATGACTCAAATCTCCCTTTCTTCCTCTGGGCCTTTGCATGCACATACATCATCTACACTGATCCCTGTGGCCTGTGTGAACTTCAAGATTCCCACTGAAATATGGTTCAAACATCAAATGGATGTCACCCATCTGCAACCATTTGGGACTATAGAGTGGGGAACTGTTGTGAATAAGACTGCAGCTAAGCTCGACCCTTGAGCCTTCAAGGGGAGGTTGGTAGGGTATGGGTCAGGTAGAGGGGTATACCTCCTGTACACATCATCTGGAAGAGTAATCCCAAGTAGAGATGTGGACTTTGAAGAAAAAGTCCTACCTGTGCTACTGCCAGCCAGAGAAGAGGGGAGATATGACCAAGACAATGGTCTGTTCTTCCCCGCTGACACTAGCAAGGATGTTGATGACAAGAGCAGTGGTGATGACAAATTTGCTGAAATCAATACTGGATCACAAACAGCTGAATCCAAATCTGAGGCCACAAATCAGCTGATCCAACCTGTCCTCCAGACACAAGACAATGTCATCCAGCCCACTGCCCAATCCCAAACTCAACTGCATCAATCAACAAGACCAAGAAACCCCTCATCAAGAGCCACAGAGGCCAGTGAATCCACCTTGAGGGAAAACGGAGCCCAGAGATCTGGAGAGGAGTGGGCAATGAATAAAAAACCAAGAGTAAATATAACTTCCTTTGCCCTCCTCACTAGATACCTGCCCAATGAAGTTGGCCCAGAGTCTAACATAGCTTTGTCTGTAATAGGCCTACCAGTTGTCCCAAAGTCTTTTGGGAAAGCAATAGAGGAGCCAGATAGGTGGAAGCCTGCCATAGATAAAGAGAAGCTGAGGATGGAGGAATTCAAAGTATTTGGCCCTCTCCAAGACCCACCTGAAGGAGTGACCATCTTATACCCACTATGGGTATTTGCCCACAAGATGGATGGGATGGGGAACATTGTTGGCAAAAAGACAAGACTAGTAGTAAATGGAGGGAAACAAACAGAGGCTATCAATTACTTTGAAACATTTGCAGCCGTTCTTCACTTTGAATCCTTACAAATCCTCATTGCAGTATGGGTCACTCTTGGTTACAATATCTGGCAGATTGATTTCACCTCAGTGTACCTTAATGCAGACCTTAAAGAAGAAATATATATATGACCACTGTCACAAAGAGGTGACAACAGTGGCAGGGTGGAGTGGAGGCTTAGGTGGAAGCAGGCAGATACTGGTCCTAACAACAAAGTTATATTGATAATAGGTACAGATAAGTAAGTAAAGACATACCTGGTCCCAACAACAAAGAGGTCAAGATAAGGGACCAGGTTGTGGGGGCTGGCTTATATATACAAGGTGGAGTGTGGGAACTATGATGTAATACTGTATAGCTCAGGCACAAGGAATAGAACAGAACTAATAGAACAGGATGGAAGGTTCCGGAATGATTATTATAAGTAAGGGTGTTTGGATGGTGTATTGTAAAGAAAGGAAAATGAGAGGGATGACTCACTTCATGACAACCACTGGAAGGCTTTGAAGGATGGGGATTGGGAAAGGTGATGAGACTAAGAAAGTCACTGTATGGAATGATGCAGGTAGGAAGGAATTGATGGAGAACAGCTATACAGACAGGGGAAAGATGAGAGTACCAGCATTAAAACTGACAGGGGCAAATGGGGAGGAAAGGATGGTAGAGGACAACTCAGAGAAAGAACAAATATACTGCAAAGCTTTCTTCCCACCTCCACCGAATACACCTAATGTTCCTACAGACACAGAATATCCAGCAGCGAAGTGGAATTTCATGCCACCGATGGATCAGCAGATCTCACAAGCCATATAATGACTCAAAAATGGGAAAGCTACCAGAACAGGAACAATACCCAACGACATCTTTAAGGTGGTCAGCAAGCTGATAGTACCCTATCTAGGACCAATTTACAGAGCCACCTTCACACTGAACATCTACCCTGACGACTGGTCCAAGATGGAAACAATAGTGCTGAAAAAACCAGGTAAACCGGACTACAGCGATCCAAATGCATGGCGACCAATAACACTATCCAACAGACATGGAAGACTTCTCAATAGCTGCATTGCTGAAGAAATCACCAAACAAGCAGAACTGCTAGGGCTAATGCCAGCCATGCAATTCGGAGCCAGACTGGGCAGGAACACAATGGACTCCATCCACCTCATGGTAGACAGAATCAAGAGGCTATAGCAAGAAGGACAAATGGTAGCGGTGCTTTACATGGATGTCAAGGGTGCATTCCTGAGCATAGACCTCAACATGTTATATCATGAGCTGAAGAAAATAGGTGTACCAACAGCAATTATGGACTGGATGCAACGCCAGTACAGAAAACAGATCACACAGATATCCTTTGACAACTACCTATCAGAACCCTTTGAAGTGTTTGGAGGAGAGGATCAAGGAGACCCCTTTTTGGCGGTCAGTTACATTCTATATGCGGCGGGTCTACTAAACAGCTTACAGGAAAATCGCAAAGAGGAGGGGTATGCTCTCATGGATGACCTGGAGGGGATGAGATGGAGCACAGACATCACAAAGGCACACGCAGGCATTGAGCAGCTGATGAACTGAGGAGGTGGCATCCTAGAATGGGCGCAAACCCACAATTGCCAATTTGGCATACTGAAATTCAAGTTAGTCGACTACACCCGAAAACGCGAGCCGGACCCAACAAACCCAGGAAAAACAAGAAGAATAGTGGGACCAGGAGTACAGATAGGACAAACAGTGATAAGGCCAGACCCATACACAAAATTCTTAAGTGTACTGATGGACCAGCAGCTTAGATGGAATGAGCAACATGCAGTCATGATTAAGAAGGGCCAACAATGGGTTTCACAGTTCAAGCACATAACAGGCCTCAGAACTGGCATGACGGCGCAACTAGTCTGACAACTATACAAGGCTAAGGCTCTACCTCAGATACTATATGCAGCTGACATCACTCTCATGCCAACATCTAGAAAAAAGGAGAAAACTTGGAAACAGACAGCAGTGACATGAGGCATCATGAGGAAACTCACATCCATTCAACAACAAGCAGCCATCATGATCACCGGAGCAATGATGACCACAGCGACCGACATCCTTGACATTCACACAGCACTGCTGCCCATGCTGCTCGAAATAGAACGACAATGTCACCGAGCAGCTGTAAGGCTCTTAACCATCCCTGATGAGCATCCAATAGCCAAGCAAGTCAGGGAAGCAGTGTGATACCGAAAACGGACCAAACATCCATCCCTGCTACATGACCTCATGGGCAGATATGGCGTGACACCCAAGACCATGGAAAAGAAGTGAGCAGTCAGGTACAGGGTGTCTTGGGACCCAAAACTCAAAGTACGGATATGGGAGGATAAGGCCGAAGTGCTGGAGGCACTCGAGAATGATCACACAAGATGGAAGGTATTCACAGATGGTTCAGGCTACAAAGACCATGTAGGAGTGGCGGCAAAACTCTACGAGAGGGAGGAGGAAAAGGGGGCACTCAGATACAGACTAGGGAAGGAAGAACACCACGAGGTGTACGAAGGTGAGTGTGTAGGAATGATATTAGGATTGCATCTGGCAGCAGTACAGGAAATCGGCACAGAAGGTCTGTCCATCTGGGCAGATAGCATGGCAGCCATTGCAGCCACAAATAGCACCAAAACAGGCCCTTCACATTACATCATGGACATGTTCCACGAACAGTTGTGAGCCCTCAGAACACACTCACTGAACCTTTGAGTCACAGTCTCATGGATCCCAGGGCACCTAGGAGTTGAAGGGAACGAAAGGGCAGATCAGGAGGCAAAGAGAGCAGCAGAGACGAGGTCGAGCAGGAAAGCAGAACTCCCGGGGTGTCTACACAAACCACTGCCACACAGTCAGACAGCAGCCATCAGAACTTTTCGGGGACAACTACAAAAACACCATGATAAACTCTGGACAAAGTCACCAAGATACAAGGCCTTCAGAAGGATCGACCCAGATGAAGCAACAGTAGTAAGCAGACACTACTGGAAGCTTGCAAGATGGCTACCATGACCACTGATATCCCTCCTCACACAACTACACATGAACTATATCCCCCTACAAAAACACCTCAGCCAAATCGGGAAAGCAGCAACACCAATCTGCCCATGCTGCAGAAATGGTGACAAAACAGTATGACTGTCAGCGACTCGCTAGCTCTCACAAGAGACAACCAGGCGTCACACGATAGATGATGAGCAAGAGGGCGAAAAAGCAAAAGGAGGATGGATAAGACAACCCAACTACAAGTCTAGCTACTGAGGAGAATAGACAAGAATAGAGCTAAAGAATATAACTACAAAATACTAAGTCTTATATACTAATGGGATATGAAGCCATGAGAGACGTCTCGCGCCGTAACCGTGAGGATCTACAATAAGAGTCGCTCGTATCCATAAGTAAAGCTGTAGGTATTAGGTGAGTAAACAATAAGGCAATATAAAAAGAAGCATGGAAGCAGAACAATAATGACGTCGTCCTGTCAATGAGCTGACAGGCACAAGAGAGTCGCGCCTAAGTGAAACGACAATGCGAGAACAATAAGGTTGACACGTGTAACCTAAATAATAATGAGAATATAATGAGCGCTGGTGTAAGCGCCTCAGTGCTTAGGTAAGTAAATAAAAGAAAAGGAAAAAGAATAATAAAAGAAAAGAATAATGAAAAGATTGTTTCGTGACAATGTCACTACTTGTTTGAGTGTCTAGTGCACAGAAGAGCAAGAGAGAGAATGCAGTGGGAGCTACCCAACCAACAGTGGGGTATGGGCCCCTTACTTACATCGAGAAAGGTGCTACCAGTGTTATTCAGGTACATCAATACGACTGGAAGGTTCCGACACATATATGGGGAGTTACCATCGTTGAAAGAGGACAAAGAGGATTAGAGAGGACAAGGGCGAAGGAGACATATATAACACTCAGGGTATACGGACTTCATGGCACACATACCTACTCGACCTTAGGGTCAGACACAATCACATCATGTATCCCTCATGGGAACAACAATAGTTGGATGAACACTACACCAGACAGACAACCCAAAAAAAAAAGAGTAGGATACTCATTGCAGAATGTACACTACTATATGCTAGGGCACAACAGTGTATAAACATGATACAAAAAAAAAAGAAAAAAAAAAAGGATGCAGGAGACGGATAGTATTCAATTCGCTTTGGGCATGTGTTTAGTGCATAATCAGGAAGAGGGGTCAGTGACACTGTCCATGCAAGCCTATTGGGACCAAGTTCTTATTCATCATGGACTTCAAGACCTCAAGCCAAAGGCAACTCCCCTTTCAGTGGGCATTATCCTCTCCACAGAACAAAGCCCAAAAATGGCAGACATGAGGAACAAACCCTATGCAGAGCTACTTGGAGCTCTCTGATTTGGACAAGGTGCTTGTTGTCCTGATATCGCCTATGCCACCAATCTCCTTTCCCATTTCCTTCAGAACCCTGGTCGAGCCCACTGGAATGCATTGAACCACTTGTGTCACTACCTCATTGGGACCAAGGACCATGGAGTGACATATTGTTGACAGGAAGGTGGGCTGGAGCCCAAAACATACTGTGATGCTGATTATGCCTCATGCGTGGATACTTGTCAGTCAACAACTGGTATTGTCACCTTCATAGCTGGAGGGCTGGTATTCTGGATGGCTAAGTGACAGGATGTGGTGGCGCTATCAACTACAGAGGCTGAGTACATCACATATGGTAAAGGAGTACAGCAGGCCCAGTGGGTGCATAATTTCCTTGGTGAGATTGGACATCCAGCAAATCTCCCCTCACATTTGTATGCCAATAACAAAGGGGCTATTGCAATTTCGGAAAACCCCAAGTATCATCAATGTGTTAAACACATTGATATTCAGTTTCATTATCTCAGGGACCTTGTTGAAAAGGGAAATCTTAAAATTAATTATATTAGTTCGGAGGATAATCCCGCCGATATCCTCACAAAAATCCTAGGTTCCACTCTGCATCATCGTCAAATCAGATTCTTGGGGCTCTCACCTTCCAATCGGGTCTAGGGGAGTGTCGAGAACTGTAAGAGAGAGAAACAGAAGCCCCGATTGGAGAGCAAGGCAGTGACGCCAATAGCAGTCGGGAGTACATTCCTGGTTAGTTCATTTGAGGTCTTAGGTATACTTCCGCTCTTCTAGTTGGGTGATCGGACATGTTTCGAGATAGCATTCCCTTTTATTTATAAGTACCGATGGGCCTACTTTCCCCTCAGTCGTTTGCACTTACTCGTGCGCCTCTGAGGGTGAGTGGTTCATAGTTCTACAATATTCGAGGAGTATGATTTATTTATACCTACCTAGGAATACTTATTATAGTTTCACAGGTAGATTTATATACGAGTCGTTTGCACTTACTCGTGCGCCTCTGAGGGAATACTCATTATAGTTTCACAGAAATCAACTGGTAACATCTGTTCTGTTTCCGGGACTACAATGACATGCTCTGTATTATAAATTGCAATCGTAGTCATCACTCAAACGTTGCACATACTAAGTCGCTAGCTACACCTTACCGTCGGCGGTGGACCGGCGTACAGCGAGGAAAACGTCTAGACCCTGGACATATATTATATGCTAGCTTACTCGGACTACTCGGACTCATGAACAGATCACCGAGTAACCCGATAGTAAGTGAACGTTTTTGCTTTATCTTCGAGAGGTGTAAGAAAAACGTTACTGACATCTCACAAGGGCGAGTCCGATTTGCGAAAATTGAAGCTTTCTCACCAGTGGCGCATTGAGATGGTTGACAGGTACTGTGCATTTCGGCCAACGCGGGGATAAGTGATAGAGTCTAATAGAGTTCATAGCTTATCACGCTGAGCCAAATCCCTTGTGCTGGAATCCTTCGTTCGACAGTAGTTGTATCCATTTCTCATGTAAAAAACGCCAGACGCGCCGTGATTCTGGGTCGTTGTTATTTTCGCAGGTGCCCTGCCTTTTATTGCTGGCCACATTGTCATATAGGACCTATGCCCAAGCTTCCACAACCGACAGGTTTTGAAATCGACCATTCCACCTCTCTTCCTGGATGTAACGAGAAAACAAACTCATTCCTGCGTCCGAATTCACCAGAAGTACCTCGGAGGAACACGCCGTGTATTCCAGTATCTGTTCAGCGAACTTCGTTACGGCTCGAGGATAGCGATGTAGGAGGACATGAAAAACCCTGGAGTCGTGCAGGTAAGCTGAGCTCGGAAACCAACTCCTTCGGTTGCATAAACTAATTCACGACAGAGAAAAATCAAATTGAGCACCGTCTCCAAAACCACCACTTTCCGGAGCAAAGGAGTAACTGGGATGGCGGAAGTAGGCGATCCCAGATTCCTCCCAATACCACAATCGGATATCTACAGCCCGCATTCACTTCATTGGGGTTTCTTCCTCCTTCAGACTCTCAATTGCAAGAGACTTCCGATGCCAACAATGATTCGATTAAATGGATTGAAGACCAAGATGCATCTCCGACTGGTGAGGGTCTTTATCGGGTCGACCAACCAGAACTGAATAAACGCCTGTAGGTTCGAGTGGTCAAGAAAGAATACAGCCTAAACCTATCAAGCCGCACACTTGGAATTACCCCTCTGATAATAGGGAATCATTGGCTCTCAGTGCACGTGCAATAGAGAATACGTGGCGATTGGCTGCAATGTATTCGGATTCGTATGGGGCGTCGAAGATGATTATGCCACCATGAAATTGAATGTTTCGGTGCCTTAGGCCTCAGGGTATCGCATTATTAGATGCTGTTAAATCGATCGTTGAAGGGTAGCTTTGTAGCTATGCAAGCTCTTGACACCAAAGCAATCAATCTGTACAATGCGAAGCTTCGTGGTGATAGAGGATGACGGTGATTGAAAGAAAATCTGTGCATGATATTGCAAGTGTGACGAAACTAAGAAAGACGAAAACAGTGATTCCAAGGTCGAAAGAAAGAAATCGTTACTATGCGAATTAAGATAGGTACTATCAAGGTACAAAAGCGAACGTCACGAATAAATATTCAACGAAAAGGATGAAAGGAGCGATTGAACAGAATTCCGTGTGACAAGAGAAACAGAAAAAGTGTAAGCTAAGAACAAACGTAGAGCACAGTTTTAAGGGTATGTAAGTATGTACAACGGAATGAAGATATTGGCAACCTTGATGTATTTATCCCTCGTTGTTGTGTATTGCATTTTCTCCCTCGACTCCGGGAGTTACAATTAGTAGAATCCCTAGCTTCGATTATGCCGAAGCGCCGAAGTCGTCCATCCTATATCTCAGGTTGTATCACCACCTAATTAGATACCATCTCATGTACTCCCAAAAGGTCAAATGGTCAAATTGTTGTATCGAAAGGATCGAGTTCGACCCCGACAGCAAGCCTGAATTCTGACTACCGTCAGGCAGCATTTCCTCTGCACGAGGAGCGTAGTAGAAGCCGGCAATTAGAACGAGGTAGCTACCCAGTATAGATGAGTCAAAGTAGATGGAGGGAAATATAAACGCGACGACATACCTCAGAATAAGGATACTTCCCCGATGATAATTACTTTTTGCTTCGATGTATGTATATGTCAACAGGAACATCGCCAATATGAGCGCGATGACGTCCCAGCGAGGGAAGATGAGCCTTCATGGACGAGGCGAGGAAGTCAGGATAAATGCAGGACAAGGGAGCAAGGTAGAACTTACGAGAACGTATATGCAACCTCGCCCATTCGATCAGGGAACCACCAGGCTGAGAAAGCAACCATGGCTGGAATCTGGAGAAGACAGACTTGGAGAGCGTAGGCGGAACCAATTTCCATACTGCACGAAGGAAAGGAAGAAATCAGTAAGATCTCCTATGACCAAGTAGAAGAGGAGAACGTCATACAATGCATGGCACTCACCTTAGTGCAATATTCCCATTCAGCGCAAACGAGATCGCGTTCATGAATTCCGTGGTATTGGGGACCAGAGCCAACAAAGTGACCCCAAGGAACTTTTCATCGATTGCTGAACCGCCAGACGAAGAATCACCCAGAATAACGTCGATCACGTCAACGAGGATTTCTGTAATTCAGAAAAGAATGAACAAAGATCAGCTCAGGTAGACTGGCAGAATGACAAAGATCGTACCAGCTATAACAGCATACAAAGCAGTACAAGTCAACAATACACTCGCACTAGTGAATCGACTCCAACTCGGTGCATCGTGTCCTCCATGCCCACTAGCCGTACCTCCATGTGCTCCATGTCCAATAGCCCCAATAGGACCGGCACCCTCGTTCTCCATGCCACTGATCCTCAACCTAGCGGGACTGTGTCCCTGGGTACTCTGCTGCTGATGTCTGAGAGCACTAACAGTAGCCACCGCCACCGCCCTCGTGAATTCGTCCGTCGTCATCGTTTCTGGCAACTGCAACGAGTTGATATTGGAGTTCTTGACAGCTTGATCGACGCTTTCAAGAATAGGCGTGTATCCTGAAGTGGATGCTGATGTAGCACTAGGAGGAGCGAGCGATGAACTTTGAGCAAGACCTGGAGTAGCAGTAAGAGGGGTGGTAGGAGCGCCAGAAACTGGCGCGGATGTACTGGAGACAGGTACAGGCGCATACGAGACGCGTCTTTGTAGTACCGGAGATACCGGTCGACGTTGAGCACCACCTGGAGTGAGAGGCGTTACAGGTGTCTGCGGTCTCGCTCCGCCACCAAGGTTAAACCCACTGGCACGATGAGACAAAGTGCGTTGCACATTTGCCGGAACGAGCTTATGATAGAAGGATTGACGTTGATGCATTGACGGTTGGTGTGGGTGTTGATGGGGGTTATGCAGAGGTAAATCCATGGGGTTCAGTAATTGTTGGGGATTCTGCCAGATTTGTGAGGCGTGTGTGCGAAGAGAGAACCACAGACCGATGAGGTAGGACTAGAAATAGAGGAAGCAATTAGTGCATCAGTATCGGGTCAAGGAGATATTGACGGGAAATGGAGATGCAAAGATAGCAGAACAGAGTAACGGAAACAAAGTCCAGGCCAACATAGCGAGGGCAGTTGATTTACGAAGCTTATTAAGAAGCAAAGTTTGAATGATACTCACGAAAATTAATACAGCTGCACAGAAATACATCAAACTCTTGACTGTACTTTGATAGAAAGGATCATGTACGGGGTCAGGATGCTGGTAGTAACACTGGTCACATATCCAGGGTTTGTTCAGTTCTCCGGAAGAGGGATTGGAAGGACACCCAGTGCAGACGAGTTGAAACTATAAGACAAGTGAGTACAGGCCCGTAGAGTACGATTCAGAGCGTGCTTACATTCCCATAGACCTGATAGAATAATGTCGGTGTCAATGCACCCACAATTGCCATTATCAACATCATACTCGTCACACCCGCACTTTTCGCATTGAATTTAACCTCCTTCCTCCTCAGCGCACTCGACATCATCGACATACCCGGCATCAACAAAACTCCAGCAAGTAAAGATCCCACAATCGAGCCTTCTACCAATCGACCTTTACCGGAAGACAACGCGATAGAGTATAAAAGAATTTCTATTATCGAACCGAATGTCGCATTGATGACGGCACCCATTCCAATAGAACTTTGCGCTGATATAGAAGCGACGGCCATACCAATGAAGTAAGACAATGGGATGACGCTCAGCAGAGACAGAACGAAAATCACGCCTTGGTTTGCAACAGCTGCTAGAAAACTTGGAACGACACGACCGTGTTCTTCGAGTTCTTCGACCCAGGCAAGAAGGACTGCCCAGTCGAATATAGCAAAAAATACGACAGCGAGGAGGTTGACGAACATGATGTTCACTCCGCCGACGGTGTACTTGTAGTACTTAACTCCAAGGGCGCGGTAAGTGCAGAGCAAGACAGCAGTGGATGGCGAACCAGAAGGTGCGCGTTGGCCTTTTGTCAGCCGAGTAGGTTTGATGGTATGGGTAACGGAAAGGCGGGAGGCCGTTCCAGAAGCAGATTCTGAGGAGGCTTGAGCTTGTTGGTGAAACTGGTCCGCGTCTAGAGAAGAAAACGGAATGGTGTCAACGACTACCGTAAGCGGAGCCGCACAAAACCTGATCGTTTGAGGCTGTTCAAAGATGTGTTTGATCAGTGCCCAGTTGAGTTTAGCCATTGGAATAGTGAAAACGAAGAACCAACATATAAGGCAAACGATAAGCATCAAAGGCGCGATAATGCAGATGAACGAGAGCCAAAACACTGTTTTCGGTAAGATGTGCATGTGCTCGGAGGATCCTAACGATTGCTTTGCGAGACCGATAGAAGAGGAGGAAGAAGAGGGTGTAGAAGACAAGGTCCCATAAGATTTGGCGGGAATTGGAGCATGAGCGGTATCGATCAATGCAGTGTGCTCGGTAGGGATCCAGGACGAACTTGGTTGATGTCCGAGCCTAGCCCCACGGACAGTGTTACTCGAGCTGCTGCTTCGTCGCTCGTGAACATCTCCATCAACGTCAGCAGCGATATCAGTATTAAGTTGATCATCGTTCCTGTCTTCGTCGTTAACATCCTGATCTACATCATCTGCGACACCTTCGACGTATTTGCCAAATGGCCAGGCAATATACCAGCCTAGACCAAAGACCAAATTTGCATATCGGTTTCCGCCTCTCGGCACGATATACAGGATCGCACTGACAATCCAACAGACGAAAGCTAGCCACCAACCAAATACCACGACCCATAAGAGGTTACCTGGAAGCAAGTGCCGCTCTGCCTGCGCAGAGGGAATTGAGTGTATTGCTTCGTCAGCATAACGAGTCACTGAGCGCGACTTTTTATACAGTGCTGGTTTCCAGATAGGAAGACCGAAAGGATGTTCAACGTTTATTAGAGATTGACGTTCTTTGAGAGTAATTGGGTCGGGTTCATCGTCACTAGAGTTACCAGCAGAATTTTGGTCCGACGAAGGCTGTTCATCCGAATCCTCATGTGGTTCGTCGTCAACTGAGACTGCTTTGCTGCCACTGCCAGCCCGCCGCTGCTTTCGACTTCCTTCGCCATCATCGTCATCGTATTCATCTGCTTCACTGAGTGCCTCGTCGTCCCTGAATCTTCCGCGAGCCGTCGAGCTGACACTAGTACTTCGCATTCCACGGCGCACTGAATGCGTTGAATGCGACGAAGAAGAACGCATGAGAATTGGAGCCGGAGGTGCTTGTCGCGTGGAAGAAGGAGAACGGGGTGCAGAGAAATAAGAAGTTCCTTGGTTATGGTGCGAAGGCGTGTCAACAGCTGACCAGGATTGAGACTGGCTTAGAGATCGGTGCACATGGCTCAAAGGCGTAGGTGTCGACGACAGCGACGACGGCTGCTCACTAGATTCTGGTTCGTCAAGCTCAGATGACGGAGAAGGAATGTTCAGATTTGCCGACATTTGTGGTTACGAGAAATTCCCTCGCCTCCTTTAGAGAGTAGACTGGTTGGTGGCAAACTATGAATAAAATATGTCGTCCAGCGAGCGAAAGCGAGAGCGCCGATAAAATTCTCACGCGTCTGTCAATAGACCTTGGTATTTACTACTGGTTCATGGTTGAACGTAACTTCTAGTTCAATTACTATTTACTCACTGAATGATTCGCTTTACCCGCAATCAAAGGCATCTTTGAGTCGATCGAAACTCCGTTCAAAGCTATCACTACAGCATTTAGACTGTACTATTCTGCCCCTGTTTTTTTATCGTTGCTTCCCTTCTGTCCTTAACCATTGTTTCCGTCTTCTGCCACTCCCGCTCACATTCATTCCAATCCTGTTCCGTATTTTTCCCCAATGCCTATCCTCTTTCAACAATTCTAGCCATGAATAGACGTGGAACAGATCAGGGTTTTTATTGTCAACATCCATAGGGTTTCTGAGGTCTCAACATTTTCAGCACCATCGTGTACCTGTCCGGGTTATTGGAATTCCGGATGCCGCTTTTAAAATGGACGGTTCCTAATTTCTGCGTAACGCTATACTATAGTGGCTCGGGATTTGATATGCAACGGGAATTTGCAACTTTTCAGAAAATTATATGTAGTATCATGTAACTTCAATGAAGACCTTTGATGAATTTTTTGAAGCTTGACCTACTAGATATCTTTCATCTGAATCACTTTTATGTAGCATATTATATGGATATTGAGCACGACAAAAGAAACTTCAATGGTCAGTGGTGTGACTCCTACATCAAACATCCAGGAACACATCAACAATGGATAGAAGTATCACAGTAAGAACCTGCAACATGATGAGTATCTTCCTAAGGCATATGACATGAAATTTGGACATACTTGAGGACGAATTTGGCAAACAAGAAACAAGACAATCTCCAGAGAGGTGTCAGAGGTGACAAAGAGTAGCCAATGCACTCGGCAGCAAATGGTATAGCATGGCATCATATATGCCCCCTGAGTTTGTCTCCTACATGACTCCAAGATGCAACACATTCTCCATGACCAGTAGTTATGAATCTAACTTACCCATCACATCCACACCTGAAGGAGCCCAAAGGAATCTATAAGTCTCAAAATTCTTGCATTATTTGGGTGGTTCTTTTGCTGGTCCAGTGTCTTTCAGATCAGATTCAATAGCTGTTATTGATTAAGTTGAGAGCAAAGAATGTAGTTTACATACCTCAGAACAAGTTTCTGTTCAATTTCTTCATTGACAAGCACCACAGAACCATTGTTATATCTGTGCAAAGGCAAGTCCTTACAAAGCTTTGTGATTATTCTTCTGACTTTCAGATATATTGATTACATCCTCACACCACTACTTATTCCCTTGCAAATAAATTCTGCCACAAATTTATTCTTTGTTATCTTTCCTCATCATTATCTGATGAGTTATTATTCCTTTTATATTCTCCCTTTGTTCTTTTTCTGACAAGCTAGCCCATTTGGGGATATTATCACTTTGCAATCCTGACATAGTTTACAGTATAAAGCTACAGTATTGAATAGGTAGTTCCTCAGTTTAAATATCAACTTTGATAGCATTTTGAGAGTGATAATCACCAATAAACATTTACACTCACTATCATTCCAACATCTCTCCTTGTTAGTATGCTTGTGAGAAGGTCATTGCAGATGGAACTCTACTCTATCATCTTTATCCCTGTTATATCTATGCAAGCTAAGTCTTTACGAAGCTCCGCGAACCATTCCGCTACTTAGATATTACTTAGACCCTTTTACCACTATGCAATTACTTCGCAAAGGAATACCGACGCGAAGCATTTACTCTTTATCTCTTATCATTCTTATCGGATTTACACTATCCCTTTTATATCCCTTCCTTTGTTCTTTACTTACGAGCTAACCCATTCAGGCATGGCATCACTTTGCGATCCTGACTTACCTTTAGTATAAAGCTATAGTAATGAATAGGTAGTTCCTTAGTTTAAATATCAACTTTGATAGCACTTCGATAGTGATACCAAATAATCATCTATCTTTATCATTGTTTTAACATCCTCACTGTCAGTACATTCCGCGATAGTCATCGTGAATGGAACACATTTATCTTTCTTCACTTGCAGACACGCAAAGTGTCGAGGATGTCGTGACATGCCATACAGGATACGGTACTTACTTTGTTTTCTCCTACATTCCCTCTTTCCTTTACCTTTGTGACTACCTGAACCCTTCTCCATGTTTCCATATCCTTTTATTTCCATCTATCACTTGTCAGAACCTTCCATCACATTCCAGACACTTCGATCGGCTTCCCGCACTGTCGCTTACTCATCCGAACCCTTGTATATATAGTACAGTAGCTGACACCTAGTTCCCCATCTTGACCTCTTGGTCTTTGGAACTAGGTTAGTACCTGTATCATCGTTTACCTTCAATATACTTACTTGGTCTTTGGAACTAGTTTTCCTTGTGCGACCCTAGTGATTGGCCCTTGCACTATTACTGCTGTCTTGATCACTATATCTTTCAGCCTTCGTGTGTGGTGCTAGCCCCACCCCTCACTTCGGCTTGTGCTTTGAGCCTGTGTCTTCTCCGTGCTTTCCCCCTTCGTCATCACAGAGGACTCTACTAATAGTGGAGTCAAGGTCCGACTACTTTGTCTAGGATCGTTTTACCTCGCAAAGTATTTTGCTTCATATTTTCCCGCGATAATTCCCGACGATCCCTTTGTGCACGATCATAACAATCCCTTATTGGACACATGACATGTTGAGGACTCTACCAATAGTAGAGTCAAGGTCCAACTACCCTTCTGGATCATACTACCTTTGCAAAGGATTAAACCAACATAAAGGCCTTCTTCCTGTGATTATAATTGCAATCATTTTCCTGACAATCTCTGTCTGCACAATCATAACAGTATATTTAAACTGAAACTCAGCACATCATCATTACTACATTACAAAATCAAAAATCATAATCAATACAAGGAGCAGGCAAACTTGTTCTAACACTGGAATATCCAATAATACAGTACAGGAAGAACCAGTAATGGCAACCCCTTTTGCAACAAATGTGATGGTGTTTGCACCATTTGCAGAATCTATCTTAGGGAGCAGGACACATGAGGCAAAGAACAAACACTTTTGCTCCAGCACTGGGACTACCTGCCAGTGTGGGGGTTTCTAATCATCATGCCCTTGGTCAACCTAACCAATCAGAATTTGAGTACCAAGTACTGTTATATCTATGCAAGCTAAATCTTTACGAGGCTTCGCGATCCATTCCGCTACTTAGATATTACTTATATCCTTTTACCACTATGCAATTACTTCGCGAAGGAATTCCGATGCGAAGCAATTACTCGTTATCTCTTATCATCCTTATCGGATTTACACTATCCCTTTTATATCTCTTCCTTTGTTCTTGACTTACGAGCTAACCCATTCGGGCATGGCATCACTTCGCGATCCTGACTTACCTTTAGTATAAAGCTACGGTATAGAATAGGTAGTTCTTTAGTTTAAATATCAACCTTGATAGCACTTCGATAGTGATACCAATTAATCCTCTATCCATATCATTGTTTTAACATCCTCGCTGTCAGTATGTTCCGTGATAGTCATCGCAAATGGAACACATTTACTTTTCTTCTCTTGCGGACACGCGAAGTGTCGAGGACTCTACTAATAGTGGAGTCAAGGTCCGACTACTTAGTCTAGGATTGTTTTACCTTGCGAAGTAATTTACTTCGTATTTCCCCGTGATCATCCCGCGATTATTCCCGACGAATCCCTTTGTGCACGATCATAACAAGCGTATGTTGATATGTTTTACTCAGGCGTGGAACTTTGGGTTCTGGGATAGAGTAATGGAGCCTTGATTATCGCCTCGCAGAGTACAAGGGAGAGGGACACCATGGCCAACTTCTGTAAGGAACTGGTGAACCCACTTGGCTTGTTGTGATCCTTTCGCTAGGGCTATGTACTCAGCCTCTGTTGTCGATAAAGCAACCACATCCTGTCGTTTGGATGACCAGAAGGTAGGTCCTCCTGCCATCATTGTGAGTATCCCTGTCACAGACCGACGAGAATCAATACATGAGGCATAGTCCGAGTCAATGAAGGTTATAGGTTTGAGGTCTCCATCCATGTCTCTACGATAGGTGATTCCATACGTTTTTGTTGCAATTATATATCAAACAAGATGAATCAATGCGTTTCAGTGAGCTCATCCAGGATTTTGGGTGAATCAACTAAGAAGGTTTGTAGTGTATGTGATGTCTGGTCTGCACGTGGCTTGACCAAACTGGATTGCACCCAGGAGCTCACCATACAGTTTGTCTTTCATAAAGGTGGATTCATCGTTATCCTCTGGTGACTTCAAGACCGATAAGGAGATACCGAGAGGAAGAGGGGTAGATTTTGGCTTCATGTCCTGGAGTCCGTGCTTCACGAAGAGTCGATCCCAGTACGCCTCCATCAAGAGAGTAGCCACTCCTTCTTTTCGATTATGCATAAGTTGCATACCCAAGGCAAACTGAACATTGTCTGTATCCTTTACTCTATACCTTTCTCCGATCTCTCCTTTCACTCATTCCATCTCGTCCTTCAAGGATGAACCTCTGAGTGTATCGTCCATGTACGTCCCTGTAATTGTCTCCCCTTGAGTCGTTATTTGTCCTCATATGCACTGGTCCGCCTGTAACCTTTTGTAGCCCAAGTCCTTGTATGATTTGTCAAGTGTGTACCACCAGTTTCGGCCAGCCTGCATTGTCCCATACAAAGATTTCTTCAGTCTCATCACCTTTCCTGTTTTTCTCCCTTCAAACCCCTTGGGTGGCCATACATAGATCTCTTCCTCCAGTTCGGTGTTGAGATAGGCAGACGCAAAGTTGATCTGCCAGATGTGGTAGTCCAGTTGGACCCAAAGGGCAATTAGCATTCGAAGAGATTCAAAATGCATTACAGCTGCAAATGTCTCATAATAGTCTTTTCCTGCCTCTTGTTTTCCTCCATTCACCACCAGCTGAGCCTTCTTATCAACGATTTCGCCATCACCATTCATTTTGTGTGCGAAGACCCATAAGGGTATGAGGATAGTTGCACCTGGGGGAGGATCCTGGAGTTCACCGAAGACACCAAATTCGACCATGCGTTGGATTTCCTTCTTGATTGCATTTTCCCACCTATCTGGGTCTTCCATTGCCACAGAGTAAGTCTTTGGTACCAGAGGGATTCCCATATCAACCAAGGTGACATTGAAGTCAGAGTTAACCTCTCTGAACTCATTGAGTAATTTTGCCAAGTTTGCCAAGTGAGTCGACATATTCGCCCAAGCCTCCTCTGATTCTTGCACTTCTCATTCCCGGTTCTCCAATTCTCTTGACTCTATGATTGCTGTTGTCTCCGTGCGATGTCGAGTAGATTGTCTAAGAGCTGGGGAAGTATGTGGCGTCTTGTCAGGATCTAGATTCAGAGTTTGGGTAGAATCTGGGTGTGAATCTTGAGAATCTGGGGCTTTGGTGTCAAAGGGAAGTTGCAATTCTTCATTGTCTCCTTCATCTCTCTCCCCTTCCTTCGCCTCCAAAGTCCTATTTCCCCTTCCTTCTTCAAATTCTACATGCTGACTCTCTGCTATTGCACCCATCTTGGTGTACAGTAGGTACATTCCCTTCTCAATGTACCCTACCATCCTACCCTCCTCAGCCCTGACATCAGTTTTTCCAGGCTTCCCATCTACAATCATAGCCCACCCTCTGGAGCCGAAAGGTCGAAGATGGGATATGTCTTGCCTTTTCTTTGTCCAAAGTTCAGCAGGAATTTGGTGGCCAGCTCGAGTGGAAGGGAGAAGGTTTTCAGTATAGGTTGTGTATGCTGCCACATACATCCAAAGCGAAGGAGGAAGTCTGGAGTCATGAAGTAAGGTGTGAACTTTGTTGAATATGGTACAATGTTTTCATTCTGCAACGCCATTTGCGGCTGACGAATGAGCAGGGATATGTTTGAGTCTGATGCCATGTTTCTTTGCCCATTTGTGCCAGAGATGATTGTCGAACTCTCCCCCACCATCAATCCATACACAACTAAGTCGTTCCCCTGTCATGTTTTCTGCCATCACTCTATACTCTTCTATCACCTCTGACGTCATCTCAGCCTCTTTATTCTTCAGATAATAATCCTTTGTGAATGCTGACTTCCCATCCACCACTGGCATCATATACACATACCCTCCCTTTGCCAGAGTCCTCATTGGTCTAGTTAAGTCGGTATGTACATGTTCAAGAATTCTGGTCTCTCTCTCTACTTCTGCGTCAAAGGGTTGTCGGGTGGCATTACCCATCAAGCAGTTGATGCACTTTCCATTGATTGCCTGATCGGTTACTATCAATCCATCAACGAGATCTTTCTTCATCATCAGCTCAATCCTTGACAACCCCGCATGTGCAAAATGTTGGTGCCACGTTTCAAGATCTGTTGGTTTGTTCAAGGAATGGGTCAATGCTGCAATGACTTCAGCATCATTTTTCTTTTCCATAAGTTGATACATCCTTCCTGAACCATATCCAGTCAAGAAGTGTATGCCGTGCAGGGAGAAGAACTTTGCCATACCATTCCTGAACAGGACGTGATAACCAAGGCAATCCAGGTGACCAATAGATATTAGGTCTGAAGTGATGTTTGGAGCATGGAGAGCATTTTCGAAGGTAAGAGTTACAACTTTGTTTCCTTCATATAATGTCTTTTGTGCCTGTCCTCTTCTGACTATCTCGAACGTGGTATTTTGTTCTGAAGACTGACCAGCTGATTTATAGGGCTCATAAGTAATGAAGTCAGATCTGTCGCGGAAGAAGTGATCCAAAGCTGCAGAGTCCGCATATACTGGGCCACTCCTATGGTTAGACAAGGCCATCATCGCATAGTGTTGAGGAATGTCAGCAATCGTGATATTAGCCAATGAGGATGAAGACGAACCCTTCTTTCCTCTCCACCAAGAAGGATACTGGCCTTCCTTTCCCCCTCCTTTGCAATAACAATCCTCCTTGAAATGGCCTTTTTTTCCACAGTTAAAGCATTCCTTATCACTCTTTGAGTCCTTCACAGCCATCTGGGCTCCCAACCTACATTCCAACTCCTCAATCTTTGCTGACAGATGCACCTGCGATCCAATCTGGTTGCCTCCAATCAATTTGTTGAGATCACGATCCTCAACTCTCGAGTAGGAGAAGCAGATGTGCTGGATTACTGATGCCACTATTTGATTCTGAGGAGACGTCAATATGGTTTGAATGATAGTATCAAATTCTTTGGAAGGGAATGCGGCAAGCACAATCTGACGAAATGCGCTGTTGTCAATCTTGTTCCCAGCCTCCACAGCCTCTTTACAAAGGATCCGCAGATTTTTGAAGAAGCTCTCAATGGATTCTCTCCCTTTGAAGGTATATGGCCTCAGCTTTCTCTCCAACAAAACCTTTCTCATTTCGTCTTTCACAGCGTACTCTGAGTTGAAAGTGTTCATCAACTCGGAAGCATTTAGGGAGTCTGCATTTGAAATCAACGATGTCAGATCATCAACGTACACCTCGATAACCCCTTTCACTCAGTCGTTTCAGAATGTCCACTCCTTGAGAGAGGGTTTCATGGAGTAGACAGACGTTGCGGTGTGTTCAAGAAGTCTTGGAAGCATAGAGGATTCAGTTGACAAAGTTGCAGGAATGGGAGAGGGAAAAGGTTTTGGGATCAATCCATCGATATAACCAGTGAGTCCTTGAGCTCAAAGCGCGTTTGTTATTTTTCATCTGACAGGTGTCCAGCTAATTTGGACACCTCTGTCAAATTTCTGGTCCTCAGGAACCTCAAGGATAGGGGGAGGAATAGCTCTGTTACTGACCATGTTGGTTCAGGATTCTTTGTTCAGGTGTTCAAATATTCAATGTCGTTCTCTAGGTTTAGCAGTGGGCGGGGCCCATAACCTGTAAGACAGTCATAAGTATTGTATTCTCAGAGCACACTGAAGGTGTCATGTCTCCTAAGATATCTACCTGTAAGACAGTCGTAAGTATTGTATCTAAGTGAAATATGATTAGCTATCCTACAGGCATAGGGAAATAATAAGTACTCACTCTCAGAGCACACTGAAGGTGTAACGTCTGAGAGTCAACTTAGAATACAGCTTCATATATAAGGAGTATGTGTCTGTAAGTGATCAAGCAGGTGCAGTCCATTTGTAAGTAAAGTAATCAAAAGAAAGACAAGAAATCTAGACCAAAGAGATCAAAGAGGAGTAGTGGAAAGAGATCAGGCACGTAGATGTCAGTACCTGAGATAATGTCGATCTGTATGACACCTGAGGTTGATGTATGTGCCTTCGACATCTTCCCTTACCATTTCACACAAAGAAATCAAATAGCAATACCGACAATGGAGATGGAAATACCCCCATCTCCTACTACCTTTACTCTTGCTGACAGAATGTGCCAGCAATTACCAAATAATCCCAGTTCTTTGCAAGACCAGTTACCCATTATACCCATGGAGGTTCCTGAAGAGCCAGAAGATGCAGAAATTGTAGAAGAGGTAGGTGCTGAAGAATCAGGAAATCCAGGAGTCCTGGACCCTGAAGGTCCTGGAGGTCCCAGAAGTCCTTGTGGTTCTCATATTCCTGTGGACTGTCAGCGACTCACTAGCTCCCACAAGAGACAACCAGGCATCACACAATAAATGATGAGCAAGAGGGCAAAAAGGCAAAAGAGGATGAATAAAACAACCCAACTACAGGTCTAGCTACCAAGGAGAATAGACGAGAATAGAGCTAAGGAATATAACTACAAAATATCAAGTCTTATATACATATGGGATATGAAACCGTGAGAGATGTCTTGCACCGTAACCATGAGGATCTACAATAAGAGTCACTCGTATCCATAAGTAAGGCTGTAGGTATTTGGTGAGTAAACAATAAGGCAATATAAAGGGAAGCATGGAAGCGGAACAATAATGTCATCGTCCTGTCAATGAGCTGACAGGCATGAGAGAGTTGCACCTAAGTGAAACGACAACGCAAGAACAATAAGGTTGATGCGTGTAACCTAAATGATAATGAGAATATAATGAGCACTGGTGTAAGCGCCTCAGTGATTAGGTAAGTAAATAAAAGAAAAGGAAAAAGAATAATAAAAAGATCATTTCGTGACATGGACTGGGTAAGTAGTGTCCATCTGGACCCTATGGAACAGTGGATCATTGAGTTGTTCCACATGTTCAAAGGGTCTCTTGATACCCTTGGAAGTGTTCTGTTGGGCATGAACATCAACAATCCTTCAAAAAACAGAAGATCAAAGGTTAAGGATCCTGAGGTCTTTGATTAATCAGACCTGCAAAAACTGAAAGGTTTTCTAGTTTTTTTGTCTTTGGTGCTCATTGACCATCCCACATATTTTACTGATCAAAAGAAGATCAGTTATACATTGTCTTTTTTTGGTAGCTCTGCCAAGGAATGTTTTGAGCCAGATATTCTCAATCCAAATCTTTCTGTGATGCCAGCTTGGACAAGTTCCTTTGCAGCACTGGTGAAGGAACTCCAGGATAATTTTGGTATGTATGATGTGTAGGGTGAAGCCAAGGACAAACATGGAACATCAAGGATGAAGGAATCCAATAACATGTGGAAATGCAACATCTACTTCAATATTCTCACTGCATATACAAACTGGGACTCACATGCTCTTAAGTGGGCATATCAATGCAGCTTGGCAAGCTGTATCAAAGACAAAATGGCTCATCTCATGGAACAAGCTATGCATGGACTATTGTTATGAAGTCCTTTGCATAGGTAATAGGTATTGGAGATAAGAAGAAGAGTGGAAAAGAGATGCTGCTAGATCCTCAGTTGCTTTGTTGGGAGGGAAAGCACCAAATTCTTCCCATCCCCTCTCCTCATCTTCCTTTGCTAATAAAGCACTGGCCTCTTTGATGAATAATTTGGGGAAGCAAGGTAAGTCTAGTGCAGGTGTCAATCCATTGTCATCAATGAATTTTGCAGTGCCCTGTCCAGCATACATGAACATTCTGGTTTCTGTGGTGATGAAGGGAGAAGGCACAGAGGAGGCACATGCTCAAAGCACAAACTGAGGTGAGGGATGGGGCTAGCACCACACACGAAGGCTGAAAGAAATAAGGATCTTAGACAACAGTGATAGCACAAGGGTCAATCACTAGGGTCACACAAGGAAAACTAGTTCCAAAGACCAAGTTTAATATATTGACTGTAAAGAAGATATGAATACTAACCTAGTTCCAAAGACCAAGAGGTCAAGATGGGGAACTAGGTGTCAACTATAGTACTATATATATGAGTGTCCAGATGAGTAAGCAACAGCATGGGAAACCAATAGAAAGAAATAGAAGGATACAGAAAGATATGGAAAGCTTATGGAAAGATATGGAAAAATGAAGTAGGTACCCATATATGTCACGACATTACCCCCCTTCTACAGTCAATGTCCCAGCAACTATTTCTGTGAAGTTTTTGTAAGGTTGCCAGGGTAAGGAGTGGAAAATGGCAGCTGAGATTTGTCATGGTGCATTTGGGTGTCTTGCATAGAAATCTGCAATTGCATCATCACTTGTGCCTACTAAGTTTTCTTCATGCTCCCAACTGTTGTGGCCCTCATTGTTCCCTTTCCACTTTACCAGGAATTGCAACTTTCTCCACCATCCAAAGATCCAGCTATCCAGGACCATATCCACATCATAGAACTCTTCTCCCTCCACAATTTCGGGTTCCGGTGGTGGTGGCTCAACTCTGTTGAGCTCGTTTCCTTTCCAGGGAGTCAGGTGGTTGGTATGGATGTTGTCATGGATCTTCATCCAGGTAGGTAGGTTTAATCAATATGTGAGTGGGCCGATTTTCTCTGCAACTTTGAATGGACCTAGGCATTTGCTCCCCAGTTTTTGGTTCTTTTGCCATACCTTTGATTTGCTCAAGGATAACCACACCAGTTGTCCAACTTTGAATTCCTGTACTTTTCCCTTTACAACCTCTCTAATGTGTTCTATGCTCATCCATAGCACTGCTTCTGCATCCTCATGTGCATACTGTAGCAGTTCTATTTAGCACCCGATGGATGGGTATTTGGTCTCGACACCATTTGGAATGGTGAACTCAGGGGTGTACCCATAAAGTGTTTCAAAGGGGGAGTGGCTGTGTGCAGAGTGGATACAAGCATTCATGACAAACTCAGTGGTAGGGATTAAGAGATCCCAGTCATCCTGTCGGCGACTTATGTACATGCAGATGTAACATTTGATTTCTTGGTTGGTGCATTCTGTTTGTCCATTTGTCTTGGGGTGATAAGCTGTGGTCAGGGTGGAGTCAATTTCTAGTCACTTCAGTAGTTGTCACATAACATCTGCCGCAGATTGGGGTCCCCTATCAGAGATGAATTGGTGTGGTAAGCCATGTAAGCAGAAAATTTCCTTATAAAAGAAATCTGCTACTCCTTCTGCTGTTATCTCGGTGGTGCAGGGGAAATAGTGGTGTCAGCGACTCACTAGCTCTCACAAGAGACAACCAGGCATCACATGATAGACAATGAGCAAGAGGGCAAAAAAGCAAAAAGAGGATGGATAAGACAACCCAACTACAAGTCTAGCTACCGAGGAGAATAGACAAGAATAGAGCTAAGGAATATAACTACAAAATACCTAGTCTTATATACAAAATGGGATATGAAACCGTGAGAGATGTCTCGCGCTGTAACCGTGAGGATCTACAATAAGAGTTGCTCATATCCATAAGTAAAGCTGTAGGTATTTGGTGAGTAAACAATAAGGCAATATAAAAAGAAGCATGGAAGCGGAACAATAATGACGTCGTCCTGTCAATGAGCTGACAGGCATGAGAGAGTCGCGCCTAAGTGGAATGACAACGCGAGAACAATAAGGTTGACGCATGTAACCTAAATGATAATGAAAATATAATAAGTGCTAGTGTAAGCGCTTTGGTGATTAGGTAAGTAAATAAAAGAAAAGAATAATGAAAAAGAATGTTTTGTGACATTACCCCCTCTCTAGGGCGCGAGTTCCACAAAGCGCCTGTCGTCTAACGAAATTTTCGGAGGGTAATTGTGGTGGCGTGTTTTCGGTGTTTGCATGGGGCATAGGGCGGAATAATTCAGTAGGGAATAAGGAAATAGGGATTTCGAGTCGATTTAATTGGGTTTGGTCGGGTTCTTGTCATGGAATTCCTTCAACAAATCGGAGGAATGTGTAATGTTGGACCGAGGTTCCCAAGTGTCTTCATGCGGTCCATACCCCCGCCATTGGACTTTGTATTTGATTCCTCGTCCTACCTTTCGTGAGTCAAGAATTTCTTCAACTTTGAACTCTTCTTCTTCTCCTACAACAACAGGAGGTGGGCGAGTGTTTCGTGGTTGAGAGGGGAATTGTGGTTCTCTATAAGGGGTTAGGAGGACTTCATTGAAAACATTGTGAATATGTTTCCATGTCGAGGGGATATCTAATTTATAGGAGCTAGCACCTATCTTCTTCTGAACTGTAAACGGTCCAAACCGTTTATCTCCTAACTTTTTCATTGGCTGGTCTGTCGACAAGTTAGTTCCCTCAAGCCAGACTTTATCGCCTGGCTTATACTCTACCCCGACTTTCCGCTTCTGGTCATAGAACTTCTTCATATCGTCGTTGGCCTTACCTAAGGCCGCTCCTACTTCCTCTCAAACTTTCTTCATACCGTCTGCGAACGCCTGTGCTGTGGGGTTGTCTGAAGTCATCTGGGGTGCAGTGCCTTTGTAAGGGTTTCTACCATTGTCAGCATAAAAAGAGGATACTTTCATCGCGGAGTGTACTCGATCATTATAAACGAACTCTGCGAGCGGTAACCATTCATGCCAGTCGTTTTGATGGTAGTTGATAACCAGATGGAGATAGTGTTCGATTTCCTGATTTGTCCGTTCTGTCTGGCCGTTAGTCTGTGGGTGATACACCGTGGTGTAGTTTGCTTCTATTCCTAAAAGACGGTAGAGTTCCTTCATGAAACGGGAATAATACTGAGGTCCTTGATCGTGTATGATTTTTCGTGGAATTCCATGTATGGAAAAGATATGGTTGTGATAGATTTTCGCCATTCCCTCTGATGTGACTGTAGTATGCGACGGAACAAGTCGCAATCTTTTGGAAAAATGATCAACAAACACCGAAATGGCGTTATATCCTCCCAACTCCGGTAGTTCCCCTATCATGTCAGTACCAATTATCTGCCAAGGCTCCGATGGGACTAAGTGTGGATGTAGTCATCCCACTGGTTTGGTACGATGAGCTGTCGTAGCCTGGCATTTCTCGCAACCTTCAATGTACTTCCCTGCATCTCATGTAACCCCTGGCCACCAGTAGTCCCGAGTGATCAACTCCGTGGTTTTATACTGTCCAGGATGTCCCGCTAATGACGTGTCATGGTACTGAGTGATTACTTTGGATCGGAGTAGGCGGTTTTTCGGTACATAAACACTCCCTTTCCATGTAATAACTTTGTCGGTTTCAGTCCACTCCGGGTTTTTGGCAGCTAGGGCATCCTGTACAACTCGATCTACTTGGTTTCTACTCTTTCGGATCTCTGATAGCAGGAGATCTTCAGGAGCCAATAGGTCAAGAGCATGGATGAAGACTTCTGGTTTCAGGAGAATGATGTTCTCGTTGTCCTTGTCCCCTGTCTCAAGGCCTGTCATCCTCGACAGGGCGTCAGCTTTTGTCATCGATTTACCAGGTTTGTGAACAAGATCAGAATTATACTCCGCTAACTCCAGTACCCAGCGCGCTTGTCGTCGGTTGAGCTTCTGTGGCTTCTTGAAGTACTGGAGGTTTGTGTGATCCGTAAAAATTTCGATCTGTTCCTCCGCACCAAGTAAATATTGCCGCCAATCATCAAGTGAATCCATGATCGCCATGAGTTCTTTGTTGTAGATTTCGTAATTACGCTCAACCTCGTTGAGGGAACGTGAACGAAAAGCGATTGGGTACCACCTATTGTTGACAAACTGTGATAAAACTGCGCCATTGGCATAATCAGAAGAATCAGCCTCGACTCGGAATTGTCCCTGGTTACGAGGAATCAACAAAACGACTTCCTCACAAATACAGCATTTCAGCTCTTCAAATGCATCTTCCTGCACTTTCTCCCACTTCCAAGTTCCATTCCCAGTAAGCTGTGTCAGTGGCTTCGCTACAAGACTAAACCCACGAATGAAGCATCTGAAGAAGTTGCAAAACCCTAAAAATTGCTGAACATCATGCTTCTTGCGGGGAGTAATCCATTCGCAGACAGCTTGTACTTTCTTGGGGTCCATGCAAATAGTTCCATTACCAATGATAATGCCGAGGTAGTCGATAACCGGTTTTTCGAAAGAACATTTTTCAGGTTTTAGGAATAATTTGTGCTCCCATAAAATGTCAAGTACTTGCTTTACAATTCACCGGTGTTCTTCGATGTCATCGGTGAAGATCAGAATATCATCCATGTAGATGATAACGTGTCCTTCATTAATGAGATTTTGCAAGATATGGTTCATGAAACCTTGGAACGTCGCAGGAGAGCTACTGAGTCCGAAGAACATAATGGTTGGTTTGAATAACCCCTGGTTAGCTCGAAAAGCTGCTTTCCATTCGTCACCTTCCTTTATGCGGATGTTATTGAATCCCCATCTGATATCCATCTTCGTGAAGATTTTAGCGCCTTTTAAACAATCAATTAGCTCCTGAATGAGAGGAAGTGGGTACCGGTTTTTAACCATCATCTTGTTCAGTTTATGATAATCTTGTACCGGTTGTAAGGTGCCATCTTTATTTTTGACAAAGAAGAAGGGGGATGCCATCTGCGAGGTCGAAGGTCGGATTCATCCAGTTCGAAGGTTTTCTTCAAGAAACTTGTCGAGCGCCTCTTGTTCCTTTGGGTTTAGCGGGTATACCTTACAATCTAAAGGTTTGGAACCTGGCATTAGATCGATAGTGTGATCCCCAAGGGCGTCGTTGTGGTAACTGGTCAAACTCCTTCTGGCTGAACACATTGGGATACTCTTTGACGTAGGATTTGGAAGTGTCGAACTCTTCAGCTATTTCTTTCTTAGCCTGTCCCTCTGTCCACTTCCTTGACTGTACCTGCTCGTGAACATACCTATCCCAGTCAAACAAGAAAAGCTGTTTGCCTTCCTGCAATGCCACTCTAGAATGAGTATCTTCAGGCATCCAAAAGTGTGGATTATAGCCACATCGTGTGGGACACCTGTCGAAGGTTAATTCATATGTCTTCCAGTCAATACTCGGGTTGTGGTGTTGCAACCAGTCTAGTCCTAGAAAGATATTATTCTTTCCTAGGCTTACCACTCCGAATTGTATGATTTCTGAATGATCGCTGATAGTCATCCGGATCTCGACATACTTGTCTATTGAACCGGAGTCATTGAGTGTGCCGTCGGCATTATAGACGGGTGTTTTGATTGGTAAGTCTTTCATGATGAGGTTGTGCCATTTGACGAAGTCCGAGTCAATACATGAACCAGTAGCTCCACTGTCGAGAAGTCCTTCTGTGACAATTTGTCGGCTATCCTCCAGTGTTTCGAGTATTGCTGGAAGTTTCAGACTTTTGCTGCATGTCCCTCGAACATAACTCCTCTTGTTCTTGAGACTTCGGATGGTGGTGACTGCCGTTTTCCAGTTCTGTTTTCATATGTCCATGACGGTTTCTTCCAAGGCTTCTTTCTCCCGGGAAGAGGGCATCCAAGTTCATAACAATCCCACTGCTCTCGGGACTTGATCTTCTCTAACTCTCTGAGCTAGCCATTCAGCAGTGTCGGGTTCGTGCCATATAGGTTTTTCGGATTTTTCGGATTTATGTGTGAAGGCAGATGCGTTTTTCTGTCTAGTACCTGTACTAATTATACAATCAACACCGTTATCAACAAAAACCGAAATGTCCGTGTTCGAAGGCTCCTGCAGACCTATATCTACTGAGGAGCCTTGGAAAAACCCAAATCGTTAATAAAATCTGTACACTCCTGCTCACTCATATTCAACATAATACCTCTGACCACCGCCTTCCTCTTGTGCGGGCAATTCCTGCTCATGTGGCCTGGTTCGCCACAGTTGAAGCACAGCCACTTCTCTCTGGCCTGGTCGATGTCCATCAGCCTACCCGTTCCTCCAAACGTGGTGCCAGTGGCATCTCTTCTTGGCGCCACAGGGTACTCTGCCCTTGGAGCTGCTTTTGGCTCCTGTTGGTTCTGTTGAGTGGATGACTGTCCACGACTCTGTCCCTGTGGGTTAGCGTTCCACCACCCCGCATACCCGTAACCTCTCTTCTGTTCGGCCCATTGCTGCCTTATGTTATCAGCCCCGGTAACTACCTTCTTCAACTCTTTGTAGTCTTCAAAGGGCTCCGTCCGTCCCTTAATGATGTCGTACAGGAGAGTATGATCGATGGCTCTCTCCACTAGGGTAAGGACATGCGACTCGTCCTTCTTGTACCCGGCATCCTTCAGCAACAATTCAAACTCTTTGAAAAAGTCACCGGCCGAAGACTTCCCCTGTCAGATATAAGTTAGTTTATCATGAGCCTCCTTCTCCTTCGCGACATTCGTGAATTCTTTATCCATATCATCGATGAGCTGCTTTTCAGAGATGTCCCATAACCCTTTGTCGATGTCAAAGTGGTCATCAGTGTAGACCTGGGCCCATTTGTCGGCTTTTCCTCCAACCAGGAAGGACATGATAATGGTGGTGACACAATGGGAATTGTCGACCTGCTTCATCTCCATTAACTCGGAAACTGTCACAAAGAGGTGACGACGGTGGCGGAGCGGAGCGGAGACTTAGGCGAAAGCGGACACTGGTCCCAACGACAAAGTTATATTGATAATAAATACAAGTAAGTAAGTTCAAGACATACCTGGTCCCAACGACAAAGAGGTCAAGATAAGGGACCAGGTTGTGGGGGCTGGCTTATATATACAAGGTGGAGCGTGGGAACTATGAGGTAATACTGTATAGCTCCGGCACAAGGAATGGAACTAATAGAATGGAATGGAATGTTCCGGAATGATTATTGTAGGTAGGAGGGCTTGGGTGGTGTATCGTAAAGAAAGGAAAATGATAGGGGGTGGGCTCACTTCATGACATTACCCCCCTCCTTATGACCATTGCCCTCAATGGTCAAGCTTTTGCCGCCTGAGGGTGCTTTTTGTGGAATTTTCGGATAGTTGCTGGGGCGTGTTCAAGATTTGGTGCAGGTTCCCATGAGTTGTGTCCTGCATCGTAGCCTTTCCACTTTACCAAGTACTCTAGCTTCTTCCACCTAATCCGACTATCCAAGATGTCCTCGACTTCATACTCCGGCTCATCCTCATCCTCTAGATATACTGGTTCCGGTGGTGTTGCAATTTCGCCGTTTACGGTGTTCCCTCTCCAAGGGTACAATTTATCAACATGGAACACAGGATGGATGCGGTCCAGGGATAGTGGGAGGTCTAAACGGTAGTCCAGGGGCCCAACCTTCTGCAAAATGGTGTAAGGTCCTAGCTGTCGATCCCCAAGTTTCTCACTGGAAAGTTGGAGCTTGATGTCCTCTGCGCTTAGCCAGACCTGATCTCCAACTTGGAATTGATGTGCCTTTCGTTTTCCCCGTTCGTAGTTTTCCTTTTGCCGTCGTTTCCCCAGGTGTAGCGCCGCCCCAGCATCCTGTCGTGCATCCCGCAGTATCTGGATGCGATCATCCACCGCCGGAATTCCACTCCGTTGTCCAACTGGAATGTTAAATAGAGGCAGATAACCATAGGTGAGTTCGAATGGGGACGCTCCAAGTGCAGAGTGGGTGCGAGAGTTAATCACAAATTCCGCCATAGGTAGGTGCTCCGCCCAGTCGTCCTGGCGGCGTCCCACATAGAGTCTGAGGTATTTTTCGACTTCTTGGTTTGCCCGTTCGGTCTGTCCGTTTGCTTGGGGGTGGTACCCTGAGGTGAGGTTTGATTTGATTCCTAGGCGGGAGAGTAATGATCGCATGAGTTTTGCTGCAAACTGGGGTCCCCGGTCTGATACAAAGCGGAGGGGAAGACCATGGAGGCGAAAAATTTCGCGATAGTAGATGTCGGCCACACCTGCTGCTGTGATTGAAGTTGTACAAGGAATTGCATGGATTTGTTTACCATAAAGGTCCGTGCAGACTAGAATCGCGTCATACCCTTGCGAGTTGGGCAGCTGTGTGATCAAGTCAACTCCCACTTCTTCCCACAAGCCTGCTGGGACGTCTAGAGGTAGTGTTACTGCTCGTGGGTGTCTCTGTATCTTCTTCCTTGCACAAGTCTCGCATCCTTCAACATATTTTTCTACAAAGGATCGCAGGGTGGGCCACCAAAAGTGGGTGCTGACGAGGTCAAGGGTATTGTGAAGTCCAGGGTGGCCAGCAGAGGGGTTATCGTGGCATTGCTTGAGTACTTCTTTCCGGAGGTCATCATCTGGTGGGACATATACTCTTCCTCGGTGGTATACTAGTCCCTTGTCTTCTTCCCATTCTGCTATCCCATTGGCCAAGCGTTTGAGACCACTTCTCCTAAGCTCTTCCAGTCCTTCCAGTACTTGGGCCTCCTTTTGAGACGCCTGTCGGATGCGGTCCTCCAGTGGGTTTTGTAGTGAGGTAGCTGCCACTTGCATGAAATGGGCTGGTTTCAGAACAATCTGTTGTCGATTATCTTCGCTATCCAGAACCTGATGTGCTGCCATACGAGAGAGAGCGTCTGCCTGAGTGTTGGACTTGCCAGGGCGGTGAGTGAGCTGGAAGTCGAATCGGGACAACCATAGTGCCCATCGCGCCTGCCGTCTACTGAGGTCTTGAGCAGAACGCCAGAATTCCAGGTTTGCGTGGTCGGTGAGAATCTCGAACGGTTGTGGTGAACCTTCCAGGAAGCTTCTCCAGTCCTTTAATGCTTCGATGATAGCGAGCATCTCTCGGTCATAGATTTCGTAGTTTCGTTCAGCTGCTTGCATGGAGGCTGATCGAAATGCCACTGGGTGCCACTGGCCGTCGTCTTGTTTCTGCATTAGGGCTCCTCCCGTAGCAAAGCCTGATGCATCTACCTCAAGTTGTGTGAGCCTATTAGGGTCCCAGAGTGCCAGTACCGGTGCTGTGATGAATGCTTCCCTTAGGGTATCGAATGCTTGTTGTTGGTGTGTCCCCCAACTGAAGCCTGTATCCTTTTTTGTTAGGTCGTTCAGAGGGCGTGCTATGCGGGCAAAGTTCCGTATGAATCGACGGTAGAAGTTAGCGAAGCCTAGGAATCCCCGTAGTTCTCGTAGATTCTTTGGGGTAGGCCAGTCGCGGACTGCAGCTACTTTTACTGGATCCATGCGCACTTCACCTTCTGATATCACTAGTCCCAAATACTCAACCTGAAGCTCCTCAAACTCGCATTTCTCTGGTCGCAGGTAGAGGTCATGTTTCTCCAGCCGCTTTAGTACCTCTCGCACCACCTGCCGGTGTTCTTGCAAATTGTTACTGAAGATGAGGATGTCGTCTAGGTAGACTGCTACCTTACCAGCCGCCACTAGGTCTGAAAAGATGGAATTCATGAGCGCTTGGAAGGTAGCTGGCGAGTTGGTGAGACCGAAGAACATTACACTGGGTTCAAATAACCCTCGGTTGGTTGCAAAAGCGGCCTTCCACTCATCACCCTCCTTAATCCGGACATTGTTGTAGCCCCATCTGACGTCAAATTTGGTGAAGTACCGTGCCCCCTGTAGACGGCTGACAATGTCAGCGACCAGTGGGAGAGGATAGCGGTTCTTTAGGGTTACTTGGTTGAGTTTCCGGTAATCCTGTACGAAGCGGAGCTTCCCATCTTTCTTCTTAACAAAGAAGACGGGTGAAGACAGTGGCGATTTTGAGGGGCGAATGTAGCCTTTTCGGAGGTTGTCATCCAGGAAGCGGTCGAGTTCACCTTGTTCATTCAATGACATTGGATAGACTTTTGTGCGCATGGTTTCCGGTGCACCTGGGATCAATTCTATAGCATGATCCCAGGGTTGGTGGTCAGGGAGGCGCTCTGAAGCAGTTTCAGAGAATACTTTTTCGAAATCGCGGTAGGGTTCTGGGACCATTTCTTCAAAGGTTTTCATGGGTTTTGTTTTGTGGGCTTGTTCCGCTAGCTGTTGGGAGTAGGTGAACCCTGCAGCACACCAGACTTCATCTGTTTGTTCGTGTAAGATTCCTGACTTCACCCATGCACGTCGGGTTCGTCGGTTTGCTCGAATGCGGTGTATGGGCGACTCTTCTGTCTCCTCATCCAGTGTGTCAAGTGGTGGTTCAGGGGTGATCACAGTTTCAATTTCCTCCGCCGTGTCTTGCTCTTCCACCTCCTCTATCGTTGTTTGTTGGGATCTGACTGTGAGTCGTCCTTTCTCCCAGTCAATATCTGGATTGGCCTTACGTAGCCAGGGGAGTCCTAAGATTAGGTCTTCGCCTCCCAGATTGGTTACTAGCAAGTCTGTCCACCGTTCTTGGTTATCAACAGTCAGGGCTAGGCGTGCAAAGTGTGTGATCTGCCCTGCTCGGTTAGCAGACCCATCAATGTTAAAGACGCCAATGGGTTTCCTGAGTGGGAAGGTCCTTACACGGTGACGGGTGACAAACTCTTGGTTCAAAAATAGAGCAGTGGCTCCAGAATCAACCATGGCTGCAGTTGCTATACTGTGATTTCTTCCTCTTAGTTTTGCGTTAATTCGGAAGTGAGATGAATTGGAGTTCAATTCCGAAATAGTAGATATTTTACAAGATGGGAGAGAATCATACGCAGATGTGGAATGTATAGCGAACTGGTTTACGGGTACTCTCGATGCAGCCGAGACGGGCACCCGCTTTAAAAACCCTCCTGAGAACCTGGTGCTGGGGCCATGGCATTGGCTCTGTTAAGGAGCTCCTGGAGCTGGGCAATCTGGGTGGAGAGGTCAGGCGTAAGTGGGGACGGAGCAGTGGGAGCTGGAATGGACGCGGCAATTTGGACAGGTTCATTGGGGAAGAGGGTGAACGGTGTCGAAGCAGAAGCAGAGACTTGTTGACGGCGGGGTTGTTGGCGCTTACCCCGGCCACGTTCTAGACCCATGAACTTGTCTTGGCAGACTGATTCTAGGTGGCCTCGTCGTCCACAGTAGCGGCAAACTGTCTCCTTGTATGAGCAGTTCCTCTTTTCGTGACTCTGCGAGCCACACCCATAACACCTTCCTCTCATCTGGGCCACGAAGCTTTCTCTGCTGTTACCACTAGTGTGTGTGGCATCGACATCCATAGCATGGGAGTTGGCAGGGGGGGAGGAGATATGGGAGGTGCCTGGGTTGCGACCTGTCATGGTGGGATCGTGCAGGAACACATCCACTGAAATTGCTCGCCTGATAGCCTCCTCCAGGGTGGGAGCCAGTCCCTGGGCTATATTGACCACAATGAGATTTTGTCGGATCTCTGGGTTGAGGCCGCTATGGAAGCGTTCTCGCAGGTCGACGTCTGAAAGCCCGGTCCGATCACCAATGTCCTTGAAATTCTGTGCAAATTCCGCTACCGTTTGACCTTTTGCCTGCCTGAGATGCTGGATTGCATTCCGGGCCTCCATACCTGCATCAATGGATTCAAATCGGAGGGTGAAGGCTGTTTTGAAGTCTTCCCATCGTCCATTGAAAGGTTGTTGGTTATGGCTGAATTCTAGGAGGTATGGTGTGGCCCAGTCAGCAGCCTTGCCTGAGAAGAATCCTAGCGCTGCCTTGATCAGCTTCCCTTCGTTGCTACTCAGATCTGGTTGTTCCATTGCCCAGCTTTGATACTGAGCAATGAAGCGACGTGCTTCTGCACTACTAGAGCCTTTGAAGAGCTCAGATTTATTCATACTGGACTTGGCTGAGGCTTTGTGGAGGTTGGCCGTGAGCTGGGCCACCTGCTCGATGAGCTGTGCCATGAGCTGGTTTGTGTTGACTTCAGAGGTCGACATAATGGATGGGGGTGCAGTGGGAGTAGGGATAAGGATGGGTGTGATCACGGTACCGTCGGAAAGGTTCTCCTCTTCACTGATGGAGTTGGCAGCAGCGTTTGGACAGGGTTGAGAACTGCAATCAGCCCAGGAGCTGCTTTTGCTGCGGTGGATGTGGGTTTGGTCTTTAGTATCAAAAGCGTGTGGGTAGGCAGAGCAGTCGATAGCTTGGGCGGGCAGGCTTGGTGCGGAGGTGTCTGTAGACGTGGTGGAAGCGGAGCCTGCAAGGATAACCTAATCGGTAGGCTATCAGTGCAGTAAGGGATCTTGACCTAATGTCACAAAGAGGTGACGACGGTGGCGGAGCGGAGCGGAGACTTAGGCGAAAGCGGACACTGGTCCCAACGACAAAGTTATATTGATAATAAATACAAGTAAGTAAGTTCAAGACATACCTGGTCCCAACGACAAAGAGGTCAAGATAAGGGACCAGGTTGTGGGGGCTGGCTTATATATACAAGGTGGAGCGTGGGAACTATGAGGTAATACTGTATAGCTCCGGCACAAGGAATGGAACTAATAGAATGGAATGGAATGTTCCGGAATGATTATTGTAGGTAGGAGGGCTTGGGTGGTGTATCGTAAAGAAAGGAAAATGATAGGGGGTGGGCTCACTTCATGACAGAAACGTAGGCCATCATTCTTCGTCGCCATGGTCGGTAGGTGGCGGGATCACCATCGTAGTTCCCTGGTGTATTGACAAACACCCGGCATGGATTAGAAGTGACGCTGGTGACTTCTGTTGGGTCGGGCGCATGTATCGACCGATCAGTCATGTTGGGTTATAGTAGGGGGGATGAGCGTGTTTGGTATAAATGAAAATGTGTAACGTATTGATAAAACTAGTTTCCAATGGCGTGTTGAATCCTAGGCAAGTTTGTAAAAGTTTGTTGTGATGGGTGGTGTGTGGTAGAAGCTCTATTCTTCTGTCAGTGGCTCGCTAGCTCTCACAAGAGACAACCAGGCATCACATGATAGATGATGAGCAAGAGGGCAAAAAAGCAAAAAGAGGATGGATAAGACAACCCAACTACAATTCTAGCTACCAAGGAGAATAGACGAGAATAGAGCTAAGGAATATAACTACAAAATACCTAGTCTTATATACAAAATGGGATATGAAACCATGAGAGATGTCTCGCACTGTAACCGTGAGGATCTACAATAAGAGTTGCTCGTATCCATAAGTAAAGCTGTAGGTATTTGGTGAGTAAACAATAAGGCAATATAAAAAGAAGCATGGAAGCGGAACAATAATGACGTCGTCCTGTCAATGAGCTGACAGGTACGAGAGAGTCGCGCCTAAGTGAAACAACAATGCGAGAACAATAAGGTTGATGCGTGTAACCTAAATGATAATGAAAACATAATAAGCGCTAGTGTAAGCGCTTTGGTGATTAGGTAAGTAAATAAAAGAAAAGAAAAGAATAATGAAAAAGAATGTTTCGTGACAAGTGGACCATCTTTGTGTAATGGTCAATGAAGGTGATGATAGCATTATGGCCATCTTGTGTCAAAGGTAGTTCTCCAATAAGATCCACACCAATGTCCTGCCAGGGTCCTTCTGGTATGGGAAGAGATTGAAGAGGAGAGGAGTAATGGGGGTTTAGGCATTTGGGCTGGCAGTGGTCACATCCAGCAATGTACTTGTCTACAAAAGAGCACATCCCGGGCCACCAGTAGAGTCTGCTGACTAGTTCCAGGGTGCCATGCATACCTGGGTGACCTGTGGTAGGTGTGTCATGACATTGTTCCAGGATTGTTTTCCGTAGCGCAGTATCTGGTGGGACATAGACTTTGTTGCAGTAATAAACCAAAAAATTTTCTTCTCTCCACTCGGCTAGACCACCTGTAAGACTCTGGGGTCCCTTAATACCTTTCAGACCATCTAGTACTTCTGCCTCTCATTTGCTGATCTGTTGAATATGGTCAAGGAGGGGGTTATGCAGAAGGACCATGGTCACTGCATTGAGGAAATGTTCTGGTCTCAGCACAATCTGTTCCCTATTGTCCTCTGCATCTGTGACCTGGTGCTGTGCCATACATGAAAGTGTGTCCGCTTGAGTATTAGTTTTGCCGGGGCAATGCTTAAGATGGAAATCAAACCTAGAGAGCCATAGTGCCCATCATGCTTGTTGATGGCTGAGGTCTTGGGCTGTTTTCCAGTATTCCAGATTCTGGTGATTGGTTATGATTTCAAATGGTTCCAGGGATCCTTCCAGGAAGCTTCTCCAGTCTTTCAATGCTTCAATAATGGCCAGCACTTCTTGGTCATAGATTTCATAGTTTTGCTCAGCTGGATCCATGGAGGAGGAGCAATATGTGACCAGGTGCCAGAGTCCATCCTCCTGTAGTTGTGAAAGTGTACCTCCAGTAGCAAAGCCTGATGCATCAACTTCAATCTGAGTTGGTTTTGATGGATCCCATAGTGTAAGGATTGGTGCAGAGGTGAAGGCATCCCTTAGCAATTGAAAAGCTTCCTGCTGTTGCAATCCCCAATTCCATTTGGTGTCTTTGCAGGTGAGGTCATTTAAAGGTTGCGCTTTCTTTGCAAAACCTTTGATGAATCTCTGATAGAAGTTAGCAAATTCTAGGAAACCTCAAAGATCACATAGCATTGTAGGTGCCTGCCAGTTTCTAACTGCCTCTATTTTGACTGGGTCCATTCACACTTCTCCTTCACTGATCACAAAGCCCAGGTATTCAATGGAAGGCTGTTCAAATTCACATTTCTCTGGTTGTAGATACAGGTTTTGTTTGCTGAGGCATGTAAGAATGTCCTTGACTACCATGTGATGTACCTCAGCAGTTTTGGTGAAAACTAGGATATCATCCAGGTAACCGGCCACCTTCCCAGCAGCAATGAGGTCAGCAAATATGGAATTCATGAGGGCTTGAAATGTAGTCAGTGAGTTCGTCAGACCAAAGAACATAACGAGAGGCTCAAAGAGTCCTCAATTTGTGGCAAATGCTCCCTTCTATTCATCACCCTCTTTAACTCGCACATTGTTGTACCACCAGTGAACATCCATTTTAGAGAAAACCTTGGCTTTGTGCAGTCGGCTGACAATGTCCATGACAAGTGTGGTGATGAAGAGAGAGAGCACAGAGGAAGCACAGGCACAAAGCACAAACCGAAGTGAGGGGTGGGGCTAGCACCACACACAAAGGCTGAAAGAAGTGGGATCTTAGACAACAGTGATAGTGCAGGGGCCAATCACTAGGGTCGCACAAGGAAAACTAGTTCCAAAGACCAAGTAAGTATATTGAAGGTAAATGATGATACAAGTACTAACCTAGTTCCAAAGACCAAGAGGTCAAGATGGGGAACTAGGTGTCAGCTACTGTACTATATATACAAGGGTTCAGATGAGTAAGCGACAGTGCAGGAAGCCAATAGAAGTGTCTGGAATGTGATGGAAGGTTCTGACGAAAGATAGATGTAAGTAAAAGGATATGGAAACATGGAGAAAGGTCCAGGTAGTCACAAAGATAAAGAAAAGGGGGAATGTAGGAGAAAATGAAGTAAGTACCCTATCCTGTATAGCATGTCACAACAACAAGAGGGAGTGGGTACCAATTTTTTACTGTGTATTCATTGAGCCACCGGTAGTCCTGCACAAATTGAAGTTTACCCTCCTTCTTTTTGACAAAGAAAACTGGTGATGCCAATAGGGACTTGGAGGGATAGATGTAACATTTGCACAGATTCTCTTCCAAGAATCGGTCAAGTTCTTCCTGTTCATTTGGAGACATGGGGTAGATTTTGGTTCACATGGTTTCAGGAGCATTGGGTTTCAGATTTATGGCATGGTCCCAAGGTTTATGCTCCGGTAGTCAATCTGATTCCTTCTCTGAGAAGACCTTTGCATGTTTCTGATATGCTGAGGGGACCATCTCTTCAAATGATTTCACTGGCTTTTCTTTGTATGCAGCCTCTGCAAGTTGTTGCGAATACATGTACCCTGCAGAACACTAAAGTTCTTTCAATGTATGACCAATGATCCCAGCTCAAAGTAACACTCTTCTCTGCTTCCTGTTGCCTACCAGTTGATACAGAGGTGTGCTTTCAGTGTATTCATGTATCTCTGGATTGGGTATGTGTCATGAAGTGAGCCCACCCCCTATCATTTTCCTTTCTTTACGATACACCATCCAAGCCCCCTACCTACAATAATCATTCCGGAACATTCCATTCCATTCTATTAGTCCCATTCCTTGTGCCGGAGCTATACAGTATTACCTCATAGTTCCCACGCTCCACCTTGTATATATAAGCCAGCCCCCACAACCTGGTCCCTTATCTTGACCTCTTTGTCGTTGGGACCAGTGTCCGCTTTCGCCTAAGTCTCCGCTCCGCTCCGCCACCGTCGTCACCTCTTTGTGACATTAGGTCAAGATCCCTTACTGCACTGATAGCCTACCGATTAGGTTATCCTTGCAGGCTCCGCTTCCACCACGTCTACAGACACCTCCGCACCAAGCCTGGCCGCCCAAGCTATCGACTGCTCTGCCTACCCACACACTTTTGATACTAAAGATCAAACCCACATCCACCGCAGCAAAAGCAGCTCCTGGGCTGATTGCAGTTCTCAACCCTGTCCAAACGCTGCTGCCAACTCCATCAGTGAAGAGGAGAACCTTTCCGACGGTACCGTGATCACACCCATCCTTATCCCTACTCCCACTGCACCCCCATCCATTATGTCGACCTCTGAAGTCAACACAAACCAGCTCATGGCACAGCTCATCGAGCAGGTGGCCCAGCTCACGGCCAACCTCCACAAAGCCTCAGCCAAGTCCAGTATGAATAAATCTGAGCTCTTCAAAGGCTCTAGTAGTGCAGAAGCACGTCGCTTCATTGCTCAGTATCAAAGCTGGGCAATGGAACAACCAGATCTGAGTAGCAACGAAGGGAAGCTGATCAAGGCAGCGCTAGGATTCTTCTCAGGCAAGGCTGCTGACTGGGCCACACCATACCTCCTAGAATTCAGCCATAACCAACAACCTTTCAATGGACGATGGGAAGACTTCAAAACAGCCTTCACCCTCCGATTTGAATCCATTGATGCAGGTATGGAGGCCCGGAATGCAATCCAGCATCTCAGGCAGGCAAAAGGTCAAACGGTAGCGGAATTTGCACAGAATTTCAAGGACATTGGTGATCGGACCGGGCTTTCAGACGTCGACCTGCGAGAACGCTTCCATAGCGGCCTCAACCCAGAGATCCGACAAAATCTCATTGTGGTCAATATAGCCCAGGGACTGGCTCCCACCCTGGAGGAGGCTATCAGGCGAGCAATTTCAGTGGATGTGTTCCTGCACGATCCCACCATGACAGGTCGCAACCCAGGCACCTCCCATATCTCCTCCCCCCCTGCCAACTCCCATGCTATGGATGTCGATGCCACACACACTAGTGGTAACAGCAGAGAAAGCTTCATGGCCCAGATGAGAGGAAGGTGTTATGGGTGTGGCTCGCAGAGTCACGAAAAGAGGAACTGCTCATACAAGGAGACAGTTTGCC
The DNA here is from genome assembly GCA_028011355.1 of Lentinula aciculospora. Classification (NCBI taxonomy): domain Eukaryota; kingdom Fungi; phylum Basidiomycota; class Agaricomycetes; order Agaricales; family Omphalotaceae; genus Lentinula; species Lentinula aciculospora. The sequence continues at coordinate 26,433 of JAOTPV010000101.1, read as the reverse complement.
GCTACTGTGGACGACGAGGCCACCTAGAATCAGTCTGCCAAGACAAGTTCATGGGTCTAGAACGTGGCCGGGGTAAGCGCCAACAACCCCGCCGTCAACAAGTCTCTGCTTCTGCTTCGACACCGTTCACCCTCTTCCCCAATGAACCTGTCCAAATTGCCGCGTCCATTCCAGCTCCCACTTCTCCGTCCCCACTTACGCCTGACCTCTCCACCCAGATTGCCCAGCTCCAGGAGCTCCTTAACAGAGCCAATGCCATGGCCCCAGCACCAGGTTCTCAGGAGGGTTTTTAAAGCGGGTGCCCGTCTCGGCTGCATCGAGAGTACCCGTAAACCAGTTCGCTATACATTCCACATCTGCGTATGATTCTCTCCCATCTTGTAAAATATCTACTATTTCGGAATTGAACTCCAATTCATCTCACTTCCGAATTAACGCAAAACTAAGAGGAAGAAATCACAGTATAGCAACTGCAGCCATGGTTGATTCTGGAGCCACTGCTCTATTTTTGAACCAAGAGTTTGTCACCCGTCACCGTGTAAGGACCTTCCCACTCAGGAAACCCATTGGCGTCTTTAACATTGATGGGTCTGCTAACCGAGCAGGGCAGATCACACACTTTGCACGCCTAGCCCTGACTGTTGATAACCAAGAACGGTGGACAGACTTGCTAGTAACCAATCTGGGAGGCGAAGACCTAATCTTAGGACTCCCCTGGCTACGTAAGGCCAATCCAGATATTGACTGGGAGAAAGGACGACTCACAGTCAGATCCCAACAAACAACGATAGAGGAGGTGGAAGAGCAAGACACGGCGGAGGAAATTGAAACTGTGATCACCCCTGAACCACCACTTGACACACTGGATGAGGAGACAGAAGAGTCGCCCATACACCGCATTCGAGCAAACCGACGAACCCGACGTGCATGGGTGAAGTCAGGAATCTTACACGAACAAACAGATGAAGTCTGGTGTGCTGCAGGGTTCACCTACTCCCAACAGCTAGCGGAACAAGCCCACAAAACAAAACCCATGAAAACCTTTGAAGAAATGGTCCCAGAACCCTACCGCGATTTCGAAAAAGTATTCTCTGAAACTGCTTCAGAGCGCCTCCCTGACCACCAACCCTGGGATCATGCTATAGAATTGATCCCAGGTGCACCGGAAACCATGCGCACAAAAGTCTATCCAATGTCATTGAATGAACAAGGTGAACTCGACCGCTTCCTGGATGACAACCTCCGAAAAGGCTACATTCGCCCCTCAAAATCGCCACTGTCTTCACCCGTCTTCTTTGTTAAGAAGAAAGATGGGAAGCTCCGCTTCGTACAGGATTACCGGAAACTCAACCAAGTAACCCTAAAGAACCGCTATCCTCTCCCACTGGTCGCTGACATTGTCAGCCGTCTACAGGGGGCACGGTACTTCACCAAATTTGACGTCAGATGGGGCTACAACAATGTCCGGATTAAGGAGGGTGATGAGTGGAAGGCCGCTTTTGCAACCAACCGAGGGTTATTTGAACCCAGTGTAATGTTCTTCGGTCTCACCAACTCGCCAGCTACCTTCCAAGCGCTCATGAATTCCATCTTTTCAGACCTAGTGGCGGCTGGTAAGGTAGCAGTCTACCTAGACGACATCCTCATCTTCAGTAACAATTTGCAAGAACACCGGCAGGTGGTGCGAGAGGTACTAAAGCGGCTGGAGAAACATGACCTCTACCTGCGACCAGAGAAATGCGAGTTTGAGGAGCTTCAGGTTGAGTATTTGGGACTAGTGATATCAGAAGGTGAAGTGCGCATGGATCCAGTAAAAGTAGCTGCAGTCCGCGACTGGCCTACCCCAAAGAATCTACGAGAACTACGGGGATTCCTAGGCTTCGCTAACTTCTACCGTCGATTCATACGGAACTTTGCCCGCATAGCACGCCCTCTGAACGACCTAACAAAAAAGGATACAGGCTTCAGTTGGGGGACACACCAACAACAAGCATTCGATACCCTAAGGGAAGCATTCATCACAGCACCGGTACTGGCACTCTGGGACCCTAATAGGCTCACACAACTTGAGGTAGATGCATCAGGCTTTGCTACGGGAGGAGCCCTAATGCAGAAACAAGACGACGGCCAGTGGCACCCAGTGGCATTTCGATCAGCCTCCATGCAAGCAGCTGAACGAAACTACGAAATCTATGACCGAGAGATGCTCGCTATCATCGAAGCATTAAAGGACTGGAGAAGCTTCCTGGAAGGTTCACCACAACCGTTCGAGATTCTCACCGACCACGCAAACCTGGAATTCTGGCGTTCTGCTCAAGACCTCAGTAGACGGCAGGCGCGATGGGCACTATGGTTGTCCCGATTCGACTTCCAGCTCACTCACCGCCCTGGCAAGTCCAACACTCAGGCAGACGCTCTCTCTCGTATGGCAGCACATCAGGTTCTGGATAGCGAAGATAATCGACAACAGATTGTTCTGAAACCAGCCCATTTCATGCAAGTGGCAGCTACCTCACTACAAAACCCACTGGAGGACCGCATCCGACAGGCGTCTCAAAAGGAGGCCCAAGTACTGGAAGGACTGGAAGAGCTTAGGAGAAGTGGTCTCAAACGCTTGGCCAATGGGATAGCAGAATGGGAAGAAGACAAGGGACTAGTATACCACCGAGGAAGAGTATATGTCCCACCAGATGATGACCTCCGGAAAGAAGTACTCAAGCAATGCCACGATAACCCCTCTGCTGGCCACCCTGGACTTCACAATACCCTTGACCTCGTCAGCACCCACTTTTGGTGGCCCACCCTGCGATCCTTTGTAGAAAAATATGTTGAAGGATGCGAGACTTGTGCAAGGAAGAAGATACAGAGACACCCACGAGCAGTAACACTACCTCTAGACGTCCCAGCAGGCTTGTGGGAAGAAGTGGGAGTTGACTTGATCACACAGCTGCCCAACTCGCAAGGGTATGACGCGATTCTAGTCTGCACGGACCTTTATGGTAAACAAATCCATGCAATTCCTTGTACAACTTCAATCACAGCAGCAGGTGTGGCCGACATCTACTATCGCGAAATTTTTCGCCTCCATGGTCTTCCCCTCCGCTTTGTATCAGACCGGGGACCCCAGTTTGCAGCAAAACTCATGCGATCATTACTCTCCCGCCTAGGAATCAAATCAAACCTCACCTCAGGGTACCACCCCCAAGCAAACGGACAGACCGAACGGGCAAACCAAGAAGTCGAAAAATACCTCAGACTCTATGTGGGACGCCGCCAGGATGACTGGGCGGAGCACCTACCTATGGCGGAATTTGTGATTAACTCTCGCACCCACTCTGCACTTGGAACGTCCCCATTCGAACTCACCTATGGTTATCTGCCTCTATTTAACATTCCAGTTGGACAACGGAGTGGGATTCCGGCGGTGGATGATCGCATCCAGATACTGCGGGATGCACGACAGGATGCTGGGGCGGCGCTACACCTGGGGAAACGACGGCAAAAGGAAAACTACGAACGGGGAAAACGAAAGGCACATCAATTCCAAGTTGGAGATCAGGTCTGGCTAAGCGCAGAGGACATCAAGCTCCAACTTTCCAGTGAGAAACTTGGGGATCGACAGCTAGGACCTTACACCATTTTGCAGAAGGTTGGGCCCCTGGACTACCGTTTAGACCTCCCACTATCCCTGGACCGCATCCATCCTGTGTTCCATGTTGATAAATTGTACCCTTGGAGAGGGAACACCGTAAACGGCGAAATTGCAACACCACCGGAACCAGTATATCTAGAGGATGAGGACGAGCCAGAGTATGAAGTCGAGGACATCTTGGATAGTCGGATTAGGTGGAAGAAGCTAGAGTACTTGGTAAAGTGGAAAGGCTACGATGCAGGACACAACTCATGGGAACCTGCACCAAATCTTGAACACGCCCCAGCAACTATCCGAAAATTCCACAAAAAGCACCCTCAGGCGGCAAAAGCTTGACCATTGAGGGCAATGGTCATAAGGAGGGGGGTAATGTCATGAAGTGAGCCCACCCCCTATCATTTTCCTTTCTTTACGATACACCATCCAAGCCCCCTACCTACAATAATCATTCCGGAACATTCCATTCCATTCTATTAGTCCCATTCCTTGTGCCGGAGCTATACAGTATTACCTCATAGTTCCCACGCTCCACCTTGTATATATAAGCCAGCCCCCACAACCTGGTCCCTTATCTTGACCTCTTTGTCGTTGGGACCAGTGTCCGCTTTCGCCTAAGTCTCCGCTCCGCTCCGCCACCGTCGTCACCTCTTTGTGACAGTATGGGGAATGGTTCTGGAGGAGTTTCTTCAGGCAGTCAGGGTTGGTCATCAGACTCCAGGATAGAAAAGTAAATTCATGGAATGGAAGTGGAGCCCCAGTCTAGGTTTGCTTCTATGATGTGTTCTGTGGTTCCTTCCACATTACTTTCCTTGGGCTCTAGGACTTCCTCGATGGTCATGGGACATGGGGCTTTTCTGGGAGGGGTGATAGCCAATTGCCCTTCTCTCCAGTCAATGTCTTGGTTGACCTTTTGGAGCCAAGGAAGTCCAAGGATGATATTTTCAGAACCAAGGTTGGTGACAAGGTGTTCAAGGAGCTGGGGTTGGTTTTGGTCTATTGTGGAAAATAGACGTACAGAGTGAGTGATCTGTCCTGCAGTGTTAAGAGATCCATCAATGTTATAGAGGGTAATTGGATGGAGGAGCCAATGAGAGAGAATTTGATGTTGTTTCACAAAACATTCATGAATGAAGAGACCTGTGGTGCCAGAGTCTATCATTGCTGCACTGTTTGTATTCTTGAATCTGCCTTGCAACTGTTAGGAGCGTGCAAGTCAAGTGGACCTTTGATACTGCTATTGACAATATCCTCGCTACGCTGCGCGGTCCATGTTAATTTCATTCGATATTGAAGTAGCGTTGACTCAAGATCGACGGAGTCGAATGAGATAGATGAAAAAGGGAGTGGAAGTTGAGTATGGGATTATAGTCATACCAATTTGATATTAAAACTAAGGCTTCTACCTATGACCACAAGTCTTATATGCTAAGTTTGTTATCTCCGGTATCGCTACAGAATATCCTAATGTAGTTACAGTGAATTGGAAGTAGAGATAACAAGTGCAGATAGGAAGACAATGGACTAATGGGGAGAGGAAGGCAGTATGGTGTATAGCCCATCCGAAGGGTCAGCGATGGGATAAGGAGGATGGGTGGATAGGTATCACGGAAGTAGATTGCCTGATCCATATCATTGGTGCATTGCATCGATGATGGACTTGATCATGTATGATTGACTGCGCCGGTGCGGAGCGCTGCGTGCAATGTATATGACCAATACGCATGATCGTAACAGCTGTGAGAATCATCTCATGCCATAACTGTGAGGATCTACAATAAGAGTCACCTGTATCCATAAGTAAAGCTGTAGGTATTCAGTGAGTAAACAATAAGGCAATATAAAATAAATGCAATGGTGGGACAATAGTAATGATGTCCTGTCAATGAGCTGACAGACACAAGAGAGTTGCACCTAGGTGAAATGACAATGTGAGAACAATAAGGTTGATGCATGTAATCTAGATGGAAATGAAAATATAACAAGCACTAGTGTAAGCACTTTAGTGATTAGGTAAATAAAGAAAAGAAAAGGAAAAGAATAACAAAAAAGAGCATTTCGTGACATTCTCATCAGTTTCAAATAAGTTTTATATAAATTTTGAAACCTATGTTATGTAGATTAAAAAATTGTCAATTGTTTAAATTTTCCATAAGTTAAAAATCACATAATTTCCCAAGAAGTCACTTACAAGTGAATACTTTTATGAGGTGTCACATAATCAGAAGTTTTTGATAAATGTAAGTATCAATAGAAACCATTCTATGTAGTTTAAAACATAACAAAAATCCAAAAAGTTTTACATAAGATACCATAACTTGACAGAAACTTTGACATAACTTTCAGTGTATTTTTGTGGTAACATATTATATCACAAGTCTCTTGTAAGTTATGACATTTTTCTAAAACTTATGCTATGCAAAAAAAAATTTCATTTACTACATATGTTTTTGATAAATTCATAAATTTGTTGGAAAATTGGGAAATTTTTGGCATCTGAAAAATTTCCACTAAATTTCCAATAAGTAGAAAATCTTATGGTGTTTTGCACCCTGTAAAACAATCAACATTTTGATGGACCCAAATGTAAAACAAAGAACTATAACACAAAGTTTCAAGTGAAAATTTTATACCAAGGGTGGTACTCTTAATGTCCAATTATGGCTCATTTCCTCTTCTCAACAAAGAGGTTAAAGGGACTGACACTAGGTGCAAAAGTCAATAAATTAAACTACTTATAGATAACTTTTGGTGAAATTATCCAAAAACTTACAGGAATATATGCAGAAGTTTACACCATGTTACCATTTCCTACATAAGTCTCGAGTAAGTTTTCTGTAAGTTCACCAGAAGAGGTAAAACTTATGTACTTTTGCATCCAGTGTGAAGGGAAAAATTTTCGGACATTTTTGAGTCTATCTTTATAATGAAGTTGTAACCCATCAATTTCTCAGGTAATTTGGGCACTGCTTCAACCAGGTTTCAGCACTGTGGCACGAAACACTCTTTTTCATTATTCTTTTCCTTTTCTTTTATTTACTTACCTAATCACTAAAGCACTTACACTAGCACTTGTTATATTTTCATTTCCATCTAGATTATATGTATCAACCTTATTGTTCTTGCATTGTCATTTCACCTAGGTGCAACTCTCTTGTGTCTGTCAGCTCATTGACAGGACATCATTACTATTGTCCCACCATTGCATTTATTTTATATTGCCTTATTGTTTACTCACTGAATACTGTGGTGATGAAGGGAGAAAGCATGGAGGAAAGCACAGGCTCAAGCACAAGCTGAAGTGAGGAGTGGGGCTAGCACCACACACAAAGGCTGAAAGAGATAATGATCAAGACAGCAGCGATAGCACGAGGGCCAATCACTAGGGTCGCACAAGGAAAACTAGTTCCAAAGACCAAGTAAATATATTGAAGATAAACGATGATACAAGTACTAACCTAGTTCCAAAGACCAAGAGGTCAAGATGGGGAACTAGGTGTCAGCTTACTGTACTATATATACAAGTGTATAGCTGAGTAAGCGACAGCGCGGGAAGTTGATAGAAGTATGCAGAATGATGTAGAAGGATGCGGAAGAGTGTAGCTGGATCCAAATAGTAACAAAGATGAAGGATGCGGAAGAGTGTAGCTGGATCCAAATAGTAACAAAGATAAAGGAAGAAGGAAATATAGGAAAAATGAAGTAAGTACCGTATCCTGTGTAGCACATCACGACAAATACCTACAGCATTACTTATGGATACAGGTGACTCTTATTGTAGATCCTCACAGTTATGGCATGAGATGATTCTCACGGCTTCATATCCCATTAGTATATAAGACTCAATATTTTGTAGTTATATTCTTTAGCTCTATTCTCATCTATACTCCTTGGTAGCTAGACTTGTAGTTGGGTTGTTTTATCCTCATTGCTTTTCCATCCTCTTGCTCATTGACTATCATGGGACACCCAGTTATCTTTTGAGAGAGCTAGTGAGTCACTGACAGAAGAATAGAGCTTCTACCTCATACCACCCATCACAAACATTTTACAAACTTGCCTAGGATTCAACACACTGTTGGAGACTAGTTTTCTCAATATGTTACACATTTTATCTTTACCAAACACACTTATCTCTCCCCACCACAATCCAACATGACCGATGGTTCGATACACACACCAGATATTACCGACGTCACCAACTCTACTCCTTCAGCTCGCCGGGTGTTTGTTAATACACCAAGGAACTATGATGGGGACCCCACTACCTACTGACCATGGTGACGAAGGATGAGGGCTAACACAGCCGAACTGATGGAGACAAAGCAGGTCAAAGGATCTCATCATCTGATCACCATCATAATGTCTGTCATGAAGTGAGCTACCCCTATCATTTTCCTTTCTTTACAATACACCATCCAAGTTCCCCTGCCTACAATAATCATTCCGGAACCTTCCATTCCATTCCTTGTGCCTGAGCTATACAGTATTACATCATAGTTCCCACACTCCACCTTGTATATATAAGCCAGCCCCCACAACCTGGTCCCTTATCTTGACCTCTTTGTTGTTAGAACCAAGTATGTCTGTTACTTACTTCCTTGTAGTTATTATCAATATAACATTGTTGTTGGGACCAGTATCTGCCTGTTTCCATCTAAGTCTCCACTCCACCATGCCACCATCGTCACCTCTTTGTGACATTAGGTCAAGATCCCTTACTGCACCGATAGCCTACCGATTAGGTTATCCTTGCAGGCTCTGCTTTCACCACATCTACAGACACCACCGCACCAAGCCTGCCTGCCCAAGCTATTGACTGCTCTGCCTACCTGCACGCTTTTGATACTAAAGACCAAACTCACATCCACAGCAGCAAAAGCAATTCCTGGGCTGATTGCAGTTCTCAACCCTGTCTGAATGCTGTTGCCAACTCCATCATTAAAGAAGAGAACCTTTCTGATGGTACTGTGATCACACCCATCCTAATCCCTGCTCCAACTGTACCCCCACCCACTATGTCTACCCCCGAAGTCAACACCAATCAGCTCATGGCACAGCTCATGGCCAACCTTCACAAAGCCCCAGCCAAGTCCAGTATGAATAAGCCTGAGCTCCTCAAAGGCTCTTTCAAGGCCGTGCACCAGAAGGAAATAGATCAAGGTTCTGGAGCTCTGGTTGAAGCTTCGAAGTCCGGAAACTATAGTGTCAGCAACTCGCTAGCTCTCACAAGAGACAACCAGGCGTCACACGAGAATCGATGAGCAAGAGATGGAAGAGCGATGAGGATGAATAAAACAACCCAACTACAGGTCTAGCTACTGAGGAGTATAGACAAGAATAGAGCTAAGGATTATCACTACAAAATACCTAGTCTTATATACTAAACAAGCCTTTTGCTTGACCCGTCGCGAAGCGACAGGTGTGGGAATTCAACTTTGTGATGTCTCAATAATTATATAAACAAATACTTGTAAAATACAAAAGCTAATGTGGGTCCAGAAGAACTTCAGGGTAGACAATATTCTTTGTAGTGCATTCATTATTATCTGAAATAATAAAATATTCAAGATCCAAACTATCAGAAAATTGGAAAAGAAAAAAGCATACCTTCAGGAAAAAGGACCTTCACCCCCTGTTTGGTTGTACTACGGGAGAGAGCAACATATAGTTGACCATGTGTGAACACAGGCACTTGAAGATTCAATCCCACTACTCTAACAGATTGGCCTTGTGCCTTATTAATGGACATTGAAAATGCCAACCGGAAAGGAAACTGGCGCCTTTCCAGGATAAAAGGCAAGTCAAGGTCTGAGGGTATTATGGTGATCCATGGTATTAGAAAAGTTATACCTGCATTATCACCTCCCAGAATTCTTGCTTCCAATACCCTTGCAGTACATTTAGTAAGGATTGCACATGTTCCATTGCAAACACCTGCCACTGGATCAAGGTTTCGAAGCACCATAATGGGTGCACCAATTTTTAGAGATAGTTTGGAAAGAGGTAGACCTGATCCATTGATACTGTTTAGATATTCTACAGGATACTGCAGATCATTCTCTGGATCTTCATCCACTACAGCACTATCAGCACTATGATAGGTGTGAATGTTTCTGTTGAGTGCATTTAGACACTTCATATTCAAGTTATCAACAGCATCATTTCTGGGGCATAGGATAGTACGTTCCAAAAACCATGCATCATTGTTCAGTTCAGGGTCAATCAAGTCCAGGCTGGGATAGATAGTGGAAATCAATGAATCAATGCTATCTCCACATCTCATTGTGGGATCCAGTTTGATTTGACTCTCTGCATCATTATCTGAACCATGACCCACTTTCAAAAGCCATTCAGCATAAGCCTGGTCCTCCTCTGTTCCACTGCTAAGTTGTTTGTTTTCAGTTAGATGCAAAATCTCAATGTCCCACCAAAGCCTAGATCGCTGAATGCTGGCACCAACTATCTGTTCCCTCCTTCCTTTACACACTACAGGAAGTATTTTCTGAAAGTCTCCACCAAATATCACAGTCACTCCCCCAAAAGGTGTGGTACTTGATTTAAGATCTTGCATAGTTAGATCTACTGCTTCCTGGCAAAACCAATTCTGCATTGGAACTTCATCCCATATAATTAGAGCAGTCTCCTGCAACAGCTTCCCCAAATCAGAATTCTTTTTGACAGAACACACCTTTCCTTCAAAAATTTCAATTGGAATCTTAAAAGTTGAGTGTGCAGTCCGACCCTTTGGAAGTAGCAGTGCAGCTATTCCTGATGATGTACAACAGAGAACAATTTTTCTTTCTCCCCGAAGCATATAACAAAGGGTGTTGTAAGTAAAAGTCTTGCCTGTTCCAGCAGGACCATGTAGGAAAAACATCCTGGGTCTATTTTCTCTGATAGCACTCATGATTTGGTCAAATGCATGCCTTTGGCCTGCATTGAGCTTGGATAAGTTTTCTGTTCCTTTCTGCAATTGCTCTTCAGCATCAAAGTCCAGCTGTTCAGCAATCAATCTGTTGCCTTCCACTTGAGACCAAAACTCATAGTTGGGTATTGGCATTCCCAAATACTGTTTGACTCCCTCAAATATTCCTGCATGGAAAAGAAACTTGTCAATAAGATATAGGCCATAATCCTCAACCTGCTCTGGTGTTGGATTATCCATGATTCTTTTACTGAATAAGTACTGTTCAAGGTCATCACATATATACTGCTTGAACTGGTCCCATAATAACCCTGGCTGCACAGGGTGACAATCTTTCAAAATTGTTGCAAACAGTGATCTAAGGCATGATCCTGTCTGCATATGGCGTGCATCTTCCAAACAGTCTTTCCACTCAGAGTCATTCTGCAAAAGGCCTTGAGCAAGGCATGCCTCCTGAAATGTTGGGTATTCAACACCATTATATGTTCGAAGATGGGCAAAGGAAGTGGCCTCCCAGACAACTGTTAATAATAGCCAGATGTAAAATCTCTCCCCAGCAGCTGGATGAACAGAGTACATTCTACCAACAGCAGGGTCACCTTTTTTGCGAACTGTCCATTTGTGGTTGCTTTTATTCCAAACCCATTCTGATGGAAATTCTTGATACAGCAGAGACCGAGCTGTTGTTACAGCATTTGCTGGATCCTCCCTAACTCTCTCCTCTTCCTCTGCATTGGCTTTAAAATATCCCATGAGTGTGCTATTCTTGGTGCTTGCAGCATTAACAATCTCTTCCAATGTTTGCCCATTGTCTGCATCAAATGTAACCATCTGACCTCCAGGAGTATGCACAGCTAACCTTGTAACTTTAGGCTTTTCTTCATGCATAGCATAAGAAAACAATCTCCAACTGGCTTCTGAAGCAGAAATATAATGTGAATCTAAATACAACTGCACTTCATCCTGATTTGAACCAATGTGCATAGTTGCCCGGTCATGACCTTTGTAAACATATTTGTGAAGATACTTGTGAGCCCTGATAGAAATGCAGCATTCAGTATTAACATGGCTTTCCAACTCCATGAGTGTCCAAGCATTATAAGGAACCACCCATGTATTGTCAAGCTCAATGTCTCTACCATTGACAGTTTTCTTGCACTTTCTGTCATTGTCTGGCTGAGCATATACTGGATAGCCATTTTCAGAAAGGGAAGTCTCAGGCTGGAAAGGTTTTGGAAAACCCTTTGAACACTTTCCATCCTTCATGCAGGAGGCATTTGGATTGAGTGCTCCACATGGACCATGAATCATCAGCTTTTGGACTAACTTAAATAGCTTTGGGTGAGAGTTTGAATCAGGTAGCTGAGCAGATATAAGTTGATCTATATGATGGGGCTCTTTAAATCTATCTTCTGGATGGAGAAAAATAAGGATATGAATATGAGGCAAACCCCTTTTCTGAAACTCAATAGTGTACACCCGACCCCTGCACTTCCCAAAACACCCTTTGTCAATCAGGTTCAGTATAATGCGAACTGTTTCATGGAATACATGGGCTATGATATCAGGGTGGTCATTGGGAGTTTGCCTGGGGAGTAGTGCAGCCTTGACTTCAGGACAATTAGGATTAGCTGTGATAGTTACAAAGAGATCTGGCTTTCCAAAATGACGCAAAAGGGATATTGAATCTTGATACAGCTGGAACATATGTCTTGAGCCCCCAATATAGGAGGAAGGTAGAATGATATGCTGTCCAATATCTGCAACATCTGTATCTGTAGCCTGTACAGCATCAACTAAACCTGAATATAATTCTGCTCTAAGCTCTTTTTGGTGCCATTTAAGCCAGGACAGTCGCTGCTGGTGCACTTGGGCAAACACATCAACTATGAACTGCTGGAATAAATTCTTGGCCATAAACAAATGAGAACTTTCAAACTGTGTTTTTCGTTGATGAAGATGAAAAGCATAGTATTCCATCTGAGAAACATACATTCTCTTGGAAGTCTCAGTTTCATCCTCCTCATTTGGATTAGTTCCTTCACCATGAGCATATTGAATTTTTTTATGCCAACCTAACTCTCCTCTGGGGAAAAGCAATACATAGTGAAGTGGGGCATATGCAGGATTATACTCTACTATTCTCTTAAGGGGTCCTGCTTTATGCTGCAGAATAATATCTCTATGATCAGCAGCTTCACCAGGCCCAGGAAGAATAACAGCAACTTCCTCTGCAGTAGGCAAGTTGTATCTCCTTGAATCTGTAGAGTCCAAAAAGTGAAGCCTAACACATACAGTATGATTTGCAGACCCTGGATTTGTCTGTTCTTCATCAGCTATATGCTCATGGGGAGTCTTGTACAGTTTGAAGAAGTGGTTGTTCCTTTGAAGGCAATCATCAGGAACTGTCATTATAGGATTAAGCAATCCAGAGCGGGCATTGTTCACCATGCGCCTTTCCAGGGCAGTTTCAGGAGTCATAATATATAGTTGAGCATAAACAGGATTCTTGCCCACCTCTGGCAGGAGGGAGCCCAAACTATGAAATAGTTCTCCTTTGATTTTAAACTGCCGCAGTCCAGTTTGTGGTAGCTCAGGATCATTTTGGGGTTGTGTTTTCATGCCTAATGATACAAATGCAAAGGCAGCATTATAAGCTCTGATGTTTTCCAAAAAATGCCTAGAGTTATGATCCTGACTAATAAATAACATTTCCAGCTCAAGAGGAGGCCTCTGGAGAAATGGGAGTATAATCTTTCCAGACCATCAGCATTTACCAAATTTAGGATTGCGCTTTGAGGATTTCTTGCACCTTTCTGCCTCCCAATGTAAAGCATGACAGTTTGGACATTCCTTGTCCATCTGGTCCAAGAAAAGCTCATTGTAAACTCCATCATCCTGAACTGGCCTCAGAGCTATAGGTAGATTCTGAGGATTTACAGGAACTGGCTGATGTGGGGGAAAAGGAGGAGGAGAAGGAGATGGCAAAGGGGAAGGAACAGGAGGAGGCTCATAATCCATAACTTGGGGAGGAGAAGCAGATGGAGGAGAAAGAGGAAAAGGTTGAAAGTGAGGGAGAGGGACAGGAAGAGGAAGAGGAAGAGGGACAGGAAGAGGGAAAGGGAAAGCAGGTTGTTGAGGAGCAGGAGGAAAGTCCATACCTCTTCCATATTGATTGCTTCTTTGACCATGCACAGGATGTGGAGGTACAGAAGCTAACATTGCCTGCAAATGCTGTTGAAGATGTTGATACTGAAGGCAAAATAGTAAATAGAAAAGAACAGTTAATTAAAATTTATGTTTACCTGAGGCTGACCAACCCCAGTAGCTTGATCCTGCTAAGGAGGTGCATTGGAAGGTCCAGCCTACAGACAGTCAAGTGCCAAGATGGATCAAAAGTAATAGTTAGCTATTTGAAAGGAAAAAAAACACATTATGTTTACCTGAGGCTGATGTCAGCGACTCGCTAGCTCTCACAAGAGACAACCAGGCGTCACATGATAGGCGATGAGCAAGAGGGTGAAAAAGCAAAAGAGGACGGATAAAACAACCCAACTACAAGTCTAGCTACCGAGGAGAATAGATGAGAATAGAGCTAAGGAATATAACTACAAAATACTAAGTCTTATATACTAATGGGATATGAAGCCGCGAGAGATGTCTCGCGCCGTAACCATGAGGATCTACAATAAGAGTCGCTCATATCCATAAGTAAAGCTGTAGGTATTAGGTGAGTAAACAATAAGGCAATATAAAAAGAAACATGGAAGTGAAACGATAATGACATTGTCCTGTCAATGAGCTGACAGGCATGAGAGAGTCGCGCCTAAGTGAAACGACAACGTGAGAACAATAAGGTTGACGCGTGTAACCTAAATGATAATGAAAATATAATAAGCGCTAGTGTAAGCGCTTTGGTGATTAGGTAAGTAAATAAAAGAAAAGAATAATGAAAAAAGATCGTTTCATGACAGCTGAGCCTGATTCTGCTGAGGATGTGCATTGGAAGGTCCAGTCTACAGATAGTCAATTGTCAAGATGCAAAAGCAGTCAAGAATAAAACTTACCCCTCTACCCCTTCTATTTTGAGTTGGTCTTACAGGAACCAATGGAGGCAGATTCCTCAGCTGTGCAGCAATATTCTGTGTCAACTGAAACTCTTGACCATTGTGGTTAACAACCTCAAATGGATTATCCACTTGGTTAGCAGGGAGGCCCCCAGAGGCTTGAGGGAAGGGAAAAGGAATACGTTCAGGTCTGTTATGAGATGCTTGAGGTAGTCTCCGGTGCTGTGGAGAGTGCATCACTCAGAACTCTCTCTCACGTGCATGCTCAGCATTCCGATTGCGTTCAGGAGTAGTAGGAGGAGAATTCCTGCAAGTTTAAGTAGATCAAAACTAATTGAAAAGCTAAAATTCAATATAAATAGCATACATTTCTGTGGAAATAAAGGGCAGAAAAGTAGAAAGGAGTTACAGTTGGCAGAGAAAATGAAAGGGGGAAGGAAGAAAGAATTATCATACCTTAAGGCTATAAGTGAGGTGTAAAATGTGTAGACGGACTCCAAACACGTGTATGCGTATGAAGGGTATAGGTGGACTTCTCGGCAATCAATATTGATATAGAACTGAGAATAAGCGCTGGTGTAGGGACCCGAGAGCCCGAAGCGCTGGCACATGACAGCTGATTACTCAGACTAATTCTTTACTCAAAGTTAAGTAATCTTAGTAATATTAAGTAATAGGTGCCCCGACCTGTTTTAGAGTAGAAGGATGGGATATGAAACCGTGAGAGATGTCTTGCACCGTAACTGTGAGGATCTACAATAAGAGTCACTTGTATCCATAAGTAAGGCTGTAGGTATTCGGTGAGTAAACAATAAGGCAATATAAAAGGAAGCATGGAGGCAGAACAATAATGATGTCATCCTGTCAATAAGTTGACAGGCACGAGAGAGTCGCGCCTAAGTGAAACGACAGCATGAGAACAATAAGGCTGACACATGTAACCTAATGTCACAAAGAGGTGACGACGGTGGCGGAGCGGAGCGGAGACTTAGGCGGGAGCGGACAACTGGTCCCAACGACAAAGTTATATTGATAATAAATACAAGTAAGTAAGTTCAAGACATACCTGGTCCCAACGACAAAGAGGTCAAGATAAGGGACCAGGTTGTGGGGGCTGGCTTATATATACAAGGTGGAGCGTGGGAACTATGAGGTAATACTGTATAGCTCCGGCACAAGGAATGGAACTAATAGAATGGAATGGAATGTTCCGGAATGATTATTGTAGGTAGGGGGCTTGGATGGTGTATCGTAAAGAAAGGAAAATGATAGGGGGTGGGCTCACTTCATGACATTACCCCCCTCCTTATGACCATTGCCCTCAATGGTCAAGCTTTTGCCGCCTGAGGGTGCTTTTTGTGGAATTTTCGGATAGTTGCTGGGGCGTGTTCAAGATTTGGTGCAGGTTCCCATGAGTTGTGTCCTGCATCGTAGCCTTTCCACTTTACCAAGTACTCTAGCTTCTTCCACCTAATCCGACTATCCAAGATGTCCTCGACTTCATACTCCGGCTCATCCTCATCCTCTAGATATACTGGTTCCGGTGGTGTTGCAATTTCGCCGTTTACGGTGTTCCCTCTCCAAGGGTACAATTTATCAACATGGAACACAGGATGGATGCGGTCCAGGGATAGTGGGAGGTCTAAACGGTAGTCCAGGGGCCCAACCTTCTGCAAAATGGTGTAAGGTCCTAGCTGTCGATCCCCAAGTTTCTCACTGGAAAGTTGGAGCTTGATGTCCTCTGCGCTTAGCCAGACCTGATCTCCAACTTGGAATTGATGTGCCTTTCGTTTTCCCCGTTCGTAGTTTTCCTTTTGCCGTCGTTTCCCCAGGTGTAGCGCCGCCCCAGCATCCTGTCGTGCATCCCACAGTATCTGGATGCGATCATCCACCGCCGGAATCCCACTCCGTTGTCCAACTGGAATGTTAAATAGAGGCAGATAACCATAGGTGAGTTCGAATGGGGACGTTCCAAGTGCAGAGTGGGTGCGAGAGTTAATCACAAATTCCGCCATAGGTAGGTGCTCCGCCCAGTCGTCCTGGCGGCGTCCCACATAGAGTCTGAGGTATTTTTCGACTTCTTGGTTTGCCCGTTCGGTCTGTCTGTTTGCTTGGGGGTGGTACCCTGAGGTGAGGTTTGATTTGATTCCTAGGCGGGAGAGTAATGATCGCATGAGTTTTGCTGCAAACTGGGGTCCCCGGTCTGATACAAAGCGGAGGGGAAGACCATGGAGGCGAAAAATTTCGCGATAGTAGATGTCGGCCACACCTGCTGCTGTGATTGAAGTTGTACAAGGAATTGCATGGATTTGTTTACCGTAAAGGTCCGTGCAGACTAGAATCGCGTCATACCCTTGCGAGTTGGGCAGCTGTGTGATCAAGTCAACTCCCACTTCTTCCCACAAGCCTGCTGGGACGTCTAGAGGTAGTGTTACTGCTCGTGGGTGTCTCTGTATCTTCTTCCTTGCACAAGTCTCGCATCCTTCAACATATTTTTCTACAAAGGATCGCAGGGTGGGCCACCAAAAGTGGGTGCTGACGAGGTCAAGGGTATTGTGAAGTCCAGGGTGGCCAGCAGAGGGGTTATCGTGGCATTGCTTGAGTACTTCTTTCCGGAGGTCATCATCTGGTGGGACATATACTCTTCCTCGGTGGTATACTAGTCCCTTGTCTTCTTCCCATTCTGCTATCCCATTGGCCAAGCGTTTGAGACCGCTTCTCCTAAGCTCTTCCAGTCCTTCCAGTACTTGGGCCTCCTTTTGAGACGCCTGTCGGATGCGGTCCTCCAGTGGGTTTTGTAGTGAGATAGCTGCCACTTGCATGAAATGGGCTGGTTTCAGAACAATCTGTTGTCGATTATCTTCGCTATCCAGAACCTGATATGCTGCCATACGAGAGAGAGCGTCTGCCTGAGTGTTGGACTTGCCAGGGCGGTGAGTGAGCTGGAAGTCGAATCGGGACAACCATAGTGCCCATCGCGCCTGCCGTCTACTGAGGTCTTGAGCAGAACGCCAGAATTCCAGGTTTGCGTGGTCGGTGAGAATCTCGAACGGTTGTGGTGAACCTTCCAGGAAGCTTCTCCAGTCCTTTAATGCTTCGATGATAGCGAGCATCTCTCGGTCATAGATTTCGTAGTTTCGTTCAGCTGCTTGCATGGAGGCTGATCGAAATGCCACTGGGTGCCACTGGCCGTCGTCTTGTTTCTGCATTAGGGCTCCTCCCGTAGCAAAGCCTGATGCATCTACCTCAAGTTGTGTGAGCCTATTAGGGTCCCAGAGTGCCAGTACCGGTGCTGTGATGAATGCTTCCCTTAGGGTATCGAATGCTTGTTGTTGGTGTGTCCCCCAACTGAAGCCTGTATCCTTTTTTGTTAGGTCGTTCAGAGGGCGTGCTATGCGGGCAAAGTTCCGTATGAATCGACGGTAGAAGTTAGCGAAGCCTAGGAATCCCCGTAGTTCTCGTAGATTCTTTGGGGTAGGCCAGTCGCGGACTGCAGCTACTTTTACTGGATCCATGCGCACTTCACCTTCTGATATCACTAGTCCCAAATACTCAACCTGAAGCTCCTCAAACTCGCATTTCTCTGGTCGCAGGTAGAGGTCATGTTTCTCCAGCCGCTTTAGTACCTCTCGCACCACCTGCCGGTGTTCTTGCAAATTGTTACTGAAGATGAGGATGTCGTCTAGGTAGACTGCTACCTTACCAGCCGCCACTAGGTCTGAAAAGATGGAATTCATGAGCGCTTGGAAGGTAGCTGGCGAGTTGGTGAGACCGAAGAACATTACACTGGGTTCAAATAACCCTCGGTTGGTTGCAAAAGCGGCCTTCCACTCATCACCCTCCTTAATCCGGACATTGTTGTAGCCCCATCTGACGTCAAATTTGGTGAAGTACCGTGCCCCCTGTAGACGGCTGACAATGTCAGCGACCAGTGGGAGAGGATAGCGGTTCTTTAGGGTTACTTGGTTGAGTTTCCGGTAATCCTGTACGAAGCGGAGCTTCCCATCTTTCTTCTTAACAAAGAAGACGGGTGAAGACAGTGGCGATTTTGAGGGGCGAATGTAGCCTTTTCGGAGGTTGTCATCCAGGAAGCGGTCGAGTTCACCTTGTTCATTCAATGACATTGGATAGACTTTTGTGCGCATGGTTTCCGGTGCACCTGGGATCAATTCTATAGCATGATCCCAGGGTTGGTGGTCAGGGAGGCGCTCTGAAGCAGTTTCAGAGAATACTTTTTCGAAATCGCGGTAGGGTTCTGGGACCATTTCTTCAAAGGTTTTCATGGGTTTTGTTTTGTGGGCTTGTTCCGCTAGCTGTTGGGAGTAGGTGAACCCTGCAGCACACCAGACTTCATCTGTTTGTTCGTGTAAGATTCCTGACTTCACCCATGCACGTCGGGTTCGTCGGTTTGCTCGAATGCGGTGTATGGGCGACTCTTCTGTCTCCTCATCCAGTGTGTCAAGTGGTGGTTCAGGGGTGATCACAGTTTCAATTTCCTCCGCCGTGTCTTGCTCTTCCACCTCCTCTATCGTTGTTTGTTGGGATCTGACTGTGAGTCGTCCTTTCTCCCAGTCAATATCTGGATTGGCCTTACGTAGCCAGGGGAGTCCTAAGATTAGGTCTTCGCCTCCCAGATTGGTTACTAGCAAGTCTGTCCACCGTTCTTGGTTATCAACAGTCAGGGCTAGGCGTGCAAAGTGTGTGATCTGCCCTGCTCGGTTAGCAGACCCATCAATGTTAAAGACGCCAATGGGTTTCCTGAGTGGGAAGGTCCTTACACGGTGACGGGTGACAAACTCTTGGTTCAAAAATAGAGCAGTGGCTCCAGAATCAACCATGGCTGCAGTTGCTATACTGTGATTTCTTCCTCTTAGTTTTGCGTTAATTCGGAAGTGAGATGAATTGGAGTTCAATTCCGAAATAGTAGATATTTTACAAGATGGGAGAGAATCATACGCAGATGTGGAATGTATAGCGAACTGGTTTACGGGTACTCTCGATGCAGCCGAGACGGGCACCCGCTTTAAAAACCCTCCTGAGAACCTGGTGCTGGGGCCATGGCATTGGCTCTGTTAAGGAGCTCCTGGAGCTGGGCAATCTGGGTGGAGAGGTCAGGCGTAAGTGGGGACGGAGCAGTGGGAGCTGGAATGGACGCGGCAATTTGGACAGGTTCATTGGGGAAGAGGGTGAACGGTGTCGAAGCAGAAGCAGAGACTTGTTGATGGCGGGGTTGTTGGCGCTTACCCCGGCCACGTTCTAGACCCATGAGCTTGTCTTGGCAGACTGATTCTAGGTGGCCTCGTCGTCCACAGTAGCGGCAAACTGTCTCCTTGTATGAGCAGTTCCTCTTTTCGTGACTCTGCGAGCCACACCCATAACACCTTCCTCTCATCTGGGCCACGAAGCTTTCTCTGCTGTTACCACTAGTGTGTGTGGCATCGACATCCATAGCATGGGAGTTGGCAGGGGGGGAGGAGATATGGGAGGTGCCTGGGTTGCGACCTGTCATGGTGGGATCGTGCAGGAACACATCCACTGAAATTGCTCGCCTGATAGCCTCCTCCAGGGTGGGAGCCAGTCCCTGGGCTATATTGACCACAATGAGATTTTGTCGGATCTCTGGGTTGAGGCCGCTATGGAAGCGTTCTCGCAGGTCGACGTCTGAAAGCCCGGTCCGATCACCAATGTCCTTGAAATTCTGTGCAAATTCCGCTACCGTTTGACCTTTTGCCTGCCTGAGATGCTGGATTGCATTCCGGGCCTCCATACCTGCATCAATGGATTCAAATCGGAGGGTGAAGGCTGTTTTGAAGTCTTCCCATCGTCCATTGAAAGGTTGTTGGTTATGGCTGAATTCTAGGAGGTATGGTGTGGCCCAGTCAGCAGCCTTGCCTGAGAAGAATCCTAGCGCTGCCTTGATCAGCTTCCCTTCGTTGCTACTCAGATCTGGTTGCTCCATTGCCCAGCTTTGATACTGAGCAATGAAGCGACGTGCTTCTGCACTACTAGAGCCTTTGAAGAGCTCAGGTTTATTCATACTGGACTTGGCTGAGGCTTTGTGGAGGTTGGCCGTGAGCTGGGCCACCTGCTCGATGAGCTGTGCCATGAGCTGGTTTGTGTTGACTTCAGAGGTCGACATAATGGATGGGGGTGCAGTGGGAGTAGGGATAAGGATGGGTGTGATCACGGTACCGTCGGAAAGGTTCTCCTCTTCACTGATGGAGTTGGCAGCAGCGTTTGGACAGGGTTGAGAACTGCAATCAGCCCAGGAGCTGCTTTTGCTGCGGTGGATGTGGGTTTGATCTTTAGTATCAAAAGCGTGTGGGTAGGCAGAGCAGTCGATAGCTTGGGCGGGCAGGCTTGGTGCGGAGGTGTCTGTAGACGTGGTGGAAGCGGAGCCTGCAAGGATAACCTAATCGGTAGGCTATCAGTGCAGTAAGGGATCTTGACCTAATGTCACAAAGAGGTGACGACGGTGGCGGAGCGGAGCGGAGACTTAGGCGGGAGCGGACAACTGGTCCCAACGACAAAGTTATATTGATAATAAATACAAGTAAGTAAGTTCAAGACATACCTGGTCCCAACGACAAAGAGGTCAAGATAAGGGACCAGGTTGTGGGGGCTGGCTTATATATACAAGGTGGAGCGTGGGAACTATGAGGTAATACTGTATAGCTCCGGCACAAGGAATGGAACTAATAGAATGGAATGGAATGTTCCGGAATGATTATTGTAGGTAGGGGGCTTGGATGGTGTATCGTAAAGAAAGGAAAATGATAGGGGGTGGGCTCACTTCATGACACCTAAACGGAAATGAAAATATAATAAGCACTTTAATGATTAGGTAAGTAAATAAAAGAAAAGGAAAAGAATAATAAAAGAAAAGAATAATAGAAAAAGTGTGTTTTGTGACATATAGTAACGGCAAAATGAAGTAATGGAAAGGCTACACGGGCCTTGGAAAGTGATGGGACTTCAGCAAAGCTTTTGGCAATGCTCCCTACACGTTATCTGGGTCTCCCTGCGAAGTGTAAAGAAGAATGAAGTTCCGGAGCATTGGAAGAATCTGATCAATTGATCTGGATGTGATTAAGCATAATAGAGAAGGAGTATAGAAGGTAACTTTTATTTCAAGCTGGGAAATCAAACTAAACAAGTTGACCTAAGTACTAAACTGCCTAATTGTTAAATAAAAGACAACAAGTGAGAAGGATTTGAAATAATACAATAATGGTGTTTTCCAAGAGCCAACAGGGATGAGAATGCATCAGTCATGATGACCGAGTGTCATGTGATGTATCCGAGGTTGTTCCAAAGTTATTGAGCCAAGGAACAGAGTACGAAATTGATTGAGATTTGAGTTGAACTTGGTAACAAACATGAAATGGATCAAAAGGATGATTGATTGACCGGAAGATCGGCCGGAATGCCGGAATGTTCATATGGTGATCAATGACCTCGGAAATTGGTCCGGAAAGCATAGTGGAGCTTGGCATATATATAACAGGCTCTAGTAGTGCAGAAGCACATCACTTCATTGCCCAGTATCAAAGCTGGGCAGTGGAACAACCAGACTTGAATAACAATGAAGGGAAGCTGATTAAGGCGGCCCTAGGATTCTTCTCAGGAAAGGCTGTGGACTGGGCTATCCCATACCTCTTGGAATTCAGCCATCACAAGCAACCATTTAATGGATGATGGGAAGACTTCAAAACAGCCTTCACTCTTCGATTTGAATCCATTGATGCAGGTATGGAGGCCCGGAATGCAATCCAGCATCTCAGGCAGGCAAAAGGTCAAATGGTAGTGGAATTTGCACAGAATTTCAAGGACATTGGTGATTGGACCAGGCTCTCAGATGTTGACCTGCAAGAACGCTTCCATAGCGGCCTCAACCCAGAGATCTGACAAAATCTCATTGTGGTCAATATAGCCCAGGGACTAACCCTCACACTGGAGGAGGCTATCAGGCGAGCAATTTCAGTGGATGTGTTCCTGCATGATCGCACCATGACAGGCCACAATCCAAGCACCTCCTATACCACCTCCCACCCTGCTAACTCCCATGCTATGGATGTCGATGCCATGCACACTAGTGGTAACAGCAGAGAAAGCTTTGTGGCTCAGATGAGAGGTAGGTGTTATGGTTGTGGCTTGCAGAGTCATGAAAAGAGGAACTGCTCATACAAGGAGACAGTTTGCCACTACTGTGGGCGACGAGGCCACCTAGAATCAGTCTGCCAAGACAAGTTCATGGGTCTAGAACATGGCCAAGGTAAGCGTCAACAACCCCGCCATCAACAAGTCGCTGCTTCCTCTTCGACACCCTTCACTCTCTTCCCCAACGAACCCGTCCAAATCACCACTTCCACTCCAGCTCCCACTGCTCCATCCCCACTTACTCCTGACCTCTCCACCCAGATTGCCCAGCTCCAGGAGCTCCTTAACAGAGCCAAAGCCATGGCCCCAGCACCAGGTTCTCAGGAGAGTTTTTAAAGCGGGTGCCCATCTTGGCTGCATCGAGAGTACCTGTAAACCAGTTTGCTATACATTCCACATCTGCATATGATTCTCTTCCCTCCTGTAAAATATCTATTATTTCAGAATTGAACCCCAATTCATCACACTTCCAGATTAATGCAAAATTAAGAGGAAGAAATCACAGTATAGCAACTGCAGCCATGGTCGATTCTGGAGCCACTGCTCTATTTCTGAACCAAGATTTTGTCACCCGCCACCATGTAAGGACCTTCCCACTCAGGAAACCCATTGATGTCTTTAACATTGATGGGTCTGCTAACCAAGCAGGGCAAATCACGCACTTTGCACATCTAGCCTTGACTGTCGATAGCCAGAAACGGTGGACAGACCTGCTAATAACCAATCTGGGAAGCGAAGACCTAATCCTGGGACTCCCCTGGCTACACAAAGCCAATCCAGATATTGACTGGGAGAAAGGATGGCTCTCAGTCAAACCACAATGGACAATGATAGAAGAGGCAGAAGAGCAAGATACTGAAGAGGAAATTGAAGCAATCATCACTCCTGAATTTCCACCAAGCATAGCAGAGGAGGAGGCAGAGGAATTGCCCATACACCACATTCGAGCCAACCAATGAACCTGACGTGCATGGGTGAAGTCAGGCATCCTACACAGACAAACAGAGGAGGTCTGGTGTGCAGCAGGATCCACCTATTCGCAACAGCTAGCGGAACAGGCCCACAAAGCAAAACCCGTGAAAACCTTTGAAGAAATGGTCCCAGAACCTTATCGTGACTTTGAAAAGGTATTCTCCGAAACTGCTTCAGAATGCCTCCCGGAACCCCAACCCTGGAATCATGCCATTGAACTGATCCCAGGTGCATCTGAAACCATGCATACAAAAGTCTATCTGATGTCATTAAACGAACAAGGTGAACTCAACTGCTTTCTGGATGACAACCTCCAAAAAGGCTATATTCGCCCCTCAAAGTCACCACTGTCATCACCTGTATTCTTCATAAAGAAGAAGGATGGAAAGCTCTGTTTTGTACAGGACTACAGGAAACTTAACCAAGTAACCCTGAAGAACTGCTATCCCCTCCCCCTGGTTGCTGACATTGTTAGCTGTCTGCAGGGGGCACAGTATTTCACCAAATTTGATGTTAGATGGGGCTATAACAATGTTCAGATTAAGGAGGGTGATGAGTGGAAAGCTGCGTTTGCAACCAACCGAGGGTTATTTGAACCCAGCATAATGTTCTTTGGTCTCACCAACTCCCCGGCCACCTTCCAAGCACTCATGAACTCCATCTTTTCAGACCTAGTGGCGGCAGGAAAAGTAGCAGTTTACCTAGATGATATCCTCATCTTCACCAATGAAATACAAGAACATCAGCAGGTAGTGCAAGAAGTACTCAAATGGCTAGAGAAACATGACCTTTACCTACAACCCAAGAAATGTGAATTCGAGGAACTCCAGATCGAGTACTTGGGACTAGTGATATCAGAAGGGGAAGTGAGCATGGACCCAGTAAAAGTAGCTGCAGTTTGTGACTGGCCTACCCCAAAGAATCTGCGAGAGCTATGGGGATTCTTAGGTTTTGCTAACTTCTACTGTCAATTCATACAGAACTTTGCCCGCGTAGCACACCCTCTGAACAACCTACCCAAGAAAGACTCGGGCTTCAACTGGGGAATATATCAGCAACAAGCATTCGATACCCTAAGGGAAGCTTTCATCACAGCACTGGTACTGGCACTCTGGGACCCCAACAGGCTCACACAACTCGAGGTAGATGCATCAGGCTTTGCTATGGGGGAGCTCTAATGCAGAAACAAGATGATGGTCAGTGGCACCCAGTGGCATTCCAATCCGCCTCCATGCAACTGGCAGAACAAAACTACGAAATCTATGACTGAGAGATGCTTGCCATCATTGAAGTGCTAAAGGACTGGAGAAGCTTCCTGGAAGGATCACCATAAACCTTTGATATCCTCACTGATCATGCTAACCTGGAATTCTGGTGTTCTGCTCAGGACCTCAGTCAATGGCAAGCACGATGGGCACTATGGTTATCCCAATTTGACTTCCAGCTCACTCACCATCCAGGCAAGACAAACACACAGGCTGATGCTCTCTCTCACATGGCAGCACATCAGGTTTTGGACAGTAAAGACAATTGACAACAGATCATTCTGAAACCAGCCCACTTTATGTGAGTGGCAGCAGCCTCACTACAGAACCCATTGGAGGACTGCATTCAAAAGGCATCGCGAAGGGAGGCTGAAGTACTGGAAGGACTGGAAGAGCTTAAGAGGAAGGGTCTCAAATGCTTGGCTAATGGAATAGCGGAATGGGAAGAAGACAATGGACTAGTGTACCACCGAGGTAGGGTATACGTCCCACCAGATGATGACCTATGGACAGAAGTACTCAAACAATGCCACGACAACCCCTCTGCTGGCCACCCTGGACTTCACAATACCCTTGACCTCGTCAGTACCCACTTTTGGTGGCCCACCCTGTGATACTTTGTAGAAAAGTATGTGGAAGGATGTGAGACTTGCACAAGGAAGAAGATACAGAGACACCCACAAGCAGTAACACTACCCCTAGATGTCCCAGCAGGCTTGTGGGAAGAAGTGGGAGTTGACCTGATCACACAGCTGCCCAACTCACAAGGGTATGATGCTATCCTAGTCTGCACTGATCTTTATGGGAAACAAATCCATGTAATTCCTTGTAAGATGTCAATCACAGCAGCAGGTGTGGCTGACATCTACTATTGCAAAATTTTCCACCTCCATGGTCTTCCCCTCTGCTTTGTATCAGACCAGGGACCCCAGTTTGCAGCAAAACTTATGCAATCACTACTCTCCCGGCTAGGAATCAAATCAAATCTCACATTGGGATATCACCCCCAAGTGAATGGACAAACCGGATGTGCAAACCAAGAAGTTGAAAAGTATCTCAGGCTATATGTGGGATGCTGACAGGATGACTGGGCAGAGCACTTGCTAATGGCGGAGTTTGTGATTAACTCTCGTACCCACTCTGCACTTGGAATGTCCCCATTCAAACTCACCTATGGTTACATTCCTCTATTTAATATTCCAGTTGGACAATGGAGTGGAATTCCAGCAGTGGATGATCGCATCCAAATACTGCAGGATGCATGACAGGATGCTGGGGCAGCACTACACCTGGGGAAAAGACAACAAAAGGAAAACTATGAACAGGGAAAATGAAAGGCACATCAGTTCCAAGTGGGAGATCAGGTCTGGCTAAGCACAGACACGAATCCCC
>JAOTPV010000100.1:0-240873 GCA_028011355.1 Lentinula aciculospora | reverse complement strand
GAATGAACCAAATCAATATTCACTACTAGTGTCTATTGGAGTACTGAGGAGTCTGCAAGGTCAATAGTACAACACTACCCTTGTACATAGACTACAACAGCAGTGTTTCTGATGGGGGTACACTCTATTGTCTACAGCCTTAGCTGCAATAAGTGTGCAACATCAACTGTGCCAAGTTACCCTTCAACAAAAGAGTGGATGCATTTAATTTAACTTCCCCAGTAGTATGAACCTGGTCAACGCAACTCCCGCTTCGTACTGGGGTACAGGAGTTTGCGGACTATTTTTCCGATACTGAAGAGGTACTTGCTGCTACTTCCTGTGTTTCTGCGGCATGTCCACGAGCTTCGCGAGCCTTTCGTTTCTCGCAGTTGTCGAACTTATGACTTCCCCCGCAAAATCAGCACAGCCCCAACTTCTTTCGACGTTCCGACTCCTTTGCGAGGAGCTTTCCATCCAAGCCGAGGTTGCTCACATATGCAGGTCGAGTCACCGCAGCACTCGTCGATGACGAGGAATTTCCACCTCCACTAGACTTACCTTTCTTCCCCGAGTTATTCATCGAGGTCGAGGTCGTGGTGGTGGTGGTTGTAGGAGTTTGTGAAGAACCTGGCATGTTCTTCTTCAACGTGTTCGATGCTTTCCCTCCTGAGGAAACACCTGTCGATCTAGCGGCTTCTCTTTTCGCTCTTCCTCCTGAGGAAACACCTGTCAATCTAGCGGCTTCTCTTTTCCGCTCTTCTTCTCGTCTCCAGTACCTGTTATCTACGCGAAGTACCTCGTAACGGTATTCCGCGAGCATCTTTGGTTCCGGAAGACAAGCCATCTCATCTTTGATATGGCTTGCCAAACTGCGTTGATAAGCCCACTTAAGGGCATGCGAGTCCCAGTTAGTAGACGCCGCAAGGGTATTGAAACGGATATTATACTTCCGTACATTATCGGATTCCTTCATCCTTAATGTGCTGATCTTATCCTCGGCTTCCCCCTGTGCATCGTACATACCGAAATTGTCCTACAGTTCCTTCACCAATGCCGTGAAGGAACTCATCCACACTGGCATCGCGGAGAGGTTCAGATCCAAAATATCTGGTTCGAACCATTCCTTCGCGGAACTGCCGAGGTAGGACAGAGTATAATTGATCTTCTTTTGATCAGTAAAATACGAGGGACGATCAATGAACACCAAAGATAAGGAAACTAAGAAACCTTTCAGTTTCCGCGAGTCAGATCCGTCAAATACTTCAGGATCCTTGACCTTCGATCTTCCGGATTCCGTGGGGCTGCTAGCATTCATGCCCGCGAGGACTGTTCTGAGGGTATCGAGCGAACCCTTAAACGTGTGAAACACATCTAGGATGCATTGTTCAGTAGGGTCCAGATGGACACTACCTACCCATTCCACTGGACTCCTAGAACGACTAGGAACACAAGACCCTCAAGGTGCCCCGGGACCCCCAGGACTATCGGGATCCGATCTCCCTGGTTCTTCGGGATTTCCTGACTCATCAGGACCTACCTCTTCATCGATTTCCACTTCTTCGATGTTCTCCAGAATCTCCATCATGGTAACTGGTATCCGACCCCGCAAAGGGCCGGGAGCATTTGCTAGCTGCTGATGCATTCTGTCAGCAAGGGTAAAGGTGGTAGGAGATGGTGGGATTTCCATCTCGGTTGTTGGTATCGCCGTGTGATTTCTTTGTGGCATTCGTACAGTAACGGGATCACCATTTTCTGTATAGAGTACTTGGTACTCGAATTCAGAATGGTCAGGTTGACCAAGGGCGTGATGACTGGAAACCCGCGTGCACTAGCAGGTTGTCCTGGGGCTGGACCGAAGATGTTAGATTGACATCGAGAATGTCCGGCTCCTGAGATTGATTGCGCGAAGGGCGCGAAGCCTGTCGCATTCAATGTGAAAGGATTAATCATTTCCAGTTCCTCTCTTACTGACTCGTCGGACCCTCCAGTGTTGGTACGGTTTTGTCTGCTCCTTGTATAGACCATTGTTGAAGGAAGGGAAATTGTTGAGTGGAATGTAAAGGGTAATGAGGATGAATGTGCCAAGTCTTAGTTTAAATATACTGTTATGATTGTGCACAAAGGGATCGTCGGGAATGATTGCGGGATGATCACCGGAAAATACGAAGGAAAATACTTCATGAGGTAAAATGATCCTAGACAAAGTAGTCGGACCTTGACTCCACTATTAGTAGAGTCCTCGACACTTCACGTGTCCGCAAGAGGAGAAAGTAAATGTGTTCCGTTTGCAATGACTATCGCGGAACGTACTGACAGCGAGGATGTTAAAATGATGATACAGATAGATGATTAATTGGTATCACTATCGAAGTGCTATCAAGGTTGATATTTAAACTAAGGAACTACCTATTCGATACCGTAGCTTTATACTAAAGGTAAGTCAGGATCGCAAAGCAATGCCATGCCCGAATGGGTTAGCTCGTAAGTAAAGAACAAAGGAAAGGATATAAAAGGGATAGTGTAAATCCAATAAGAATGATAAGAGATAAAGAGTAATTGCTTCGCATCAGAAGTCCTTCGCGAAGTAATTGCATAGTAGTAAAAGGATATAAGTAATATCTAAGTAGTGGAATGGATCGCGAAGCTTTGTAAAGACTTAGCTTGCATAGATATAACAATGATCCTCACAACCTAATAATGATCATACATAATCTATATCCACCAGGTATTTGGTTTGAGACAAGAAGTATAAATTTGTAATGCAAATAAAGTGGGCACAGAAGAGTGAATAAATGGCACTTTTCAAATGTGTGGAAGGAAAGTGACCCAGTCAATTGTCTGAAATGAACTAGAGGGTAAGCTCCTCAATGTAACGAATGCCTGAATGATAAGAGCAAATCGAGAAAGTGTGTATAAAAGAACAAGTAAAGCTAGTCCCATGGACAAAATATATCCAAAATAATACCACCTGGGAAATTCTAGCTGAAATGTATCTGTGAGTATAAGAAGTATTGGAACACAGGTTACAATAAGTGAGAAAATTTTCCATAATGTTTGCTCAACTGGTGTGGGGAAAATAAATGCCCAAGCAGCACAATGGATAGCACCAAACGTTACTGCAGCTCCATAAGCTGTGATTTTATCACCACGCCATGAAGGTTCCAGGATGACAACACGTTCAAAAGATGCGATCCTCTCCGATAAATGGTCATCCCAATTTTCTTCGAGCACGATCATGTTATATATGAACCTTAAAAAGATCAAGGGAATCGGAAGGAAAATAAATGTTGCACACAGGAACATTTTCAACGTTAATCCTGCTGAATCAAAATCCACATCAAGAAGGCCCCATCCTCTAGAGATGAGAATTCGAATCCATGCAATGGCATTCATGATATCACCCCGAATTGCTAACCACAGCATGGTCAATTTATTGACTTCTGAGAAAGAGGATAAGGATACTTCGAATATCAGAAGCCTAGGTAAGGAATTAACATACCCCTGTGAGAGGATTTGGGGGAAGTTGGGGTATTCTGAACTGAAGATTCCTTGGAATCGGACTGAACTCGAGTAGTCTGGATATGAATCGGAAAGCGAATGCCTAATGGCTTGTTCCACCAAAAGAAATAGATTAAGACATTCATGACTGCATAAGCAATGGTCATAATCTCAAGCTCAGCGATAGACAACCTCTGTGACCGCCTAGCTAAGAGCTGGATCACAAACCAGCTCGTTTGACCCACTGCTAGAAGTTTTGATAGACCATCACTATGGCTTCGATCCTGTATCTCTTCTTCTGAAGTCAGGCCAATAGAATCCGCGTGTGATTTGAGTTCTCTTTCTGAACGTTGGTCTTTGTCTCTGTATCGCATGACACAGACAAATTCCTTCTCCTCATACAAAGCGAATCCACCCATGAGAGCAAAATATGCATGTGTCTTGGTCCATCCTTTGTTCTTGAACTCTGCCAAAAATATGTTACTTCTCGGTGCGAAAGTGAATTCAAGAAGAGAGCGGACACCTTCGGAAAGCTTCCTTGCTACGAACCACTGCCTCGATGCCCACAGAACCATTATTTCCGGCGCGATCAAAGTCATGAGCATAAGACCTATCTTCCGTCCTAATATACTCCGAGGACTTTCTTCTGGCCCCGGAAGATTGGGATGCACAGAGACCCAAGTGCAAGATATCAACACGCTGATACAACTCCAGAGAATTTGAAGCAAGGTTCGGCAGTGATTTATATCGTCACACGAGTCCCCGGTTGAATCAACTGCGAGCTGTACGATGTCGGACATGTTATTGCAAACAATTGTTCTGCGCGCTAAGACGTTGGATATATAAGGGACGATTGGCATAGCGAATGATAACAAGATGTTTAGAGTCTGGAATACGTTACCTTGAAGGAAGACTATGTATATAAAGAAACAAAGCCGCATGCTGCGGGGCGGAGTATTTTAGTAGATGATTACACTGCCACACTGATTTTTCATACTACTATTGTGATTCGAACCAGCTCTTGGAACACTGTGAAGATATAACGTTTCGTTAGAGGAGAGACTAAAATTAGGCATTACTTAATGAGGCATAGAGAAATTTAATGGAAGAACGGTGATTAGTTTGCTCAAAGTTTACTCTGTGATTTCTTGGTTCATTTATGCACTCTCTGTTACCCTTGCTCCGTACCATTCACGATTATCAAGCTCAAAATTTCGGGTTCATTCGCCTCATCTGATTTATCCATTACACGCTCTGAGACCTCCATACTTTCTGATATACTTGACAACGTATGTTGAATCTCTTCCACATATCAATAGACCTACTGTTGAGGATTTCGAGGGAAAAGCCAGCTGAGTAACCATATTGGCAGAGATATGGTTCCAAGTCATTACTTAATATGGACAACGACGGCTGCTGTACAGCGTGAGGCTTGGAATTAACGGTCGAGCAGTATACTACCAGCCATGAATGGTATCTATGACCATGTCGGTTCCTTCGGCGCTGGCCGGCTGAGGATGAAGCTGTGCTGAAGCTGTAAGGTGCCAGCAAGAGACATTCAACTCTTCTCTTGATATCAGTCAAGGGGTGCCCTAGTTGTTGATGGTAGCCTCTCGGTCTGAACCCGACAGAGGCTGTGGATATTCGCGGTCCCGTTTCGTTATCGGTGGAAGCAAGTCTGCGAGGTTATTGCCGTTCTCTCTCAGGATAGTTTGAATATCTCTCCGTCTGAACCCACTTCAGTTCTCTCCGTCATCAGAATCCATCTTCCCTCCTCGCCGACTTTCAACATTGAAGAAACCGTTGACCCCTCCACCGCTAATATCACATCTCCCTGGATCTAAGCCTTGAATTTCCAAAGTTTGAGTGATTTAGTTTCCTGCGCAGACTACCCGACGGAAAAAAAAGTTAGGCAGGAGCGACAATTGAACGACTTGACGTCGTTTAACCGGTTATCTCAGAGCATAGCCAGACAGCGCCAGACTCTATTCTCTCCTCATCACTACTACCCACAACTTTCGGTACGCCTCCTTTCCTCTGTCATTTTTCGTTTTCGTGGTACTTGAATGACAACGTAAGCACCATTCATAGTCATCGACTACGATATTTGAAGCAAACCCACCGTTTGTATATACAAGAGTAGAATTTGCTGGTCGAATTCACCAAAAGTATGTACAAACCTCGATATAATATCCGTGCAAGTGATACACACTGACACCGTTTAACCTTTTACATAGGCTATACTTTCACCTTTGAGTCCGACATTCAAAAATTCGAACGATTACGCCCTATCCTCTTCATTGGGCTATGTTTATCTTCAAACCGCTACTACTCCTGTTGTACGTATCTATCCGAATGCCAACTCTTTCGGGCGTCGTGGCTGCTCCACCGACCCACAGTCGCAAGCGTAAGTCATTGATTTTCGGTGTTATTCCATCCATACCCAGATCTTGACAACTTTTTTCTGCGAAAAAAGTTACAGGTTCAGTCTGGCTCAAATACTGGGCTGGTTCTTCTCCAGTTCTCGGCCTCAGTACAAGTTAAGGAATCGCATCGCCTCCAACATGGAATAGTCAACATAGTCATGGCATAAGAGTCCAGAACGAGTTCAATGTGCTCAGCAGTGTTTGTATTGGGACTATCAATGACCCTAAACAGAAGAACATGATATCCCTCGAGCTGCAAACTGGTGAAAACATCCCTCATGCTTCGTCGTGGAAGAAATGGATCGTCGTGGCAATAGACTACCTGGAAAACAATGGGGAAATCATAACCAACGAGGACTGGGCTGAGTTTAAGGCCAAAGGTGAGCCTTTTTGAATCTGTTGATGATGTCTTTATGATTGATGTCTATACTTAGTTACAGATCCAGGTGCCTTGACAGGAGGAGGAGCAGGAGGAGAAGAAGAAGGAGAAGCAGCTCTTCTTCCCGTCAACTGATCCCCAGAAGGCCTCCATAACAAATGTAGTACAATATAGAGCGAATGATACTTGGGAGGTTCTCGACTGGGAATGATACTTTGTTGATATACCCGTGGCAAAATTCATAGATTATGTTCAGTCTCTCTACAAACAGACTGATACAATCGGATTGTGTGCAAGATGATTAGAAGGCGTTGGCACCGGCGCTTATGGGCACAAGCCTTGGGGACAACTAGTAAAGTGCCGTCTTCATCCTATCCTGAAATTCCGAATCTATTCTTCAAGTTGGACTTTCGTTGTTACCCGTTTAAACCCAAAGCAGAAAGTCGACCTCCTATCATTCTAGTTGTTGTTTATTTCATTCACTCTATGCTTGACTACGCCGACTCAATCTCTCTATTCCCTCAATCTCCATCGACCTCCAACAACAACAGCAGCAGTAGTAGTAGTAATATCGTTGTCTTCGTCCCTGGACCCAGCAATCAACTCTACTCCCGACCCTCTCATAATTCATCGATGTTGAGCAAATTACAGTATTGCTCTGGTAGATCTCATACAAGAGTCGACGAGTCCTAGAGCTGCAATGTCATTCCCAACTCAGAATGACTCGCAATTCCATCGCTTCAAGCATTCGTTCCTAACCTGACTCCAAGCGTGCAGCCGGTATGAACTCGGGCTCGTTTTGTTTGCAATTCTGTAGATCGGATGGTACTAGGGTGGTATAGCGTTCATCCGCCAGGACAAAGTGCAAGATGGTGGTGGCAGGCTGAGGTATGTCCTTTCAGCTTTAGTTCTGCTCGCTTTCCAATCGTTTTCGTATGTTCAGTATCATACTGGATCCAACACTCTGTATCAAGCAGAGTGAGTGGATCATCAACGTCCTAGTGATGTCCAACTCTCTCACAAATTCTTGCGTTCACGCCGAGAATTCTGCCGACCAACCGGAACACCACAAGCCGTCAGATTTCCTATTTTTTATCTGTTTCTGTCTCTCCTCCATCTTCGCTCACAGCCCTTTCCTCTTTTTCTCCTCCTTTTTATCTATCAGGGCCAACCTTTTCTCTGTCTCCAGCATATGTGAGGCACGCTTGATCCACTTGATATATCCCTCCTCT
Organism: Lentinula aciculospora; assembly: GCA_028011355.1. Taxonomy (NCBI): domain Eukaryota; kingdom Fungi; phylum Basidiomycota; class Agaricomycetes; order Agaricales; family Omphalotaceae; genus Lentinula; species Lentinula aciculospora. The sequence continues at coordinate 233,356 of JAOTPV010000100.1, read as the reverse complement.
TTGATAAATCCTCTATCGTGTAGATATCGCATAATCAAGTCAGGATACGAATGCGGACCCTTTACCTTCAACTTTCCAAGTTTCCCAACAATCGATCTAAGTCGGGGATAGCTGAATGATCAAGTCTTGTCAATCTTCTCTGTTTCTCTAAACTTATAAATTTATATACTCTGCCAATTTTATCGGCTCTCCCAGAGCCACCAGGGTGTTTTGTAACGTTTTGAATCCCGTTTCACGAGTGACATCCTCCATTAATCTCCCAATGCATCAGAGCCAGTGTTGGACAAAATTTACCTTTTTTCTTGTTGGTAGAAGTTGGTCACCAACGAACGCAATAAATAGGACTGGTCTCTGAATCATGTAATAGGAATCTACAAACAAACTATCGCAAGGAAATCATCCGACTTACTCTCAGCCATGTCCACCCTCCAATCAAATTGCTCCAACATATGAGTGTATCGGAGAAGAGGCAGAAGATTATTCGTTACCAGGACAGTCCAAACGATGAGGAAGAGTATTCAACGTAGTAGGATGTTGATCATGATTTGGAGCGTAAATATAACTACTGAGCACTAAGTACTGAGTGTTTGCACTTTGAACATATAAAAAAAAAGAGGACAACACAGTAACGCCACATGACTGGTCGCTCGTGTGTAGGTGAATATATCTCTGGCGCTTGAGTTTGCGATATCGGAGAGCAGAAATAGTGATGAATATAGGTGAGCGCAAAGAGGGAAGAATGAAGGAAAAGCGAGAGAAATGCCAATGCTGTCCAACACGGTAACATATCATTAGGCAAAAAAACACGCTCTAGCCTTCCTAGATAGAAACATTCGTTTACGGAGATCCCCATAGGACCACGATAGTTGGCGGAGCAAATTCTGAAAGATAGGTCCATGAGTATTTTAGAGTAACGCAGTTGGGAAAGGTTCCTAGGTTGTTTGAGAAACGAAAGAATGTCCGTCGGAGAATATTCAAGCATTCGTGAGTTAGATTGCAAGTATGTCTCGCACAGTGTCACGAATGTGTGTATGTGTAAAAAAAAGTAAGTGAGGAAAACCCAATGTATAATGCCCCAAAAGGAAAAACTCGGACTCCACCCGGACGTAAGCGCCGAAACTCTCAGCATAACTTTCATGGGCAATGGCACCAAAGTTTGCCCAGCACTGTTGGTTCCTCGTAGTACCAGGGACATTAAATCAGCCTATCAAGAACACGAAAGAATAAGAGAAGATTTCTATCTTGAAAAAGGTAAGATTTGAACTTGATTCCGGAAATTACCTCCCCAGTCATCATCGATTTTTTTCCCTCAATACTAGCATGTTTACGACTCCCCAGGATCCCTCTGCAAAAGCCAACTTCGCCACCACCTCCCGTCTTTTATCCTGCTTGGTCACTGAATCCCTTTCTCGTGCACTGTATCTCCCTCTTATAGGGTTCGAAGCAACGGGATTCTGCGTCTTGCTTTCTGGCAAAGTATCCTCTCAACAACCACAGCCTATCGATGTCCCTTACAAATTATCCGACATCCTTGCTATAGTCTTGCTACAACATATCCCTGTGTTTAAGTACGATGGCGCTGACCCTCGCGGACAAGAGATTGGGCTTTTGGATCCGATGGATATGGTTCCTCTTGTTTTAGAGATCGTTGAAGGGATCCCCGATCCAAATAGCGCTGTAAATGATCTTTCTTTTCACTATGGTCTTAGTTTAATCTATCAACAGCATTTTGAACTAGGGCAATCTCTGCTTACTCTGTTATCTGGTCCTGGATGGCAATTCCCCAACGCAGGATCAACTACCATTCTACCATCTCCTGATCCACTTGTACTATGGGTCAAGTTCGCGAAGAGCTATGATGTCCAAGAGGAAATGATCAAAGAAATTGCAGAAGAATTCGAGAGCTCAGTTCGATGGCAAAGTGCGTACAAATATCACGTCGCTCGATAGACATACTGATGCAAGCGCATTCGCCGACATAGAGTATTCATACGAGCATCCTCCGAAAGCTCCTCTATTCTCTTCCTCTAGTGTAGAATGGGAACAGTCTATAGTTGAAGGCCATCCAACTCATCCAGTTAGTACTACCTCTCTACAACTCCGAGACTGACTGCTCATCCGATTATTCTTGCAGATGCATAAAACTCGTGCCTTCTTATCTCCAATGCAAGATATATCTCCAGGCTCCTACGACCTATATAACCCCAAGCTACGATTTGTTGCTCTTCCGAAATCCAATCTCGATGTTACCTACGAATTTGAGCAACTCACGGAGCCTCTTCATCGTGCTGCAGCCGAGGTTGTTGGTAAAGTGTTGGTTATACCTGCAGAACATCTCGTTATTCCTGTACATGAGCTCCAAGTCGCTCATATCGAAGACAAGTTCAAGGAAGCTATTATATACCCTATTGAATATAGTTTGCCTCTTCTTGCCCAACAAAGCATCCGGTAAGTACCGAAACTGGTTATGGCCGGCGTCATTAACACCTGTCAACGCAGCTCCGTGGTCGTCCCCAACGTCTACCAGACACTATCCCTCAAACTCGGTGTCGGAATCAAACTCACATCCGCAGTTCGAACTATCTCCCCCGCCTCAGCTTACCTCGGGCCTCGATTCTCCGCTCAAGTCGTCCCAGCGCTCACCATGGATCACAACATCCTCACAGTTGCCAAAGAACTAGCAAGTGTCGTCTCCGCCCATCCTGAAAATGATATTGCCAAACATTGTGCTGCTATCGTACGTGAGGCGCATGAACTTGACAGCGAATCAAGGGGAGAGCGGTTGATCGTGTGTACCGCTTTGGTAGAAAGCGGGCATGACTCGTGCAAGAATGAAGAGGACGGACATCTCCCTGCCGTCATCCGCGTTTTTGAATTAGACACCGAAGAAAAACGTCTCAAATGGCTTGATGAGTTCGTCAGCATCTTCTGCAAAGCCTTCCTTCCCTCCGTCCTGCACAACGGTGTAGCCTTCGAGGCGCATCCCCAGAACTGTGTTGCCCGGTTCTCTCTATCCACTAAACAAATCCTCGGCTTCATCATCCGTGATTTTGGTGGGATCCGTGTGCACCCTCCCACTCTCCTCCGCACGACTGGTGTGGAATTAGACGCGGTCTCCGGACATAGTATCATCGCGCCTGATCTAGACGACGTGTATGCGAGGATGTATCATACGGTCATACATAATCATTTGCAGCAGCTTATCAGGGTACTTGGGTTACATTATAATGGGAAGGGATGGGAGATCGTGCGTAGGAATTTAAAGGAGAATATTCCCAAGGATCATGGTTTGTATGATGCGTGGCTGTCGCCGGAAAGAAAGACCTTTTTTGGAAAATGTTTCATGAGGATGCGGATGCAGGGGATGTATAGATTCGTGAGTTCTGAAAGTTCAATTATATGTGTACTGGATGCTGAACTTTTTGATCCTGTAGCACCTTCACGGCCCTTTCCCGAATCTGATTCATTATAGAGGTGTCGCTGAAGATAACTGATGAAACGCTGGGCGCTGGATATTTCTATGTATCATCACCATTGTGATTTATCGTTGTACAAGCAGCCACTTGGTTCCAAATATCGTAAGTTACTGATGATACAAGCTTGTTTATACATGTACATGCATTGTCAAATATCATGTTCAAAAATGCTGGATGGTAGTGCTCGAATTCGGTGAGGTAGTGAAAGATCCTACTGTCTTCCCGGCATATACAACCTCAACGGCTCTCGAAGAAGAGATAGGATTAGTATCCACAGTCAGAGTGACTGTCGTGGGTTGGCCCTCGTTCCATTCCAAATCCACGACTATACCCCCTCTTGTACGCGCGCCGTTGAGATGCCCAGAAGACCAATTCTCTGGAAGGGCGGGAAGAAGTGTGATTTTCAATGGAACATCGAAGGAAGGAACGTCTGGGGCTTGCAAAAGAGAATTCTAGAAGGGTAGCACGAATGTTCAGTAAACATTGACGAAATTCGACGAGGTTCCTTACTAGAACGGCACCAGGGAATCCAAGATTAGCGTCGATCTGGAAAATGGGGTCGGCATCCCCAGGATCATACAGACTGAACAAGTTTGGACCAAAGTCTTCGAAGATAGTATACTTGATAGCGAAGGATGTGAGTTACGAAACACATTCCTCACAGCCAAGCAACTGACAGTCAACTCATGATAAAATTCTGACGCATTCCCTAGCTGTGCCCAACAAGCAGCTCTCCATGCTTTCTCCCAGCCTGCATCTGCGTCAGGCCCCGTTCCATTTCCTCGATGGATCAGACTAGTTGTAGCAGCGTTCATGACCTCCTCCTTGGTGTACGTGACATTCGTTCCATTGACTATGAGACCACCCTGGAGGGGGACGTTGTATGACGAGATGGCATAACCTGGGTATAATCCAATCAAGTGGGATACTGTGAAACAAGTTGGACGACGAGTGATGAGACTCTTCTGTAAAAGTGTAGATATGGAAGACATACAATGGCGATGAGTGTCTGTTGGCGAATCAAGGTCGACTTTCCATTCTGATCACAACGGCTATGAGAACAGGGAACAAGATGAAATTATTACACCTGAGTAACCTTGGAGTTGACCCCACCAGCCGATACGGACACCTTTATCCATTTGAGCACGCTTGGTCTGGATCTCTATCGAGTTGGAATCAGAGACGGAAAAAAGGGCATGTCATCGGAAATGTTCACCTTCGAGGAACGCAGTATCAGTATCTCCGGATGCATTGAAGCCCTTCTCCACTGCATTGAACAGTTGCCAAATCAGTTGTTGAGCGTGAGCACAAGCTGCAAAGGACAACGTACAAACAAACAAGTAGAAGTCAATATCGGGTCAATCTACAACGCTTTCAACGCACCCAGAGTTATAGGAACTTGCTCAGGTGAATTACAAGGCGCCACAACGAGTGTTCCATCCTTGAAGTGCTCATCCGGGATAAGCTTATCTAGATGAAAAGAGCCTACGCTCTATTCAAAAACGATTAGTCAATTGCATAGGGTTGTACACAGATAAATCTACCTTCAGAAGCGGCCATCCTTGTACACGCCACCAGTCGACATCGTTCGAGTAATCAAATCGGTCCCAAACATGGAGCATCTATGGAGACGCTCAATTTTCGATGTTGACCGATTATGGGAAGTTACACGCACCATCCAAACTGAAGATTCTATATAATGGTAGAGGTCAAGCACAACTAGGTAGAAGCATATTTTCATCTACCCACCAGGATAATCCGCCCATTGGGCTGTATTTCCACCGCCTGCCCCGCCCTTCATCCCCGTATGCCCAAAGATCTGAAAGAGTCGATACATCCAATTCTGTAAATGTACTTCAACAGGAACAGACGTACGTTCATCTGTTGAAAGCGTTTAACATTGTTCACAAGTTCATTTATGTATCCAAGACTACTCACTTCGTCATGGGTGACCCAGCCTCGAGAAATGTTGTACAGGACCTGCGCGGTCATAGCACCTCTGGGAGCCCAAGTTTTCTGTCAAAACGCGTTTCTCACTCCAAGAGCATTGAAATTTGTATCAGGCCACGCACCTCTATGTAGTCGAATAAGGACCCCGCGACATTGAGATTGCTCATTTCTGCACTCCAGTAGTTCATTTGAATGTTGATATTGGAGTCTACGATTAGCGTCAGCATGGCGCATGCGAGCTGCACAAGAGGTTGTGCAATAACTCACGGTAATCTACACGCCAAAATTAGAACAATGAGGAGAGTCTTGTACGCGAAATATGAAATTGATTACTGACCAGCTCCCCAAGGGCTATTGACATCCTTTGCCCATTTACCTTGCAAGTTCGCAGGTAAAGTACCTCTGGCACTACTCGCAAGCATGTAACGTCCCAAATTGAACGTGACCCATTCTAGATAGGGATTTCCGACATCGACTTGATATGCCGCGCGAATCTGATCAGTCGGAAGATCGAGTTGCGGTGTCTGGCCTAGTGACAGCGAAAATTGACCATAGAGTGTGTTGTTGATATCAGCTGCATGTGTAGCAAGAATATCATTGTATGAGCTGCTTGGAGCAGAACTAAGGAGCGAAGTCAAAGCTGCATGTGGATCAAAACCCTTAAACGAAAATTTGTTCTCGGCATTTCCGGCGTCCATCGAATACTCTGTTCCACCGACCCAAGAAATCCACGTTTCTGTAGCACCCGTGACAGAGATGGTCGCATTTGAGGTGTTCAGCGGGGCGCAGGAGACTGTGCCATGGGTCGAGTGAACCTGTCCGAGGATCTCGTAAGCCATTCCTGGTTCTCCGGCGAAGCCGCGTATTTGTAGGGTACTGGAGTCGAAACAAGTGATGTTTGGAGTCGGAAGCCCGGAATCCAACAAAGCCCAGGCGTAGGCGATATTGGGTAAAGTAGCGTTTGAGGAAGTAATGATATGGTGTATACAGGCTTCAGACGGATGGGAGCAAAAGGTTTCTCTAGTGGTTTAGTTTGATGAGAGCAGTTAGTCACTAGATTCTGGCAGCTCATACACACCTAACAAAAGTCTCATTGGACTGGGTCCATGTAGATCGTGCCACGCCTTCATCCAAGTCAAGCCACCGCGCAAAGTTGGTTACTGGACCAGATACGTTGATCGAAGATATTAGATACCCAGCACCGACATAGGAACCTACAAGGAATCACATTGAGAGAGAGCGATTAGGCAAGAAAGGGCGAAAATATGGTGTACCATAAGCTCCGGGCGCCGTAGTCAGGGCCTCAACGTCTGTACAAGCTAATCAGACCTCGACCGCCGTATTTAGAGTTGCAAAACTCACTATCGGTCTCTCCCGTTGCATTAGCAAAGATACTCGCGCGTATCGATTCCATGGCCAGATGAGCAGCTGACGCTCCAGATGGTTCCATGTTTCCGCCGTTATAAGTCTTCAAAACTTGAACGTAAGCCGTAAGCTTTGCACTTGTCAATACTCACCGGATCCTGGAACGGACCTCCACTCCATAGAGACTCGATGTTCAACTGGGTGGTTTCAACCCCCATTCCGCCAGGAGTCATAGCTAGAGTTTGGTGAATGAATGCGCTTAGCATTTGAAACGACAAGTACCTGCTAAATATCCATTACCAACCGGGAGATACGTCTTCGACCAGAATTCTGCCGGTGTGTTGTACCAGAGTCCATTTCCAGAAGCAGGGAAACCCGGAGGTGCTGCAGAGGAAAGTACGGTGACTGGAATCAAAGCGCTAGTGCCTAAAGCCTTCATTTTCATGGTGAATTGGTGAAAGTAGGCAGATAGTGAGGCGGCAGAGTTGCTGTTGGGAAAAGTCCAAGGAGCAAGTACCTCCCTCAGAGCTTGAAGTTTGGTCATTGTGACCTGCCGCATGCTTTATAGTAGTCTCTACGCGGTTTTCTCGGGAATCGACTGGCTATTAATTTTGGAAGTAATCGCATATGAATACAAGCATTCAACGTTGATGCGAGGTCCAGTAGAAACACCTGCACATGGTAACGGTCAGCAGATGTTCAAAACCATTGACACTGATGAAACGGACTCAACAGTAATGGCCAAGATGACCCAACTGCATATATATGTACATACCGGTGAGTCAACCCTATAGTGCACGTGATGACTTTTCATTCACGCTAGCCAACTCAAATCAACTTCTGCCTGATTAGATATCTCAACTTGACTTCTGCCCGTTGACAATATCTGAACTCAACTTATACTTCAGTATACTCAGACGGAAGAAAAATCGTTTGGTCCGTGCTCCGTTCACTTAGGCGCGCCCCGTGTATCCGGACGTCCTTGCTGAGAACTCTGGCTTCATCTTTTCTATTTTGAGTGTGTGTTTCATCACTGATATCGAAGCATTTCTGTTACTCAGGGCGACTCTAATTCTTTAGCATACGCTTGTTTCTCAAATGACAATCAGCTTGGCAGAGGCACAAAATGTTATCACGAAGTTGTTCTCTGAGTCCAAACATCCATATGTCATCGGCATATCAGAAGTCCAAAATAGAGATTCCTACAGGCTAGTCACAGCTACCAAAGGTCTTAGTACTACTAGCTCACAGTACTGATCAGTCGTACACGGAATAACACAACGTACATCCTCGATCTGGCACCATCTGCTCATAGTGCCCCGACGCATACCTCCTTCATTACTGTCTCAGCTACATCGGAGGACTCCGACTCTGCTTACTATCCCAACTCCCTTTCGATTTTCGTGCAGCTTATAACGATGATCCACAAGCAGACATCCATACCCATTCCAGAACCCATTCTAGACGCAACTTTGAGTATAATTTCCTACCCGTATCTCTTAACGCCCCCTCAGCCACTGCAATCCAACTCGATCATCCCTCTTTCTACAGCTCGAGCTCAACATCTTTTCACGGCTCCTCAGGAAGCTTTCATAGACCTGACTGTTGGCCAGCTCTTAGGTCAGCTTCATTCCGGAGTTCAGAATGATTGGTTTGGTCGTTCGAGCATTTCTCAGCCAAATGAACCATCTTATAGCTGGCAAGAAACCTTCGTTGGGCTCTTGGAACCCCTTCTTGGGCATGCACAAGAAGCGGGGATCAACCTAGGAGTACCATACAAAGACATCCGGGTATATCTCTCCCGAGCAATCGCGTTCTTTCTCTTCGACGACGTAGAGGTGCCTTCACTCATCTGGTTCACTGGCTCAGAGGACGACATCTATATCACGCGTCCCAATGACAACTCTCCTTCCATCCAAATAGCAGCCATCGTTCCGACTCTTGCCCATTCTTTATGGGGAGATCCACTTCTTGAAACATTCTTTCTTCCACCTGCACCATCTGAGGCTGTTAAAGAAGGCTATGCAGGTGGCGGTGGGAATCCTCTGCTGGTTTTTGGAAGGCAGAAAACAAAACGATTGTGGTATACCGTTTTTTTGGCGCTTGTCGTCCTTGTGGAACGAGAAGGAATGGGTACAGATTCCTTTTCAGACAAAAGGCCATGGGCACTGGATACGCTGAAACGATGTACTCAGGCATTGAAAGACGCGCCATGTTATTAAAGTAGTTTCAACGTATATGGTCTTTCACAAACCTTTCGATACAAGTGGAGGGTGATTTGTTAGGTCTTCGTATATAACTATGTTTATCCAACGTCTTCTGCGAACTCAGTGACTTGTGGCAGTCACTAAACATCAACAGAATTCTACTATGTTCACAAACGTCATCTCTAAAAATTCATCCCCAATGATCCTGATAGCGAAAGATGAGTGTTATGTATTAGCAGTAATTATTAACCTTATTCTGTCGTACTGACGTGTAAATATGTTTTCGTTCTAGGTTGTTACACTCTATGTCGAGCATCAACATTACCTGTTATGTGTGCTTGCTCTTGCAATTGCAAACACGCGGGCGAAAGTATCCTTGGTCAAATAGCTAAAGAGTAGAAGTTATTATCGTTCGGATTCATGCTTTGAGCAATGAGTCGATCTGCAGCGGTTTTGTTAAGAAGTCAGCGAGTGAACAATCGCGCCCAATGTTCTTCAGCAGAGTGTGGGGGACCAGATCCTTGCCCTGGACTGGAAGCCCAACGCGACCAGATATTGATATTGACAACAAGGCAGGATAGATACTTGATGACAGACCTAATTTCCATGGCTTTTCACGTAGAAAATGAATTAAGATAAATCGGAGAGGGTAGTCCTTGGGCTTTGGAGCCGAGCATCATGTTCAGTTGTGCATCGCTACGGCAAAAGCTGTGGATGATTCGATTCTCCATTTACGAAGTTGCACTCACTGCTCATATGCATGCAGCGCTGGGGCAAAAGAAAACGGTCTTGGGAAAGTCAAATCATTTTCGATTTCAGTTGGAATCACATCCGTGTCGGCAAGGCTACTTACATCTTTCTATCTCAACCGCTTTCGCTGTGCAGTGTGGTTCGCCTTCTGCTCTTTTTCCTTTCTGAGTTTTTCTTTGCCCAATATTTGCCTGCTGTTCAGCTTGATTTCCACAAGACCTTCATTCATTCTGACATTCTTTTCTACAATCTCAATGGCGTTAGGATTCACTTCTGTGGGGAAGAGGAAGATCGCAGTGCAGGGTGCGTTCTCGAACCTTTGCTATTAGATCTTTCGTGGTTGAAGAGATATTTTTCAGTCATTCTTTATTGCGTGAACATCGTTGTCCTCGCGCTTTCTGCCCGCGTGAATTTGTTCCAAGAATTCTTCTGTGAGTTCTCTTCAAATTACAACAAAATTCTACGGCTCAACCAATTTCCAAAAGTCGCTGCAGATCTTTTACCACTTGGACTATCCATCACAACTCTGTCTATACTCACTGTCATGTATGCCTTTCTTGTTCGCAAGTTCCTTCCAAGACTTCAGCTGACATGATTATTTGATTGACCTAGGCTGGCTCTCGACCTTACCTGCAAAAATTCTTACACTGGTCGGCCTCAGTTTGAGATTGGTATCTTTGCAGTCCTTTCTATCTTCTGGCTGGGTAAGGCGGCATATGAGGCTATCTAAATCGTCGTTGATCTTTTGTCAGCATTCAACGCTTTTTCTACGTCTCGTTGGCGTCACGTCCCTTTGTCCTGCCCTGCCGGTGTGTCTCTTTTGCCCTGCAGTTCCATGACAACCTCTAATGCCACTTCAGGGTCTGACGACGTCAAGACCTGGTGTCAGGATGTTCAGGCGCTGAAGGCATTTGTTTGGATAGAGTGGTTGATCTGTATGATACCAAACTGATCAACTTGTCCGATTGTTCTGCTGACCGAAACCCTTTTCCCAATCAGTCTCTTTGACGGCGTACGTCACCCTTCGCTTCACCATCTCCCAGAAAACCCGCGGTAACAAGCACATTCTTCGCATGCCTCTTTCTCGTTATGAACCTCACCTGAGGAATGACGGTACCATGGATTACGTCCGTTCAAGTGAATTCTTGCAATTCCCTGAACCGAAATTTTAGACTCGTGGTATGTATTGTCCATAAAGCTGAGTTCTATCTGCTCATACAGTTTACCCGTGTATGGGCATGATCAAAGACCGTATCCCGGCTGGCTGGATGGCGATGTCGCGTCTGGTTTTAATTTATCGTTACATGTTCGGATTGTACTTTCCGATGCTACGGTTGCGTGTATTGTGTGTAATTATACCCAAGACTTATCTGTTTCATTCAACTGCGACAGGATTCTGAATTGTTGAGGTCAGTCCGCAACATCGGGCATTCTTGCTGGAGCCTCGGCTTGATGATCTAAACACTGGGGATATATCGTTGTACTTCCATTTGGAATAGATGTATGGCTTAATGGTTCTTGCAACGGCACCGAACGAGGCGCGCGATGCTTGAGAAATTCCGAATCACTCGGTGAGTAGCTAGAGACAATCTCGGTACTCTAATACTTGTCACACAGATAGCGTTGAATGTATAGAGTAAAATAACATGTTGCATGCATGAATGTCACAAATTCCCAACTACACATATCGAAGAGTACAGTATTAGCATAAACGACTATCCGCGGAAATACGACTGTTTGTATGATACCTTCCAATAGTAACTATCAAGCTACGGGCAAGCCAGCGGTATAGTGTAAATATACAAATCCGAGAGATAACCAACCTATAATTTGGCAGAAACTGGAGAAATATCGACTGATGGATCCTGAGATGTACTGGACGATGACTGGGACCCGACGATATTCCTGGTCTTGGTATCCCTCAAGATACGACGTAGAATCTTGCCGCTGGCATTGCGAGGAATGACGTCGGTGAAGAGTATACCTCCTGAAAGCCATTTATGCTTGGATTTGGCAGAGGCAACGTGCTAACGGAAAAAAAGTCACCGTGTAGGGTAGTTGTTGATAATTCGGATTGTTTACACACCTTGTAGATACTCGATTGAAGCTTGATGGCATTCTTCGGGTCATGCTCAACTAAAGCTGCAGCTGCAGGCTGAAGAACCACGAAAGCCATAGGTAACTCGCCAGCGTATTCATCTGGAACGCCTATCACCGCCGCATCTGCAATGCTACGATGCATGAGAAGGTGTCCTTCAAGCTCTGCAGGAGCTACTTGAAGTCCTTTGACCTAAATCAGTAATCGCTAATCAATTCAACCAATCTTAAGGCTGTTCAAGCGAGATCACCTTGATCAGTTCCTGTAATGAAAAACAAGCTTAACTTGGGAGTAATAAGGGGGAGCGCCAGATGTAGAATTTCTCTTACCTTGATCCGCTCTACAATATATATATCCCCATTCTCCTTGAAGAAGACTTGATCTCCCGTTCTAAGCCATCTGTAAGGTTGAAATGAACCATCTGGACCTTTAACTTTAGCGGTTCGAAACAAACCCATCGACGAATGTTTCCCGTGTACTGGATAACATTTGACTCCGTGAGCAATTGTCCAACTGCAACTAAAATGGAACGCACGCTTTCTCGTCTCCGTAATACCCGAGAGCAACTTGACCGCCTTGGACGTAGAGCTCCCCGACGTCCCCGACTTGAGCTAACGTTCCATCCTCCTTAACCACTTTCGCCACCGTGCCCGGAAGAAGTTGTCCACCACTACCGAGCGTTCCGACATTTTGAGATAAAGGAAACTGGGATCACGTTCAGATTGAGTTCAGTCTTGAGATGCCAAGAAGCAGAGTCCACAAAAGCAATTACTCACCATGCTAACGGTTCCACAGGTTTCGGTCATTCCTGAAATTATCATCATTCAGAACACCGAGGCCTCAGTTTACAGCAACTGTATTACCGTATCCTTGACCCAGATGCATAACATTGGGTAAAGCTTTCAAAAGCCCTCTAGTAAGAGATGCGCTAAGAGGAGCGGCTGCCACGATGCAGTATCTCACACTGGAAAGTGAGCAATTCTGCACTGCCGGGTGCTACAAGTCTCGCTGTCAGAGCGATTCTGAACAACTCATCTTGACGACAAACTTTGCAGAGTAAGACCGCTTGGGGCGGAACGATTCTGTGAAAATTCAATGATCAATATACACACGGGCAGTGGGAGAAGTGCGGCATCGGACTACCAACGTTAAATGTGTCATGCGATATCGTTCTATGCTTTTCAAGAAACTTTCAAAATGGAACTTCGGGGCGAGGACAAGTGTCATCTGCCGAAGAAATGGGTTTGTGGTTAGTTGATACAACAGAACACCAACCGAAACTGAAAGGGTAACTTTACCCCTGCATAAAGCATAAAGTGAAGCTGAGGAATTACTGAATCAGTTCCTCGGGTTGCGACTCAGAACACTTGGGTACTGACGTTATAGACTAGACCATAGATATCTGCTCGTTGGAGTCAAGGTTGATAACCAGTAAAAGAAACGATGAAAGATCTTACGATACAGCGGCAAAACTAGTGAGCGAGTACATTAGTCGGGAAAAACAAGCTGCAGAAGTTTGCTCACATCCACAGCAGATATCCCCAGGTCGGAAACGCCGGTCTTCCCATCTCGTATAGTCTTCACCAATTCGATTAAACGTAGCGGCCTGAATGACGATACTAATCACGTTGAAATGGGAGATGGCAACCGCCTGAAGATATATTGATGAATGACTTAGCCCCAGTATAAGCCATGCGACTAGATACCTTTTGAACACCCGTTGTACCCGATGAAGGGGCAAGAAACGCAATCCGCGTCTTCGCTTCGCCCTCTTTAAACGGTTTCTCTATTGCAGGAGGCAATAGGGATCCTTGTCCAATCAGGCTGTCAAAAGACTGGCATAGTTGTAATGGGGACGCCATGAAAACAGATGTTGGCCCATCGAGAACCACAATCTTGCTCAGTGGAAGAAGGAGCTTGGACGCAGCTTGAAGAGCAATAGTGAAACACTCTGAATGCACAAAAAGTAAACTAGGCCGAGAAATTTTTAAATGGTGCTCTGACAGCAGTCAGTAACAGAAGTAGTATCGGAGATGAGCATTACCTAGTTCGCCAACGGAAAGGCTTGGACTCAAAGTCCTGAGAGAACGGTCAATTACCATACAACTCTCAGGAATACTAGGCTACTGACGCCACTATACCGCCTAACCGGTGGGTGGCCCATACACATGGAGGGAAATCTGAAAGCGTCGTTGAGACTTGGGGTAACAGCACCATGATTCTTGGAACGAACGTACTAATGTGATTGAAGCTCATGATTGCGACTAACAGTAAGTATGGATCAATGCATTCAATTGAAGCGAGTGATGTAGGAGCCTCACCGATATCTCCCTCTTCTAAAGTAACCATTTAGTACAATCCGGAATAGATACAACGAACATACTAAAATTCCAGTTTACAGTGATGGCGGAAGCTAGGTACTGCGTTCGTGCCCGCAGCTACAATGTCAAAGCTCAGAAAACTCAATGCTCTCAGCGACACGGATGCACACCTCCTCCATGAACACCTTTTCCCCCGTTGCATCATCTATGAGGCACGGTGTTCCCGCAATTCTTTCTGGACGCGTAGCATGGCAGAAGTTGTCTAAGAGGAAGCTGGGCACGGATAAGTTGGAGGGAACATCTCGGTCGGAAGGCATGATAGCCTGATTACAAGGATGTGGGTAGGATATTGCCCACCCACTAGGCCTTTATTCATATATGTATCCCGAGACGGCGCTAACCATCAAATGATAAGCTTCAAAGGAAATTTCAAGTTTTTGTATCTCCTAAATGCGTAGATACTTGAATTCATGTAAGGGATCTCCGCGGAACCCAGACGCACTAAAGTAAGGCATGAGCAATTTGCCTAAATCGCATCCAAGCACCTACCCATAAGCGTATAATAGATGCATTTCCCTTGGTATTGAATAACGACATCGGAGCGATAGATGGAGATGGCACATACGCACAAATTTGACAGACACGAATAAGTGCGCGGCATAAGACTTGATATTAGTTTCGATACAGGGCATGATCTTCGAGCATTACTAGACATGACAAGAAATTATCATAAGCAAGACGCATCAAGATCTTTGACAGGAAGAACATACCATGGGGCTACAGATTGACTTGCAGAAATTGAAATAGCAAGCGCCGTGCTGCACGGCCAGTCTCCCGTAACATTCGAAGATATTTTTTGCATTGCGCGTACAGCTATGTACAGCTAACATGCGAGGGCATCACAGACGAAGGAAATATTTATATCTAAAATCGAAGTCATCCTCTCTCGGCGATGTATAGTTGCTGTGAGGGAGGAACTGCACGCTCCGCGGGTATCTCAACACCGCCAGCAAGTATTCCCACTCGCATCATCGCTAGCAACTGCGGACCCTCAGTTAGTGGCGGCTGATGCAAAGAATCAAAAAAAAATCGCACGTTATGAGCAGCGTTCGAATGGGCATAGAATCCTCCAAAAAATGATGCAGTCATGTCGTGACCTGAATTTTTTGTCAGCAGGTGAGGTCCCCCAGGATGTCGGTCAGCGAATAACGAAACATCGTGAATAAAGCCAGAAATGAGAACCAATGTGCGCGACTGGGACTCTTCCTGGACTGAAATGATTGTGAGTACAGCCGCTAGTTTTTTGACACGGCTTTATACTCACACGTTTCCCAACTGACAACCGGAAGTTCTTCAACTGGAGCCGGCCATTTCAACGAATCCTGAGTTTTCTTCAGAGCTTTCAATTGCATGGTAATGGCGCCCTTTTGGATCTCGTTATTCGGGAATCTTTGAAGATTCCTTGCAAGTCCGATTGTTCTACACAGAGCAATGAACCACTTTGATACGTTAGATGAATTAGATGTACGATTTCACAAAAAGTCAAACCTTCGTAGGATCGTATTGATACCACATATACGCATTGCGGTAATCCATGGGAAATTGATGATGAAAATTATGATATCCTTCACCCATCGTCAAAAGGGCTGATAGTAAATGATCGCGAGGGCTTAGTTTATCATCGTAAGGTGTCGAGCCAAGGTAATGAGCAATTGAATTGATGCAGAAGGTACTCTTTTCAGGAACCTTTCAGCGAATATTTTCGGCCTGAGACGGAAGCATTGACATACATGATGTGCCACAGTGAGCCGCAACGCAGCCGCAAAACAAACTCCTCCCCACCAATCGCCCCAAAACAGTCCTGGAACAACCCACGGGACTACAATCCCAAACAAGACCGTCAATGAGAAATATTGACGATGCTGAAATCGGATGAGTGGATCCTTTTTCAGGTCCGATATATCCGCTACTCCAGTATGTAAATTTGTTTCGAAAATCATCCAGCCTACATGAGTCCAGAGAAGACCACGGTTGGAGTCGTAAGGATCCAAGTCAGTATCGGTGTGACGGTGATGAGACCGATGGGCTCGTGCCCACCAATAGCAAGACCCCTGAACAGCACTGGTTCCACCGATGATCAAGAACAATTGGAGAGGAAGGGAAGCGGTATAAGCTCTATGGGACCACAGTCGATGATAGCCTTTCAGATATTGTCTATGTTAGTGTCATATGGCTCAGAAGATGAACATCGAAGCCCACCTGCAGTGATGCCTAACGGCAAAGAAGTCAGAACGACCAAGGGGCAATAAGGAGGATGTTCTCACCCAGCATGGTAAATACATAATGTAGGACCGAGAACCATGCTGTTTGTGACCGAAAAGGCACAAAGAACATGCCAGCGAGCGCGATTGACGGTGTGATAGCGAGAACTGCGATGTTGAACCAGCGAAAGCCGGTGATGGTCGGGAAATTCTTGGTAGGTGTCGACATAGGTAACAAGACGATGACGGGGAGATAGCTGCAATATTGGGAAGACTGACTCGGTAAATAAAGCTTGTTGTTAGAAATATGGAAGGAATATTCCCGTAGAAGTAGAAATAGATTGAACCAGGTTGCACCGAATAGCGGTATGATATTTAGTCAAAGAAAAGCGTGGACGCGGTCCAGGTGTTGATTCCGATGGAGATCGCTGCATTGGTAGCATTTCAGTTTTTAAGCAGTCCTGGAAAAGAAGGGGCATCTTCCATCACCATTAAGACACCCGGATTAGGACAAGTTTAATACCGACTTTGAACCGATTGCCAGGATTATCATAACTCTGGACAAAAATTTTGTGGGGAGGCGGGCTGAGGCAATTGTCCGCCCAATCGGAGCAGACTCGCAAGTTCAGATACATAAACATATCGAAATTTGCAGCTTGGGAAGTCCATCAGAACAAGAAACAAACTTTGAAAAGATAACGGCACATACCTGCGGATACCTGGTCAAAACTCCAGCAGAAGCTTGACACGCTCAACACCTCTTTTGGACGACCATATAGCAAATCATTCCTATCGTACCCTTAATCGTGAACACAATGAGCATTTTGCATTGGTCACAATGGGAAAGACTTGAGAAGACTATTCAAAGAAAACGAAGGTACAACGATTTTTCCCGACAGAAAACAGCATGCTATTATTTTTTACGGTAAAGGCCGGAAAATACGTTGAAGAGTTTGAACACGTATGATCATAGAATGCATTGCGAGTGGCACTGTGAGAAGGAAGGGGAAGAAGAACATGCGTTCGATATTGTGTGCCATGTGGCGCCGACGACTTTCACCGCTCCGGGACCTTCGCGCTCATCACGGAGACAAAATCATTGGTATCCACCAGAATACTGAATGTCAAACTACAAAAGCATTCAGCCAACCCGAGTCTGAAGGGCGAATTATTGTGTGGCGTTCAAAAATAATCACAATGGATGACTAGTATGCTGCAAGTAGCAGCGTTCAGACATGTTTTTGAAGCTTCCTTCCGTTCATTTTCATAGAATCATACGAATCATGGAATGGAAAACCCGAATGCTTCCTCCTCCAGATGACTTCAAGTGTTCAATCAGTGTTCCCTCTGTAAGTCATTCTATCACGCGGTACAACTACCGTTGGATCCTAGTACAAAGCCTGGGATACTGCCCCACCCTGCTTTTCCGTCCTTACCATTAGCCCTAAATATGATGCTGTTATTGAAGGTTGTTACTGGAATCGCCGCTATTACTTTCTCGGGCGTTTTTGCTAGTGTCAACGACTCACAATTGCCTTCTCAAACAGTCGTAAGCTTGTGTGTGTGATTTCCTTGGTGTCAGATCCTGAATCTTTGCTTTATAGTTTGTTGATCCCCGGTCGTTCGCCGTGATGAATCCCAATGCAGACTTCCGCAACGATTCTTTCACCATGCTGTTCAATCCAACCTCGACTACACCCCCATTTTTCCAAGTTTTTGATGGAAGATTCTTGACCATTCTTGGAGATACCCCCTCATTTCGTGAGATCGCGTCCAACGCAACGTTCGCTTTTGCACATGAAGCTCCTATCTATAACGAACTCACTGATGAGGTTTTCTTTTCTTCAAATGATGGAGGTCAGTGTTTTTCCTAGAACTAAGCCTAACTAGTATTCTGAATGTGGAGACTAGGCCCTCTGGGAATGAGTGACCTCAACGAAAACAATGTGATTAGCAAAATCAGTATGAAAGAAGTTGAGGCGGCTTTATCCGTGAATGCGACGGGGCCAGTCAACGTTCCTATAACTCAGGTGAGTTCGCAGAGCTGTCAACATTGTTTGTATGTTGATGTGTTTTTCATATAGCTGAATCTCTCAGACACGATACAGGTTTGACACTTGCTTTACCTCAGGCTCAGATCTATATCTTCGCTGATAATTCAACTGGTATCAGATGACGAACGGAGGAACAGGTCCCTATAACTCATCTCTACTCCTCGTCACATCTGGACGAGGATCTTTACCTCCTTCTATCGTCCTCGTGAACCCATTGCCCCCTTATAATGCTACCGTTCTCTTGGACAACTACTTTGGTCGACAATTCGTCTCCTTGAATGACATCAAGGTTCACCCAACAAATGGAAAATTATTCTTCACAGATGTCGAGTATGTCTCTCTTTCGCTCTCAAGAGAACGACCTCATGCTAATACTAATTTAGTTATGGATTTCTCAACCTTTTCCGCCCGGCTCCCCTCATGCCATTTCAAGTCTACCGATTTGACCCAGACACCAGCGCAGTGCGAGTTGTAGCTGATGGTTTTAATAAACCTAACGGGATCGCATTCACTCCAGACGGAAGCACAGTCTATGTGTGAGTTCAATTTCTGCGAGCATATGTAGGTCGCTGTACTGTTCCCAGCTCTGATACTGGCGCATCTGGAGGATTTCTCGGAAACAACCTAACTCTGCCGGCCTCTATGTGTGTTGAATTCACTCGTGGACTTTACAGGTTCTCAAAAACTTTCTCAGCTATGTTTTTGACGTGGATCCAGTTACTCACGTATTCAAAAACCGACGAGTATTAGCTTACGCGGATGCGGGAGTCCCTGATGGGATCCAACTAGATAGCGATGGTAATATCTATAGCGGGTGTGCTGATGGAACTCAGGTCAGTGAATTTGCTTGCTCAAGATGATTGGATATTGATTGAATATCTAGGTATGGGCTCCCGATGGAACTTTAATTGGAAAATTCTTTTTAGGTATGAGCACTGCTGAAATGATCTTTGCGGGGGATGGTCGATTGGTGATTTTGGCCGAAACCAAGATGTATCTTGCCAAAATTGCGGCTAAAAGTGTTCCTCTCGGTGGCCCCTCTGGAGTTTGACGCAGGGAAATATTTGCAACAATTGTATCCGCGAGAAATTTATGACCCAGAATATTCCATCGCATGATATGGCAAATTACTGAATTGGTGGCGACTGCACCGGCGGAGGTCTATTATATAGCAACGAGGACAGTAATACTTCCGTCGTGGATGCGCGTTTTCAACAATTCGGGTAGCCCCCAAAAGTTTTTTAAGCTCGTGAATCGCCCGTTGAAGTCATACAGACCCTCCGTGTTCCACCATGTGTATTGTCTCACGGAACGGGAAGAAACACCATCATCTCTATAGCGGAGGTTTAGATAACACGATATATATTTGGTTCGCTGTTTGTCGGCCGTACTTGTAAGTACAAATTCACTGTCCTAGCAGAAGATGCATGTTGGACTGATGCTAAATGAGATATCGATCCTACACTAGATATCATACAACTTTTCCAATAGGACAGCATGGCGTATCTTCGCAAGTGAGATACATCTAGCCAATGTATCTGCTTCCCGAGTAGTAGAATTACTGTCCACGCCCTGGTCTAGAGTCTCAGATTTATTCACACCAACCCCAAGCTGAGACAGAGCAAGAACTCGAGCGCGTGCATCAAGGATAATCGAGATAGTCGTATCAAGAAGGGGTTCTTCGGAGGCGGTTGGATCGGGTAAGAGGTGCGATCTGGAAGAGATACGCATAACGAAGGCGGAGAATAAAATTGAATAGACATGAATGGCGGGAATGAAAACGGAAGGCGAAATTGATACTGACCTAGCAAAAACGCCAAACGAGAAAGCTAATGGCACCAGATCCTCCTGAATAGCCAAATTCCGAGCGGGTTTCGCTGGATCAAATCCGGGACGTATACAAATCGTGCGATTGACCTCTGGGTCAAAATCGGCATGAGGCAAAGAGACTGCGGACACGTTTAATTACTCGAATTAAATTCTCGACCTGAGTTTAGCACTCACCGTTTCTCAAAGCACACACCATGGCCAGTAATGCGGCATCAAAGGCATTCCCGTCATAGTTTATGACCGTTGCATCGACATATAAAACCCAAGCCGACTTTCCTGGACATATACAGAGAGACGATAGAGGAATCATGCCATTTCCAAGAACTTCATTCAGCCTCTCAGAAAGCACCTGAGCTTCTTCTGTGGGCGGTCCGGATTTAAATTTAGGTGAACATAACGCGGGCAAGTCGATGTTGGGCACTGAAGGATGTAATATTACATCAAGTCTGATAAGAAAACAGGGAGCGTGGATTTACCCAGAAACCCTTCATGTGGATTATCTAGCTCAGGCTCGCATATCTCAGCCTTGACTCCGCATACGACAGTCGTATTCCCTAAACGAACGAGTGCGGACCCAGAAGCAGTCGTTATTGACCCTAATGAAACGACAGCAGAAGACACTGACTTCAGAGTCCTAGGATGAGCAAGGAAAACATTGTTCCCACCGACATTAACCTCGACATTTCTCCAAACATTTGCATCGTTGATATCTTCAGCCTTGGATCTTCCATCTGGCCTGATTTTCTCTTGTAGAAAACGTTCTAGGTATATTCGAGGATGAAGTCGTTGAAATGTGGCTGCCTTGAGTGCTTCTCTTTCTGGGTCGGAAAGAAAAGAATTGACACGAGAAGATAAGCCTTCAGCCATTAGTTGAATGATGTGAAAGTTTAACTAGCATTAAAAACTTGAGCGCTTGTTTGGCGTCTAAGCCTTTTGGTTGTTGATATTTCGATTTCCAGTAGCATACACATGGTTCGGATCGAGAACAATAACAAATTACGAAGAAATAAAAGTCGCAATGGACATCTTTTAATACACCTTCAACCACTGTGTCCATTCGAAAGGAAGAGAAAGGTAGCGTATCGTCGACTCGGATTTGGCGTCCGATCCCCAAGACTGTTGATCCATCTTATCCCAATCTCCATGATACATGCCAAGTACATATCGTACTGATGCAGCGAGCTCAGCTACGATCGTCTACTGGTTTTTGGCTTTAGCAGCCATCTGTGAGATTTCGGATAAGTGAGAGGTCAGAGAGGAATTAGAAGAACATACCAAATTGAGAGCAGAGCCAGCTTTAAACCACTCGATCTGACCCTCGTTGAAAGAATGAGCAAGAGGAATCTCCTCCTTCGAGTTATCCTCGTGCTTTAGTACCAAAGTCAAGTTCTTGCCTGGGGCAAACGATTCAAGACCAAGGATATCGACGCGATCGCTGGGCTTGACCTTCTCGTAGTCCTCTGGGTTGGCAAAAGTCAGGGCAAGCATTCCCTGCTTCTTCAGATTGGTTTCATGGATACGAGCGAATGACCTGACGATGATAGCCAAGCCGCCGAGGAATCTGGGTTCGAGAGCGGCGTGTTCACGAGAAGATCCTTCACCGTAGTTATGATCACCGACGACGACCCACTTGATGCCGTGGTCACGATAGTATGCGGCAGTCTGAGGAACACCGCCATATTCACCAGTAATTTGATTCTTGACCTTGTTGGCTGTGTTATTCTCAGCGTTGATTGCACCAATCAAGCAGTTTTCTGTTAAAAAAAGAATGAGGATCGAATACTATAACAAAAATGAAAGTTGCTCGAACGAGAAATGTTTTCCAGGTGTCCACGGTACTTAAGCCAAGGTCCACCAGCAGAGATGTGGTCAGTTGCTACATGAGCTCATGTCAAGCATTAGAAATGTGAAGATACATAAATGCACATACTGCACTTGCCCGCAACCTTGATGAGGAGAGGAAGATCAGTAGGAGTCTTTCCGTCCCAAGGTGTGAAAGGATGCAATAGCTGAAGTCGGTCACTCTTGGGGTCGACGGCGACAGAGACGCTGGCACGGTCAGAAGGAGGAGGCTGGAAAGTATCTTGACCCGGGTCGTAGCCGCGAGGGGGAAGTTCATTACCATTGGGCTCAGAGAACTTGAAAGGTTTTCCATCGGATCCGATAAGAGAGTCGGTCATCGGGTTGAAAGTAAGAGTTCCACCAAAAGCCATGGCAGTGACAACGTCAGGAGAAGCGACAAAGGCATGGGTTGCAGGGTTCGCATCGTTCCGTCCAGTGAAGTTACGGTTATATGAGGTGATGACTATAAAAATGGGTGAAATTAATGGAACAGCGATAACGAAAATGAACGCACTTGAGTTGGCTTCCCCTTTCTTGACATCTTGTCTATCCCACTGACCGATACAAGGCCCACATGCATTAGCTAATACGAGACCACCGACGCTCTCAAAAGCACCGATTTGACCATCGCGCTCAATGGTAGCACGAACTTGTTCAGAACCTGGGGTAATGGTGAATTTGCTCTTGACGTCCAAACCATGCTCGGCGGCTTCCTTAACAATGGAAGCAGAACGCGACATATCCTCGTAAGAAGAGTTGGTGCATGACCCAATGAGAGCTACTTTGAGTTCCTCAGGCCAATTGTTCTTCTTCACTTCTTCGGCGAATTTGGAAAGAGGAGTAGCGAGATCAGGAGTGAAAGGACCGTTGATGTGGGGCTCGAGTTCCGAAAGGTTCTACAGAAGGAAAGACAATGAGTATCAAAGGCACAAAAAAAAAAACTAAGAGCTATCATACTATCTCGATGTGTTGGTCATACTCAGCACCTTCGTCAGCCTTCAGGTTGTTTGCAAACTGCTGAGCATATTTGGCAATGTCACCACGCTTAGTAGCGTTCAGGTAATCGGTCATACGAGAGTTGAAGGGGAACATCGAAGTTGTAGCACCAATTTCAGCACCCATGTTACATATCGTAGCCATACCAGTGCAAGACAGTGATTCCACACCAGGTCCTTTATACTCGACGATAGCGCCTGTTCCGCCTTTGACGGTAAGAATGCCAGCGACCTTGAGGATGACATCTACACTAACTAGTCAGATAACTGTTGTACAGTTGATAGATGGGTTGTCACGCACCCTTCGGTGTGGTCCAGCCGCTGATTTTTCCAGTCAAGTTGACACCGATAACTTTTGGACACTTCAGCTCCCAAGGAATATTAGCCATGACATCAACCGCATCGGCACCACCGACACCGCAAGCAACCATACCAAGACCTCCAGCGTTAGGTGTGTGTGAGTCAGTACCAATCATCATACCTCCGGGGAAGGCATAGTTTTCGAGAATGATCTGATGGATGATACCTGAACCGGGTTTCCAGAAGCCAAGACCGTACTAGTGAAGTCGAAAAATATCAGCGAAAGACGAAAACAGGAAAGGACAATGACATACTTTAGCAGTAGCGGTAGCCAAAAAGTCGTAAACTTCCTTGTTGATGTCGATTGCCCGAGCCAGATCCTTCACACCTCCGACTTGAGCCTCGATTAAATGGTCACAGTGTACAGTGGTTGGGACTGCAGCAGTATCCATTCCGGCAGACATAAATTGCAGAAGGGCCATCTAGTATTGATTTGAGTGCCATAAATAGACGATAGTGAAAATGCGCTCATACCTGAGCAGTAGCATCCTGACACGCAACACGCTAAAGATACCAATGTATGAAGAGTCTGAAGGTAGTATTAAGTGTAGAGCACGCGCACATCTGGTCTGAGCTTCAAGTAGCTGACTCCTCGCTGAATATCCTGGCCATGGGGGTCATCGAGGTGACCATACACGATCTTCTCAGCCAATGACAAAGGTCGGTTGAGTCTGAATATAAGGTAAATCAAAAATAAGATATATAACAAAGGCACCGATATCCACCTGTCGCGAACGATGGCGAGATTGTCTTCAATTCTTTGGTAGTTGATGTAGGCGCCCTTCTCAAGCAGCGACATCGGGACTTTGGTGTCCCCAATTCTGGGTGCGGCGGTAGCCATTCCAGCAGCCAGCCGCCGCACGGCGTTTGCGGTACGATGCGAGAGGTTGAACATCGTCAAAGACGACGAGCAAGTAGAAAAATGAAGATGGTAGTAGACGTCAGAGATAGCTTGTTCCGAGTTTTGCCTTTTATTGCCGGGTCAGCCAATCATATTCCATGGGTTTTGTAGCCGCTCAATAAAGATATCCCGCTCTATTACCGGATTTCGGATGCGCCTGTCTTTGCGCTGCCGTCTCTTCATTCTAACTGCTGGATTTCCTCAGAACGTTGAACCAACCAATTAGAAATATTATCTTCGGCCGAACCAATAGTATTAGCTCCATCATTGCATTATGACTCGTATTCTGAGGCGTTCGGCCTTGCTCCGAACACACCTTGACAGAACTAATCAGCAAGGGAATTATCATGCCTGCAAGGCGCGGATCGATATTTAGCAATCTACGAGTCGCTAGGATTCATTCGTTCTGCATGTTTTGGGCAAACAAACTCGGTGTTTGAGAACTCGCAACACGACATGCTAACTCTATCAAAGATCACCATTCCTTTCAACACAAAGCGCCACGGTTCGTCACAGTTCTTGTTATAAAATACTAGTAGTAACTCCTTCTGAACCCGATTCAGAAGAAGAATTTAGGATCCTAATAGCGACAGGGAGTCTCCAATTTTCCTATAACCACGTCAGCCTATTGCCTCAGTAGGATATGAATAGAACATGATATACCCTAGTTCAATAGCTGGAAGTCTTAGGCATTGCGAATGGGACACGGCCCATATATGCTGAGATCGTCTGAGTTAAAAAAGAGTTACCAGCTTCATATCTAGTCCGAACTCATCTCTGCGTCGCCGTCTGTCTGCGCGGGAGCGGTGGGATCCATATAGTCCTGCACAAGATGACCTTCCACCTCATCTTCATCACTGCTTCCACCCTCTCCATCCGACTCTGCACCCTCCTCAGGTTCACCAGGCGTCTGAGTAATGCCCCCCCTGCCCGTCGGGTCCCAGCTCAATTCCTCTGGCTCTTCCAATTCCACTGCAACCCTAGGCCTCCAATCGAACTTTTCTCGGAGAAGCAGTACAGCCCGCACTGCACGATCAGCGCGCCGGTCATGATCAGCACGAATCTGCTCACATTCCTGCAAGACATCTTCATACTCCGGCTTGCGATGAGCCAGATGAGCTGCAGAGAAAGTCGAACCAAAGGTATTAGTCCCGGAAGAATGTAACTGGGGTGGTGGCGGCGGAATGGGTATTCCGCTGAGTACACCGACCGAACCACGGGTTACCATATGCTCTGATAACCTGCGTACGGTTTCGTTTTCCACATTTAACACGTCCGTTGTCTGTTGGTTGCGCAGAAGGGGTATGATTTCCGTGTCAAGTTGGATATCTGATACAGACACGCGAGGATGTAGCGTGATCTTTTCGAATGGACTGGATGTAGCGCTGGGACCTAAGCCAGTGCCATTGACAAGAGTTGCACTATTTGTAGTTACGCTTGATGGAAGTGGCGTTGTAAGGGAAGAGGAGAAATTATGCGTTTGAGATAGCAGGAGGTTGTACTTGGATAATATATCGGGCCAAGATGATATCGCAGTTGGATGGAAATCAATAGTCATTTGTAGCGCCTTTATAGATTCAATGATCTGATTGGCTTTAAAGCGCAAGGATTCCAGCTGCGCTACAGGAAGGGAGGATGGGTCAAATGGAGAAGCCGCCATTGGGACAGACATTTGGAAGTCAAGGGGCTCGAGACCATTCGATAGATGTCACATGATCAAATTAAACACGGTCAATAATAGTCAATAGTTAAAACTCTCGTCGTTTCTCTTCTACCTGCTCAACGCCTTCTTGCCAACATACACATCTTTCGATGATTTCTCTTCTCAGCGCTAGATCAGCACTTCGCTTCGCTGGGACTCTTCTCACACGTCCTTCAGCGGGTCCTGTCTTTTCGCGTGCAACGACGGTGTTATCCTTGCGTACCTTTTTGACTACCACCTCTGTCCAACTGCCAACGGCTAAAGCCAAGCCCAAGGCCAAAGCTAAGGTTGCCGGCAAGCCAAAGGCTAGAAGCACAAACGCGAAGAAATCACCTGCCGTTGCGAAGAAATCACCTGTCGTCGCAAAGAAAAAACCTGGACCGGCAAGGCGCGTGAAGAAAGTCGCTGCAAAGCCCAAATGTATGTACATGAAAGGTGGCTTGAATCCTCATGGCGTGCATTGAACTTGATTTTCCATAGTTGATCGAAAATTGATGGTTCCCCCGAAGAGACACGGAACGACGGCGTACGCTGTGTTCATGAAGGAGTATATAGCCAATGGTCAACAGAAACAAATCCCTGTTAGGGAACTCATTAAGACTGCTGCGAAAGATTGGAATGCCCTGTCTGATGCTCAGAAACAGGTACGACTTGCGCTTCTTGATTTCGCGTATATCGCTAACTTACTTTCATCTTTCCCTACAGCCTTACGTAGTCCCCATCCAAGCCAACAAGGAGGTGTATGAGAAACGATTTGAGGAATGGTACCGCTCCCTCCCTCCTGGTTATCTCCGTCAGATCAACCTCAAGAGAAAGGAGAAGAGCAAACCTATCGTGCGCAAGCCGAAGAGTATGAAAACTCCTCCCAATAATGGTTTCATCTAGTGAGTAATATCTTCATCTTCACGACCAGCTTTGTACTGGGACTGATATTCGAAATCCATATTTTTAGCTTTTATAGTGAATACCGTCAGGCTACTCCTTCGAACGACTTGAGTGTGCCACAGGTCTCGAAGAATGCAGGAGTAGCTTGGCACGCTCTGCCCGTAGAAGAAAAAGAGGTAATTCATCACTATCCACCCCCTTCAATTCGTTGTTAACATCGGTCGTAGCAATATAATCGCCGTGCTTCGGATATCAGGAGCGAATTCATGAAGACTCGATCAGAGAAGCGATCGGGAGCGTAGACTACCGGTCTGGTACTGTCCTCTTCCGCGCTAGTTTAGACATGCCCCATTCCTGTTCTTCCCAACTGAGGGCATTTATCTGGCCGCTTTTACCTTATCACGTCTACTATTTGAAAGTTCCCCTATACTCCAACCCGCACCCCTAACACGTCGCTTCAATATGTATAATTCCTCTGGTACATCGATGCTACTGGATGGTTCATGGATAGTTGCAGAATTGCCGTGGGGTAGTTACAAGGAGTGATTCCGATGAAGCGCGGCGGCGCAGAAGATGAATCGAATCACAGTAATCTATGACCGACAAAGGTGCCAGAAGCAATGCTGGGCAACACCAAAACGTATCCAATGCTTGTGAAACAATCCTCCAAAAACTCCAAGAATAAGTTTCTTCAATCCAGTGGCTAGTGGATAATGGTCTGTATTCTAGATACATTGATAGAGCTTGAATGTGCTCCCAAATGATACAATGGTGGCTTTCTAGAGCCTAAGCGAAGAAGGAAATTAAGTCTATCGGGACGAGAAAATTTGTCCATAATTTCAAATACTGTCCATTCACTTCACCTTCCCATGCCCAACAACAGTCTTCACCTCCTTTAACAGGACCTCAATATCCTGCACCAAACCCGATCCCAACGACTCCGCTTTATCTATCTTCCGGGTCAAGAGCGTTTCAGTGGCATCTTCTATTTGGTGCTTTTGCGATTCGTACGCTGCCAGTGAGTGAAAATCGTGAAATCGTCAGTAGGATACGTCAAGGAACTACACCCAAGAAAGAAATTCAAGTGATGAAAGCCTCACTTAGTATTTCTGCTTCTCTTGCGGGTGAAGAGGATGGTCGTGGAATCGCTTCGAGGTATTGGGATTTGAGGCGGACTACGTCACATTGCATGTAAGAAAATCGAAAAGAGCAGATTATAATGAGTGATTGTAAGTGATGAGAATGAACATACTATATCTGATCAGTCGACCAGTTTCTTCAAGCACTTTTTCGGAAGTCTAGAAAAGATGGAAAATAAAAGGTAAACCAGTCAAATCAGACCTTCGGTATTCAAGATCCAAGTATTCATTGAATCATTACCACTGTTTCGCTTAATTCCAAGATCTTTCTGACTTCGCGATCAAATTCTGGTTCATTGACTTTCACTGAGCTTTTGAGTTGTGTTGCTTGAGACTTGAAATGTACAATACGCCTCTCCGAGTTTTCAATGTCTTCACTGTTCACGATATGAACACGAAGATGATCAATGTATCCCCGTATTGACTGTGCTTGCGAGTTTAGGGATTCTTGAAGAGACGGTATTGTCGTTGCTCGGAAGTTCGTCAGCTGGGTGAGTATAAGTGAGTATGGTAGATACA
Source organism: Lentinula aciculospora (assembly GCA_028011355.1). Classification (NCBI taxonomy): domain Eukaryota; kingdom Fungi; phylum Basidiomycota; class Agaricomycetes; order Agaricales; family Omphalotaceae; genus Lentinula; species Lentinula aciculospora. Next base: position 204,701 of record JAOTPV010000100.1, on the reverse strand, counting down.
TGTAAATCAGAAGGAAATTGGATGTAATTGTAAAGAGTATCGTAGTAAGAGAAGATAAGTAAGAACGGCGTTTACCGATATAAAAGCTTCATCAGCACCATGAACCATGTCGACTGAAAGGTTGAAAGCATCTTGGAGTGCCGCGGTCTTTCGGTTCTGTATGTCATAGTACGCTCTTAGATGGAAAGAAAGAGTGAGTTTGACAAAGACTATTACTAACCACCTCAGCCGCCAATCTATCCAACTCTTTCGTCGAAATCGGTTTTCGAACAGAGTTCACACTGCCGGTATATCGGACTTGGTTCCGCGCTCGTGCCTTAGCGACTTTGATGAATCCCTGACTTTGTAGTATGAGTAAGGTTCGAATCTCAGATTTTTTTTCAGTCGCACGTTATGACGATAGTGATTGTGAAATGAGAAGAAAGCAGGAAGAAAGAAAGAAACTGAAGGAAAGGCAGAAGACAGCAAGTACTTACAACACTCGCTCCACTTCAGGATCATCCTCTGTACCGTCCACTCCGAGTTTCCGAGCGACCAAGGATCGAAGTTGAGCTTCAGCAGCTACGGTGGGTGCAGTGGCTGCGGCGTTCAAGACGGATCCCTTCGTGATCTTGTTTACGCCGATAGATGGGGCCCTGCGGGTCGAAAGTCCAGCACCAAACGAAGGAGGATGAAGATGAGATTGTGCTCTGGGTTGCGTAATTTGAGGATCCTGAGTAGGTCGAGTAGATTGAGCTGCTAATCGTGCAAGGCGAACATGATATGCATTCAAGGCCTGTTACCGAGTGGAATAAGCGGCGAATCGAAAGCTTCGTGCCCAGATACAAGAATGATCGTACTATGAGTGCGTCTTGAGTGTGTCGTGGTTTCTTCAAGTTCAAATCCAATCTTGCAATTGATTTGGAAACGGAGGGTTCCGATTCGAAAGATTGTGCCAATGGGAGTTTGGGGTTCCGGAAAGGATGGAGTTGCCTAGAAGATCAAGACACCCGGATCAATCCAGTGCGCTAAGCAGGCGAAGGTAGAAGGTTGGAATTTACGAATAACATTAATGACATACTTCTGCTTCAAATCGACCAACGAACGACTTATTTCCTCGAACCGTTTGATCCTTTCCTGTTCTTTTTTCGCTAGGATTTCCAATAAAAGATCTACGCGTCTTTGTGACGAGAGCTGGTACTTAAGGGTGGTAATTTGTTTCTCTACATTTCGATTTCATATGAAGGTTGATACGGGGAAGTAGAGAATGTGTATGTGTGGAATAAAAGAAATCGAATCAATGTCTTGATATTGGTTCAAAAAGATGACATACGCGTTTTTTCCATCGATTTGGTCTTATCCTGTATCATGTTCGAATATATTTCCATATCCTTCTTCGCTTTTGCTAATCTTGAGAACGCGATATCTGCGGGCGGGCGTTCAGGATGTTCAGATCGCTTCGTAAGTTTGGGTTGAAGTTTGCTGAAAGTGGCTCGTTATCAATATAAACTTACATCGAATGAACAGCAAGAAGGAACGCCAAATATATGAGACAATAATTAATACACTCACTAAAGCAGCCTCCTACGTGCTTCATTCACGCCTTCCCTCCCTCTAAGATGCTCACTAATAAACAAAATCGCGTCTTGAAGAGGACCACCGTGTCCATAGACGCGTAGAAAGTCGTCGAGCGTTATTGAGTTTTGGGGTAGGCCGCGGCTGGTCAAGGAGGTGTAAACTGTGTTTGCATCATAGGCCATTGCTATGGTGTTTGACATAGAGACTAAGAGGAAGGAACGATCTGAGGGATTGAGGACGCGAACGGCTCACGTGATGGGACATGCGCTCAATCAATTTCAGCTTCAATGTCTCGCTATCTAATATAAGGCTTGGTACTATCTTTAATCTTTACTCCAATAGTGTTGAGACACGAGAAACACTTCAAAGATTCGGATGTCTAGTACCGCAGCCTTGAGTCAATCTCAGACTTTGAGTATTGGATATTTTGGAGGATGTATTGGAGCTACTTATGCTAGTGCGGTACCCGAACGCCATACTCAATTATTCGCAGATCCTTCTCCTTCCTTCTCTATGGGCTAGAATCAGAGATCTGATAGAATTTCTCATAGCGTCTTAGCTGTCCATCCGTACTGGTACTGTCGTGTCCAACCGTCCAATACAATGACAAGTGCCGCAGAATTCGGTTGGACTCGGGCAAGTCCTGCTGAAAAGATCGTGTGCCAATAAATAGTCAGGTCTCCTTTGAGAAGAGCTTCAAAGTTTGTTCTAAATCAAGATTGTGAGCTTGCGTATCCGCCTTTTCTACTTGGGTACAATCGCAAGGATTTTAACTTTCAGGTTGATCCACCGTTCGGCTACTAGTATGACGGGAATCGAAAAGAAGGTGCCACTCGGACAGTCTGACCGAATGACCTCGGACAGACTGTATAGCGAATGTAAGTTTCTTGGTCGTTTCGCGTCAGTTGGTCTTCTAATCAACGTTGTTCCTCCAGTGTCTAAAGGACTACAGAAAAGTTTCTTACTTCCTCGCCTTGTAGGAGCTCAAAGCCTCCTTATGATATCGAAAACAAACAACAATAGCAAGTCCACATCTGTAAACGGACAAAAAACCAGCCCGAAAGAAAGTTCCCCGATTAAGTCCTTGGAGCTCCGTATATGTTTGACGGCGGTCATTTTATTGCGATATGTAACGCCAAAAAGGAAGCACGTCAGTACTAAAAAAGGCAAGCATATTGACTTTTTAGGCCGACGCGCTTTTTTCAGCATCCTACAGTATATAAAGACTCTTTTCTCCTTCAAATCAAGTACTCCCCAGAACTCTCTTCGTTCAACTCCTACCACCATCTTTTCATCCGACTCTCATTAACAGATCTCAAATTAAAATTCCTCTGCAAAAATGAGGTTGAAAAGCCTCATACCCACATTCCTTCTCTCACTTCCTCTTTTAAGCCCTTTTGTCGACGCCCGTCGTCGTCACAAGGACTCTGGACATCGCCTCGATTCTCATGAACGAGAAATTGTTTCTCAGCGCCAGTATCGTCCTCAGCTAGTCTCGCCGCGTGATTTGATTGATATTTGTATCAATCTCGACGCAGTCGTTGACGGTAATCCGCTACTTGAAGAATTGTTTCTTGGCCTTCATCTCTGTCTTTGTCTGAAGGCGAGTTCATTGATACGCTTTTTTTTCTACAGACGGTGCTTACTTGCATTTTCCACTTACTTAGGATCTTAATATTTTTCTCGACACTTACCTCGGCCTGGACGTTCTTGGTATTCGCGCTTTAGTCGAAGCCGAACTCAAAGACTTTGTAAGTTCAACTCTCATGGTATCTCGCCTTTACTGAGAATGTGGCAACAAAGTTCCTCTCCCAACCTGCCTGTGATCCAGTTCCGGCTCACGCTCACCGTGAATGTACCACCGAGGATCCCTGCGCTTGCTCTTGCGACGATGGCTTCACTAAAGTTCACGGTGAATGTGTTTGTCCTGCTCCCAAGTCGGTTTGCAATGGCGTCTGTGGAAATTTCCCTCATGTAAGCTGTGTTTTTGACGCATATAGTCTTCTTTTTACTCATTTTGTATTTTCTTCTTTCTCCGTGTTTTAGGGCTGCGGTGGTCGCCCCTCGTCTCTTCCTCGCTCACTCAAAAAACGCGCTGCTCTGGAACTTACGTTTTCAGATGCTCGAGCGTACTGTGGCGAAAAACGCGTCTGTGGTGTTCCTGGCGGCTCTGAGCTTGCTTTCGAGTGCGTTGATGTCAAGACTTCCTCTGATAGCTGTAAGCATTTTCTCATTTGCGAAGGGAGTTTGCTTAACGAAATTTAGGCGGAGGCTGCTTGTATGAACACCCGTGGACTCAGCCATCCCAGACTAGTTTGGCTGTCCGAGGTCAAGACTGCTCTTCATTTTCCTCCCCTCACGCCCTCAGTCACCGCTGCGAAAGTAGTCGCTGTGTCGTCAACACCTGCGCTAAAGGCTATATCGTTGGATCAGATGGTTGTGTCCCTTCAAGCCGTATCGTTCCTCGCATGGCGATTGGACCATTGAATGAAGTCTTTTCGTCAGAGCATCGCTCGCTGAATCCATCTGGCAGAGAGGAAGACTGTGACTGTGACGACGACGGCAACGGCAACGGTGATAGCCATCCACCCCCACCCCCACCAACGCCCTCCTGCCCTGCTTTTAGCTCAGGCGGTTATGGTAACATTATTGACGATCTTTTGGGTAGCCTCGGACTTCGTAAGCGATCCCAGGATCCTTGTGAAAGTTCTGCACCTTCTTCCCCTCCTCCCTCTACATCTCCTCATCCGCCATCGCCGTCACCTTCTCCCATGCCTTCCCAAGGTTCCGAGCCTTGCCCTAATAGTCCTAGTGCTCCTGCTCCTTCATCTGGAAGCGGAAGCTCCTCTGGCGACGACATCGTTGTAGACCTCTCGCCTTTAGCAGAAGCTGACGTTGACCTTGGGCCTGGGCTGAATGATGCAGTGAACAATCTTTCGGGTGGTCTTGGGTTGAGTGGTCTCATTCATCCTGGCAAATCGGTCAATGAGAAACGTGGACGCCTATCTCGTGATCTTGTTGCAGACCTTTCGCCTCTAACTGTTGCCGATGTAGACCTTGGACCTGCGCTGGATGAGGTAGTTGATGGTCCTGCTGGAGGTGTTGGATTGGGAAAAGTTATCTATGAAGGTCATGTCGTTAATGATAAACGTCAAGGAAAGGTTATATATGAGGGTAACGAGAAACGCGAAGAAGACTGCGGGTGTGAAGATGGAGATGGAGATGGTTCCACTGGGACTGGTAAGTATTTATAGCAAGTTCCTCTTGGAGTGTTCATTGACTAATTTTCTTTCGGAACAGCCTCGTCTCCTACCGCGACTTCTCCTTCCTTGACTACTTCCCCTTCCCCTTCTCCCTCTGCTCCCTCTACAGGTACCGGCTCCAGTTCTTCGTCTGGTTCTGGTGCAGGCGAAGGCTCCTCATCGTCGGGTAGCACTTGTCCGTCTGGCTCCAGCTCTGGGTCTGCTACTCCTTCGTCCGGAAGCTCGTCATCTGGCAACGACATTGTTGCCGACCTTTCACCTCTGGCAGAGGCTGATGTCAACGTTGGGCCCGGATTGAACAACGCCGTAACGGGACTCGCTGCGGGACTTGGATTGGGAAAAACAATCTATCCTGGACATCTTGTTAATATGAATGCGAAACGAGAAGAAGATTGTGATGGGAATGGGTCTTCGGGGTCTTCTGCATCTGCATCTGAGTCTGCTCCTCCTCAGCCATTACCATCGCCTTCGTCGTCCGGGTTGGCAGCTTCTTCTCTCACGTCCCGACCGTCTCCCACATCTCAAACATCTTCGGCATCCCTGCCGTCTTCTACATCTTCATCGTCGTGGCGGCCCTCCCCTACATCTAGACGCTCTTCGACATCCCCGACATCTCCTACATCTTCGCCATCATCGTCGTCCAATGGTGATGAGCCTTGCCCTAGTGAATCTAGCACAGCCCCGAACCCCTCTTCTGGAAGTGGAATTCCTTCTTCTGGAGACGATCTCGTCGTCGACCTCTCGCCCTTGGCCGAAGCGGATGTCAACCTCGGACCCGGTTTAGACGGGGCTGTTGCTAATCTTGTTGAAGGCCTTGGGTTGGGAAAAGTTATCTATGAAGGACACCTTGTTAATGAGAAACGTAAACGCTCTGGTGGAAACGACATCGTCGTAGACCTCTTACCCTTGGCTGACGCGGATGTTAACCTCGGAACCGGTTCAGACGGGGCTGTTGCTAATCTTGCTGAAGGCCTTGGGTTGGGAAAAGTTATCTATGAAGGACATCTTATTAATGAGAAACGTAGAAGCTCCTCTAGTGGAAACGATATCGTTGTGGACCTCTTACCCTTGGCCGACGCGGATGTCAACCTCGGACTTGGTTTGGATAAGGCAGTTACCGGCCTTACTGAAGGCCTTGGGCTGGGAAAGGTCGTCTATGAAGGACAGCTTATCGACGAGAAACGTGACGAAAATTGCGATTGTGAAGACGGCAGCAGTGGATCCTCTTCTACCTCCCGCCCTTCTCCTCCTACTTCTTCTTCAACTCCTTCTTCCATTCCCTCTTCCCCTTCCTCAGCCCCGTCTGCTCCTTCCACTGGCACCGGATCCGGATCCGGATCATCGTCAACTTGCCCATCCAGCCCGAACTCTAGTGGGACTAGTCCATCGTCCGGAAGCTCCTCTGGCAGCGACAGCGACATCGTTGCAGACCTCTCGCCTCTGGCTATTGCTAATGCCAATCTCGGCCCGGGCTTAAATAGTGCGGTGACGGGACTCGCCTCGGGTTTAGGATTGGGAAAGGTTGTATATCCTGGACAACTTGTCAATGCTAAACGTGAAGAGGATTGCGATGGTAACGGTTCTTCTGGGTCTTTTTCTCCCTCTCCTTCCTCTCCCTCTCCTTCTCCTTCTTCCCCCCTTCCCCCTTCTACCCCATCATCTCCTCCGCCTTCTTCTCAAAGCGACGACCCCTGCCCTGATGACTCCGGCTCTGCTCCTGTTTCATCCACTGGAAACGGAAATTCCTCCAGTGGCGATACTGTTGTAGATCTATCGCCTCTGGCTGAGGCTGATGTTAACCTTGGACCTGGATTAAACATTGCGGTGAACGGACTCGCCGAAGGTCTTGGATTAGGTTCTCTCGTCTATCCCGGACATCTCGACAATGCTTGAAATTTTTCTTCTGGGTTCTCCAGGTTTTGTGTTCTTTGTACTCTGCTTCGAGCCCTTTTTTGTCGTTTTTCGTCTGGTAACCCCTCTGCGAGTGATGGACTCGTGTTTTTGATTCGGACTCTTCGCTTTCTATTCGTGTTCTCATGTTATTTTTTTCAATCTTCATTTCGTACTTTATACAGTCTCTTCGTCATGTCAAGCTAGATTATGTCTTGACCAAGTCAACGCTCTTGCCTTTTTGTTTTCTTCGTGACCCAGACTGTTATATTCTTTCTTTGTTCCTACTGCAAGTCTTTCGTATGTAGAATATCTTACATGTATATTCATTTTCGTTCATGTGTAGGAAATACAAATAATACAGATAACTTTTGCAAGCGCACGGGTATTCCGAAGTCTATTTCCGCGCATTATCGCGCTGCCATGTAATACCAAGTACATGCGAGCTATTGTCGTAGGATAACTACAGTAGTTAAGGCCTATTACGAAGCCCATGGAAGGGCATCAGAATACCCGCCTAAGGACCAATCGTTCCTCTTCTGTGGGAAACACCAATCCATCATGTATACCATAGGACTCGTCGAAATATTTCTGGGCACTTTTGTCTTCGAGTCGTACTTGCCATGAACGAGTGTGTGAGTAGCTACCAGTTCATCGAGCACATCGGATTGAAGGCTGGCCATTGCACAAACACGACGTGTGCTAGAACAAAATATGAACCAGGAATTTAGACTACTGCTAACCGAATGAGACTAATGATACGAAGTGGCAGTTTCAACGACAGCCCTTCTCTCCCAGGAAAAGCATTCTGCACGGGCTCTTGTACGTGCACTGCGTGAGACTTCACCACATATTTCTTTTCTTCGACAGTTTGTACTGCAATCCGTCAGAGACTTGCATAGATAGTAACATACTCCCATAAACATAACTTCCTTTACCCAATCCATGTCTATGAACATACTCAGCAAAAACCTGGTCTCTGTAATCGAGAGTTCTTCTCGGGTTACTTTCACTGGCGTGGACTTTGACTATCTTCTTCGCCATGCATCCTGTTTCCTCGAGGTGAGAAGGAGGCCGATTTTCAATCAATTATCCCCATCTCCATCGATTTCTGGTCTGCACTTCTACGATAGGCAGTTTTCCTCGTGTTCATATCCGTTTTATTAGCGGTGGAAACCATGCCCGGAGAAGCTCGTAGAAGACACCAAGACTGGCAATGTATCGGTTTGTGGAGACGTACCTAGCAATTAGAATAAGATTGTGAGCGCTACACATGTGTCACAAACTATCTAGTGTCATGTCCTCTCCATTTGAAAGAGATGTGCATTTAGTGATTGTCAGGATTAACACGAAGGCCGTACTGGAAAGGTTTTGTGTGTCAGTGATTCCCTGACATACCAAAAAGCAAAAGACTGGTGGCAGGCGAAGCGCCTCCTAATACCTGAGTAAATCGCGGCATCTGCCTGCAGGACTAGTGATCGCGCAAGCTCTGCGTTATAGTGAGCAAATAATACAAACACACATTGTCGTTTCAAGAGTTCATCAGTATACTGGAAACCGGCTTTACTTTGAATTTCCCCTACCTACGGTCTTCTTCTGAAGGCGGTCAACCTTGCCCCGATCACTCTGGTGCTGCTCCATCGTGCCGTCTATAAACATGATGCCTTGCGTAGCGATATTATCGCAAACCTCTCTTCTAGCTGAGGCCTAAATTGAGCTGATTGTGTAAGAGATGTGTGCTTCATTACTGTATTTTTTTAAGAAGATGATGTAAAAATTAAGGTAGTTTGGGAAAGTCTTGTCAGTATAATTTAACCATCCTATCCTATCCTGCAGTGAGCGGAGTCGCCGGAAATCTTGTATAGGGATCTCTCATTCATCTTGGATATCTTACCAACAATTGCAAATGTCGCCTTTTTGCATTTATTCTATGCATGTACTCTAGCTTATCCTATCCTATTCAGGCCCTTTGTCTGATTTCTTCTCTTGGTAAGTACTTCCATGTGAGGGGTGGACTTGTCGGACTCGTTTTTAATCAGTTTCATTCCCTGGTGGTTCTCATGTTCCCATCATGATTTATGGCTGAATACGATGAACTGAAGGTTGAGAATTATACCCAGTGCAGTCAACTTCCTTCCTTCCTTCCTACGCGCAGCTTTTGTTCCACAATCGTAAGTTTCAACACCGAGTATGTATTCCTAATAATCCAATGTGTGTAGCATGTACATGCCTACATTTAAACAGATTTCTCGTTCGTCATAGGCTCCCGAATCTTCATATGTCCAGTAGCTAGATTGTTGAGCTTGTCTTCTTGGACATCCAAATTCCTGACGGAAAGCCAGAAAAAGCATCCACCTACTGACGCAATGATAGCGATAGAAGCGTAATTCCAGGTGAGCAAGGGATCATTGAGCAGAGCTAGTAGAACACGATTCGTTGAGCTAAAGAAGACGATGATAAAGCACTCAATGGAGACACATACGCAGCCATGCCTCCGAGAGCGCTGAGCCAAGGGCGCTTTGGAAAAAGAATACACTCATTACAAGTGATCGCATGTTTTTTGGGGCTTTCGTGAATGCGTATTCCAAACCGGTAATGGATGCAAATATCTCCGAGAAAGCGATGAGAACATATCTGGACAACGATAAACATCAATGGTCGGTTCTCAAGCTGAGAAACGTACGATCCAGTTTGAATCCAAACATTGAGTGGTGACACAGAGTCGCAAGAGAGTGAATCTGCTGAGTTGCCACAGGGATCCGTCTAAGGATCCAAAATTATGAGTAAGGAACGAGATCCTTGATGTCAATGTTGTATATTACTTGCCTTATAGATATAATGTTGCACGACGGCAGCCCACACCATCGCAAGAGCTCCAGTGAAAAACCCCGCGGTGATTTTTTTGAGAGCAGTGAAGTTGAGACCGAGACGCTTGAGGAAAGGGAAAAACTATCAAGAAACAGTTGCGCTTGATCAGGTTCAATAGAACAACAAGAAAAGCAAAAAAGGCTCACGAATATATCGCATATAGGAATAAAGATGATGAGAGCAAGAGGGTCAAGGTTACTCAAAACATCATTCGGTAACCCGTGAACATCCATCGTAGCAGCTTGTGAGATCAGGTTGTTCGTTAGTTGGTCGTATGACAGCCCTACGTAAGCACGTTCAGAATCATTTCTTCAACTTCAAAGAAATAGTAGTCTACGTACACCATAGCGGATACCAAATGAAAACGGCGCAAGCTTTCAATCCACGTCTAACCTCGTCCACCCATTTGTCGTCGAATGTCATCCATTCAGGTTTGTTCGCGACATGACTAGGTTTCGCTCCTTCCCAGAAATCATCGGTATTGAAATTCTTCCACAGTCTGACGGGGTTCCAACTCCATCTACCTCGAGCAGCATATGCGAAAAGACGCAATGCAGTACCAAGTACCGAACCTTCCGGAGGTGATCTCTGATACCTGTTACGACCGAAAAACAGAACGATCGGGCAGAGGAAAAAGACCACTGTGGGCAGCGTGTAGGCTAGCCAAAATCCGATGAACTGTCAGAATACACGTCAATAAACACGATCATTAAGTATGTTCAGTGAAGCATTTTTTACTTTTTCAGCGTAGGTCATGGAGATCTGACCAACCAATGCACCAATGTTGGTGAACAAGTAAAAGTACTGCGAGACAAATCAACAAGACAAATCTGAAAATGAACAAAGTTGGAAAATACCATGTACACCCGAGAAACTGTATACACAGGATCAACGACAACTCGCTCGCCGGATTTAAGGGTACGGATGAATAATTTATGTTTGCGATATTGTTCCGCCACTAAAGGTGAGATATTAGGCTTGAAAAGTCCAGTACCTAGAGCTGGTCAGTCAAGAAAATACATCGACCTTCGAACGATAACTCTACCAAATCCAGTGACAATCATGCCAACGACAAAACAAGCTGTAGCGCCCTCAGTCTTTTCGATTACACCAGGGACAGCCGACACAATCAGAATAATGTGCCCGATGAAGGCGACGACGACGGCCCAACAAATAGTTTTGTATCTGCCCCAATGGGCGTCGGCAATGTATGCACCTCTGATGAGAAGAAATATATGAAGCCTGTTCCATGTGCAGAAGGTCATAGAGGTTACGTACAAGAGAGGAACGACATAAGCCCAAAAACTGGAAGACTGGATGTTAACCACGTAAAGTTATTGATGCCCTATCTAGACGTACCCGTAGAATGTCGTCAGGCCGCTGGCTATCTGTTGTCCTTTCCCTAACGCGCCGGATTGGCCATCTCCGCCACCTCCGGCACCAGTTCGAGAGCCATCAGGCAAAGGTTGCTGGATGTAATTGGTCTAAAATCGTTGCAATCGTTACGATGCTCTGTAACAAAATATGAATTGACATACAAAGACAACAGAAGCGCCATAATACTAGTAAATAGTTGGGTGAATAAAAACGCTTCAACACCATTCCGAGATATATTGCTCACCGAAAATCGTTCGGCAAGTTCCACGAACGCGATTACTGGGAACGACGAATGATTGTTCAGTCATGTAACGGAGATTGCTATAGATTAGAATTCACGCACGATATGAAGCCCATGGAAGGGTGTCCGATACCCGCCTAAGAACCAGTCGTTCTTCCTCTGTGGGGAACTCTAATCCATCATGAATACCATCCGGCTCGTCGAACGACCGGGCACTTGCGTCTTCAAGCTCCGGGTGTTCCTTCCTTAACTCGTACTCGTTATGTGTGACCACATGAGATGCTGCAAGTTCATCGAGCACATCGGGCTGCAAGCCGGCCATTGTACAAGCACAACGTAAAAGGAAGGGGGCAAGCAAACGAACAAGGAACCATCTATAGAAGCGGTATTTATACGGGAAGATAAGATTCTTGAATGCACATGCTCCAACAACATTAAAGGATAGAAGCTCCGGGAGGGAGGAATAGAAAAATTCGTTATCGACACCTATATATTGATGCCAAGTTCAGTAAATGGCCATATTGCAATATAACAAACAAAAAAAATCCATAGTGGTATCAATGATAATGATGGCGGGAACTAGGCCCAGAGGACTGACAAACGCAGGCAATGTTACGGAGACAGAATAAGCAGACATACGTGAAAGCGTACGCCAGAATTGTTGCCTGCTAGAATGTCGACGGTTCTGAGCGCTACACATGCATCTGAGAGTAATGAAGATTTGGGAGTCGCGAGTTGTGTCGTGTAATCATGTACACACTGAATGAGTACTAGCATCTTCCCTTCATTCAAAGATGCATTCAGTTCGTACCTTGAGGGTCGAGAATGCCACGTAGGAGTCTGATAGGGCAAGGATCTAGGTGGGATCCCGCTCCTGCTCCCAAGGATACTGACATATACATGGGAACGTATGGGAGCTATGCGTGATACACAAACGCACCTTCAATTGAATGTGGATACATTCAAGATCTACATAGTCGATATGCGCAGACCTAATCGGAAGGCACCTCGTTCCCTTTGAATTGAACTCCAGTCACTCACTCTATTGTCAGCTTGTTTGAATATTTCCCGACTGTTATCTCAAATTTCTGTTTGTAGCAAATGCCAGAAATACAAACAGAACGGAGTAAGTTCGGTTTGAACACGGTAGAGAGCCTGCTGCAGGAATCAAAGAATGCATGTCAGGAGTTTGAAAACAACAACACATTTTCATGGCACCTACCTTTCGAGTCGCATCCCTTTCATGTTTCGCCTTCAGATAACTTCATCACTAAGAATAGGTTGTAGGATAGGATATAAACTAAGTGTGGTGGCTCCTGCGTGAACTTACTGATTATGAACAGTGTCGGGAACAAGTTTAGTTGTGCGAGATAGAGGCAGGTACAGAAGGTGTAGTTTCTGATGTAGGCTGCAAATGAGCCAAAACCTCCTTGAGAGTAAGTCCTAGGCAGATAGACTACAAAACTCCGTCGAGATATCATGAATATCAAACGGATGGAACCGTTCTCGAATCTCGAACAATGCTCAACATGAACATCACGTTGAATGATAGGCAGAATGATTATATTTTTGGCTGGCAAAATGCGGTTACGGTCCCAATAATCGAGCGACTTTCGATTCTACGTCGCTGGTAGATAGATTATCTAGCTCAACATGCCTCTCTACGCCTCTCTCTGTTCAAGAGAAAGTCAGAAGAGCATGTGCAAGAACATAGACAAAGACGTGCCAAATCTTGCAAAAACTCTGGCAGGAGTACCATTAGCTTCTCTTATTAGAACTGGTAGGTCAGGATTTAGATCCTTAATCGTAGGGTACCGGTTTAGGATAAACTGTCTGGTGAATTTCAACTGAGCGCTCGTTGGAAACAAAAAGAAAAGCAGTTGCACCGTGTACCAGCCGATGCTGAACCTGTCTGAGAGCAGAGAATACGGATTTCACGCAAGGCGGGAGAAAACGCCTTGGTGAATGACATGGTGGAAAGCAGTAAACGCAGCTTATGTAAGCGTTGTTGATCTCCAACTTGAACCACCAACACAAGAATCTGCGACTCATGGACGACCAGCGACAACAGGATGAGTGGGGAAACAATCGTGACAACCGTTTACCATCCTTTACAGAGGTTCTTTCGCGGAGAACCAGGCCACCGGTCGATCTATTCATGTTCTAGTCTGTCTTCGCGTTAAATTTTCCATTTGGTTAGAATCTTATCATTCTCTAGTCTCTTCCTACAACGTGAAGGAGCCGAAGATATCCTCGACTTTTGGTTGGATGTACAACAGCATGAAAATCTGTGTCGTGCATACTTCAAAGATGTTCGTAAATCTGGTCGAACCATTAAGGAAGATTGGCCGCAATATTGGGACTATGCACGACGGCGAGGGTCGATCTATGGAACTGTGGTTGGGCTTAATCCAGATGGGATGTATACGAAACGTAGTACTGCTAGTACGGGGGAGCTGCTGAGCGAACAGGACAAGCGAAATCTTGCGGCAACTGACGAAAAGGCAGCAGGTCGTTCAACCTCACCTCGCCTTACACCTGGCGTGTCGGAGCACACCCATGTCGCTTCTACGTCTCCCACCAATGACCGACCGACAACTCCTTTCTCTCTGTCTGGTCGCACGCCCACTTTGTTCAACTTGAAACGCGCTTCCCGTGCACCTATGGTTATCCCACGATCCTCAGCGATCATACGCCAAGACCTCATCGCTTCTGCTGAACGAATATACTTCAGATATCTTTCTCCAGCAGGAAACACAGTGAACTCGCAGGAGAATCACGAAATTTATCTTCCTCCCTCCCTCCGAATTCATTCCTTTCCACTTAGCTCATCGGCCGAACCCAAATCACAGTCCGAAATGGCTATCATGGCTCAGATCCCTGATATGTTCCATGCACAAAAGGAATACTGCTTCCGTGCAATGGAGCAGGATGCTTTTCCTCGTTTTCTGCGAGCGAAAGCTTTCGGCAACCTCACTCCGATATCAGCTCTCGTAAGGCTCATTTTGGGCCTTGTGATCTTATGGATAGGGCTCGCGACAGCCTTTTCTCTCGTGTTTCTTGACGTTCGGCCCAAATCTAAACGATTCTTTGTGCGTGTGTGATGATTCTGTTTCCATTTATCATGCACTAATGTAGCTTGCCTTTTCTTAGCTCTTCATACCCTTTACATTTGCTATTCTATTCCTCGTATCCCATCAATACGAGCTGGATCCTATACTGGTGTTCCTCGGTCAATCCGAGACGACACCCTTCCGTACGCTTCGAATCAAGGAGCCTTACGTGAAGAAACTTCTACTAGGTCGTGCAATATGGGTATCGGTCTTAGTCGCCGCTTTCGTCACTGCACTCACGTTGATATTTTGGGCTGTACCTGGACATCGACTATAGTGCGCAAGTTCTACATGCACTGTTGCAGGTGAATACAGTATATTCTTTGCTACTGAGCCCCTTGAAAGAGACCTTCTCCGGCGTCTCTTTGCGCATTATCTCCGTAATGACATTCACGAATTTTGTTTTCGCGCTTCCTGGACCCTTTATTCGTCCTGCTATTGTTTTGCATACCATAATATGTTCTTTCGCCCATCCAGTGGGATACCCACTTCAACCTAACTTACTTCACGTTCTTTTCATTTCCTCATTTCTCAAATCCAGTCATGACTGAATTTATATATCGTTAGTACGTACAATCGATGAGCATCGTATTTTTATGCAGTTTTCGTTCGTAGACTTTACATATCCTCAAACAGTACTCACGGATACGTGTGTTCGATACACACCAGGCCTGCATTACGCCGTTAGGGCGTATGCTATGTACATACTGCTTTTCCGTTTCATGTTGATGATTTGAAAATTATTTGGTATTCATTGTTGGCAAGTTGCACTGTTGGCGGGTCTATATATCAGGTTCTACCACCATTTTTTCTTTTTTCGGTATATATAGGAATTTGATATTGGAATTGGTAGAATCAAACTGGTGTTAGATCTGCTTGTGCGTTGGCTGGTCAGTGGGGTCGGGGTTCAGGAGTCACGGTGGGTTTTCACCGACTAGTTAGCGACAGTGGGAGTTCGGAAAGACTGATCGCTCACTTAAAGACTGGGTAAGTCTAATGACAATTACCGGTCTATGCGTGCTCCTCGTTTGTAGAGAAAATGGAAGTGAGAGAGAGTGTGTAGTATTGGGTAAACATAATCGTTGGCCTAAAGCGGCGATTGCGAACTTGCCACGAGTGAACCCGAAACGCCTTGGCAAAACGGGGCTCGTAGCAGCGAACACGGGCCACAAAACAGTCGCGCAGGCTCGGGGAGGAGAGAGAGACAGAACCGTGAAGCGACCCAATAGAAGATCACGTTGGCCCAACCAACGGACGGCACTGAGTGGTATGAGACAATAGCGGGAAGTCGACACATTTAAAGCAGGGTTTGTGTTCGAGATAAGGAGCGAGTGTGAAGAGCTGATAAAATTGAAACCGTGATGCTGCATCAGCCAGGCAATTTGCTTCTGAAGAGATCCAGTTGGATTCAAAGGTGAGGTCAAATTGTACTGCAAAGCCAATGAGCTGGCGCAATAGCTACATCATTGGAGCAGAATGG
Organism: Lentinula aciculospora; assembly: GCA_028011355.1. Lineage (NCBI taxonomy): Eukaryota > Fungi > Basidiomycota > Agaricomycetes > Agaricales > Omphalotaceae > Lentinula > Lentinula aciculospora. Next base: position 188,912 of record JAOTPV010000100.1, on the reverse strand, counting down.
ATTGACAGTGAACGGATGGTATCATGAGCATTAGTGTTGTCAGTGTTGAAGCGGACATGACGACCGGAAATTTTTGGCCTCAGCATCGTATGGCATAGATGATTGCATAAAGTTCTTTGAACTTGATATCACGACGGGAACCTGAGTATCGATGAAGCGTCCGGATAGAGAACCATTTGGAGCCAAAGATGCCACCTGCTCCCTTAGTACCACTAGCATCAGTGAAAATGTCAATGATAGCACGGTCAGGGGTAATGCAATGAATGCCATTCCATGAGCAGCAGTAAGTAAGCCACCATGTGATGTCCCGATGAACAGACCGAGGCAGACGACGACGAGAAAATAGGGAGGAGAAAGAGGAGGAAAAGATGAACATGGAAGCCATAAAGGCTCGAGAGTAGGGAATGACCTGAGAGCAAAAGATCAAGTAACCAGTGGGCTCCTGCAGTTCCAACAGGGTACAGTGAGTTCGGGTGGACCACTTGGAAAGAAGCTCATGCAAGAAACTGAGCTTATAAGTAGGAAGGCGAGCCTCCATCTTGACAAAGTCAAGCACAATACCAAGATACTCTAGAGCGGTAGTTGGACCTTCCACTTTCGACTCCTGAAAATTGAGCCCAAGTGCTCGGGCCAAGGACCGTGTCCAGAACAAAGCAGCCTGAAGAATATAGATGAGAGTATCAGGTCGGAAGATATTGAGGAAATCATCCAAATAGTGACGAATTGATGCGGGAAGATGGTGAGACAAGATCCAATGAAGGGCTTCCGCGAAGAGATTGAAAATATAGGGAGCTGGATATAACCCAAACATGAAAAAACACTCATAGTATAACTGGCCATTTCATTGATATCCCAGAAGTGGCCGATCCTCAACTCGAATGGGAATATGTCGAAACGTAGACTCCAAGTCAAGTTTGACCATCAATGAGCCTGGACCAGAAGCTACCAAGTCCCGCACTGCCGTGATAAACCGATCGTAAACAATGTGTACCTCAGAATCAGGAATGCTATACGGCCTTTTAAAAGCTCATTCGATATGAGATCTGGAACAGTATCTGTACAGGAGGCTGTCAATAAAAGAGCGGTCTAGATAATCCCGCAAGAAATATGCCCAAGCATCTCGATTCAAGTTTGAAGCAACTCGAGTTGGGCAGGAGGAGCGGGCAGGCAGGCCATTGATACAAGTGTCGGTATTAGGGTGTAGTAGTGGAATAGACCGGGGTGGAAAGATATCTTCGAACGGCAATAGAAATGGATGATGGGGGTTTGGTACAAAGACCAAAGCAAGAGGGGATAGAGAAGATGTCGGTGGTACAGACTCAGGAGCAACACAGGCATCAGTGAGGAGCACAGGCTCACCGTCTGATAAACATGGGCCACAAGGGAGGCCAGAAGATGATGCAACAGATGTCACCAGTGAAGGGGACTGATTAACGAGCACTACCATCTCGATAGATGCAGGCTCAGAACGTGCAACATACTCCACCGGGAGGAGCGGATCTGAAGGTACGGAAACAAGCTCGGCACAACTTGTAACAGCCGACAAAGGGCAGGGGCGGGAATTCAGTGGGCGAAAGCGGCGGGAACGTTGACGATTAGCGTAACAGCAAGGGTCAGTATCGATATGCCGAGTGCGTGTGAAGGAGTGAGGTTGCTGAATAGGAGGGTAGCGGGAATTCCAAAACAACTTTGACCGTTGACGCAAGCAGGAAACACGACGCGTAAAGAAACCCCGTGGGCATGCCAAGTACACATTGCCACCACTACCTACCACAACATCAGCTTGTAGATGTGCCGGCAGATCCTGGGCATGAATTTCCCCCATGCACAAGCCAGTGCCACTGAGTAACGAGTGTGATCTCAATCCCTAAAAAGAAAAGAAACAGCAGATGAACTCTGCATGCATCCTGTGAGATGCTGGAAGAAGGGAAAGAGACGAGAGGTATGAAAGCCACATATTTGAATAAATGTGCCTTAGAACAAAGGGAATTGGTGAGAGAACGTGACTCGGCCGCTGCATAGACCTTGGTCAAATGCTTTTGACCACTTCTTTAAAGAGAATGTGTATGTTCTGGACCGCTTGGGCTTTCACAAAACAATCAGAGACCAGGTTATATTTTCTTGATCCCACCCCAAGGCTCCCTACGCCTAAGGTCGCCGACTGCGATGACTTTACTGACTGTCATCGGACCTTGCCAACACTGATTAGGGGTCGCAGGCGGAGGTTGATGAATTTTTAGTGTATCTACCAATTTAGTACTTACGTACTCTATAGGTCAATATACTTAGCTGGGGCAATGGCAACCTACCCCGACTGACTGCCCATGTAGCGAAATTTACCAGAACTACAAACATGTGTCCGCGATATGAATAAATTCGGAGATATCACAAGATGTGTATCTTGAAGATATGCAAGGGACTGAAAAGGGCAAAGGGGCGGAGATATTCACGCAAGCAGGAACTCCACAAATGACCTCCCACGAACACCGCCAGACATATCAGATAACGCTAACGGCACAGAAGCCAGTCTAGCAGGATCGGAAGATGTAGGACTATGGAAATCCAGAGGCGGAATGAAATCATCGCCGACAGCGAAGGTTACCCCAAAATTTATCCATTCCGCTAGTCCTAAGCTTATGCACATACTCATGCATGAGGCCTATGGATATGCTTGCTCAATTCAGCAGATCTCCAGAGTTTATGAAGAAGGAGGGATTAGATGATACCTTGCATATCACGGAGTTGCTGTATACGACTTACTTACATAGGCGGAATAAAAGGGCAGCGCGCTCACTACCCTGTCACCCTCTTCGTCATCCCGTCCTCATCAGTGCCTGCCTTCTCAGCTATCTTGACTGCGAGGCCGGATAAATCGCTTTACCAACTATTCATCGCCACTCCTATATTGCACGAGCTAATCTGAAATCGGCGACTACAGTACTGGATCGATTGCGAATTATCGGGAAAGGCAAAGAAATTTCTTTCCAGACTATTTCGCCTCTTAGATGCCTTTCACAAGTGACTTGTGACGGACGACGCTCACCTCTCCATGTGCTTTGGCGTCGGCTCTGAGGAACTGTACGTCACTCTTGTTCGGTTTTTCTGACTGTCTCCCGCTAATTAGCCAATCGGGTCATGACCTGTCGTTCCTTGCTCACGATGAACGGAGTCAATAGGAGTGTCGCGAGGTCAATATGCTTTCACCATATTATGCCAATTCACAGTATGCAACCCAGCTTCGAATTGCATTACTTCGATTAGCCGTGCGGGGGTGGCGATAAACCCTAGAGAGTTTGAAGATTTGTCCTAGGTTATTGTTTTCTCTGTTAGATCTGGTACCAGCTGATTGAGGGTTGGTTCTAGAGGAAGCGATAATTGATACGTTTAGGCAATTCCACTTTTGGTTCCAAAGGCTAGCGGGTTAGATTACTCCCATGGAACTTACAAAAAGATTTGAAGGAATATCAATGTGAATAAGCTCAGGTTAATCCCAGTCAATCATGATCCCTCTATTGCGTATCCCCGGTGTATTTATCTGCCCTGTAAGTATATTATCTGCCGAAGGAATGCTTGAAGCTTTTTGGGAAGCTCTAGGATGATTGGCAGTGCCATCACGCAAATCATTACTAGATATAGCTAGATCAATCGATCAGGCACGAGGATCACGGCTTTTACTTCGAATTTCAATTTATACCTTCCCTGGGCCTGCTGGTTGAAATTAAGTCGTCTTTTCTCTGCCTTTCTCTACCTTCTTTCTTTGCGTCTCTTCACGAACCACATGCAATGTCTATCAAGAACGAACTGAAGGACAATCTTCGTTCATTTCCTCAGATGAGTCCGCAAGAGAAGACAAATATCAGACGCGTACAAGGCCAGGTAAACGTAACACATCGCTCTACCATATCAACCGCTGATGATCATCCTCGTTGCAGATATCTTGCGCTGAGTGTCGTAGGTTAGTCAATGATAGCCTTTGCTTGAAGCAGTCATCGAGCGAGTTTGTTATACAGATCAAAACTCAAATGCGACAAGAAGGTAACACTGTCTGAACGCGTCAGTTGCTCGAAAACTGAAATAGTAACAGATACCGTGCAGTTCGTGCGTCAGGAGGGGATGCTCCTCTCTGTGTCCTACCAAAGCCTTGAATGCTATACCAACTAAGCGGTGCGCTCTCAGTAGGCTTGCTCATCACAGCATTCTCTTAGGCATCATATTTCAGAGTCATGACATCCGATACAGCTGCCTTGCAAAAGATTCAGGCTATGAAACAGCGCATTAGCCAGTTGGAGAATGCTCTAACTACGTTACATGCGACTGTTTCTTCTGAACCTCATCCTATGCTCACAGGAACTACGCTGGGTACTTCAAGGACAGAACCGCGGGAAAAAAGCCTTCCTCATGATGAAAGAAATGCAGAAATAGTCGACGCACTCGGAACCTTGACATTGGGTAAACTCGGTGATGCAAGATACCTTGGGCGTTCAGCTGGATCAGAGGTTCGTGTAGTTCCACTTATATGACGCATATAACGGGAGATAACGTTATCAAACAGAGTCTTTTGGAAGGTAGCCCCGAGGTAGAGAGTACAGTGGACGAAGACGATTTCATACCTACGAACGAAATAGCACAACTCGTGAACTCCTTCCCTTTCGCACCTGACAACACCTGGGATGTCGAAAGCTCTACCCAATTGATCCTTTCCTATCTTCCGGAGCAAGAGCGCGCATGGGCACTGGCCGAGGGATTTTTAACACACAACTTTTGGTATATCACAATCGTTTCGAAAGAAGAACTTATCGAAGAGTTGATAACTCCTGTTTACCGATTCTTGTCCGCTCTAGACGCGCGTCCTGCAGACCCAGCGAACACATTTCCTTTGTCTCCCACGCGTCTCGCCGTTTTATTCATTTGTCTCGCTCATGGATCATTGGCAGATCTCAGCATACCCATGTATAGTGCTGAATCTGCACTGTTCTTCAACCTGAGCCGTGCAAGCTTAGCCCTTCATCCAATTTTCGTTTCCCCAGACTTGGCCACAGTTCAAGCTCTTACATTAATCGGGTCTTACTACGACACCGGTGGTCCAAACTATAGCATAGAAGCCGGCTGGATATATATGACAATCGCAGCTAAGCTAACACATAGTGTGAGTTGTTGCCTAACCGGAAACCTGGCAGATACTGATCTATACTGAGTAGCTGGGACTGCGTTTGTGTTTATTCTCGAGACAGAAACTTCTGATTGTGTTAATCAACTCCTTTCTTGCAGACCGTGAAAGCCCAAAATGGGGTCTGGACGATAAAACGATTCAACGAAGGCGTGCAATCTTTTGGGAATTGTACACATTCGATGGTCTCACGGTATGCATTATTTCATATATGCGTATGCGTTTCAAAGTTTAGAGCTCCTGCTTACGATGCCCACGTAGAGCTTAGCCTTAGGTAGACCACCGTCTCTTTTTAAAGCTCACGGGGACACACCGCTGCCATTCGATAACGATGACAGCGTGAACGATCAAGGAAGTTCTGAGCCAGGATGCAAGTCGTTTAATCCTCATTTTCAATGGTCCCGCTCATATGAATTGACCCAGTCCACCGCTGGAGAATGACTTTTAGTAGGGATGTCATAACTGCCGTTGCCAACGTCACTCTTTCGTCGGGAATGCCCGATTATCAGACCATACTCGACCTTGACCAGCTTGTGCGGGAACATCCTCTCCCTCAGAAATATGACCCAGTACGCTCCTTGTCCAGTTCGCTCGAGGACTCTACCATCGCCATGGATGACGAAGGAGAGCATGTTGGATACGAAGGGTCATTGAATGCCCTAAAAGGACATCATCTTACCCAGTTCAGAGCAGTTGGTGAGTTATTGGATAGCCTGCCTTACCTTGTCGTCTATCCAACCGTATTTCCAAGTGGTCATGCATGTGCATCGGGCCTTCTTTGCTCAAGTTCTTTTACAATCGCCCTCTGACCCGTTGAGCAGTGTCTACGCGCCGTCGTTCCTCGCTGCGTATCGGACTGCTTCGACAATGGTTCATTTGAATGTCAAACATTTTTACAAGTATCCCAATATACTTTCGAGATACTGGGAAATCTGGACTGGCCGTAAGTTCCCAGCACGATTTTGTAAAACTGAGTTTGATGATCATTTGCCGTCGATTAGTCCTCAGTGCCGGTGTAAGCTATCTTGTTTGACACAGTAACATACTCTCAAAACACCATCAGGTAATCCTTGGATTGATCGTTACAAGGGCCCCTACCAACCCCCTCGTAGCAAACGCCTATGCAGAGCTAGGACTTGCGTTAGATCTCTTCAAAATGGGTGCTCCTAGATCTGATAGAGCCAAACGAGGGCTTGTACGCATGATCTTTTTACTTTGACATAAACTTATGATGATGATCACCCCTTCTCAACAGAACGTATTACTTCGAATGTACGAAAAGGCAACGAACTCATATCTCTCGACAAACTCTCAGAAAGATAAGGCGAAGGGAAATATGAATGTGATATCGGAAGATGCAGATGCCTTGCATACTTTGGAGACATTTGCTGGTTACACAAAACTCCTAATGAAAGAGATGAGGTCGTCGAGAAGCCAGATTAGTGACAGTGGACCCCTGGAAGCGTCAGGGCAATATCAGTCTGGGCCATCTCCGTCCAAGTCTGAATCCCAAGATTCGCTTCCAGCTGACATCTATATGGACATTTCACAGCCCAGTCAAGGATCCGACTATTCTTTCTCATCCCCATCCTCGACGTATTCATCCTCCTCATCTCCTATTGCCGTTCTATCCAGTGACCGCATTCCACTGTTGCAATCTCCGGTCGACCGACCTCCATTTCTCGGTTATGATTATACTGATTCTACTTCTCCGTTTGCCATGCCTCCTGAGTCCATGTACAGCTTCGAGAAGAGCGATACATCTTTTCTATCTGGATATGGAATGAGGACGTTGCGAGAAATACGACCTGCTTCAAGTCGGTATTCTTCGTCCCCAGGCTTCGCTACTCAGCGCGAGTACTGGAGTGATAATCCGAGTCAACACATGCCTAAAGGTAGCTACGTAGAGCGTTCATGGACGTCAGCACACACGCAAGGATCAGGCCCCTCTTATCATCCCGGAAGAATGTTTGAAGAAATTTCCAGTTGGAATTATAACAAGGAAGGTGTTTTCAGCCGACCAGCAAGCCAAACCCCCTTCACGGTGGGAGCCATGGATGCTCAGTGGGCAGAATTAATGCGGGACGAAGGTGTCTGGAATATGGAGTAGCTATGGTTCATCATGTCTATCGTGTATCGGACTGTATACGATAAGATCTAGTTCTAGTCAGAGTTTCTGTATTATTACTGTATATTGAATGCTCCGAATTCGGCATTTGCCTATATCCCCTTGACCACCGGCGCTTATCTTGAGTATTCGTTCCTCCTCAATTTACAACCATGGCCGAAGCACTAGTGAGATCATCTTGATTGGCATACCTGAAATTTTACTGACCGCAGAATGCATAGTCCGAAGGTAACTCTTACACTGTATATCGTCAGATAGCGACTAAATTTTAAACACTTCTTAGAGCAAATGACTGGTGCGTAGAATCCATTCGATTTGTTGTATGTCGCCTTCTGACTTTATGTCTAGAATTCAAGGAAGCATTCTCCTTATTCGACAAAGGTTCGCTCTTGAACTCAGCATCACACGCCCCCAGCTCACCTCATCAAACCTTTGGGTTGCATCTATATCTACAGACGGTGATGGTTCGATAACCACGAAAGAGCTCGGAACTGTCATGCGATCGTTAGGGCAAAATCCCACTGAAGCAGAGCTTCAAGAAATGATCAACGAAGTCGATGCAGACGGAAACGGTACCATCGATTTTCCAGAGTTCTTGTCGATGATGGCGCGCAAAATGAAGGACATCGATAGCGAAGAGGAGATCAAGGAAGCGTTCAAAGTGTTCGATAAAGATGGAAACGGTTTCATTAGTGCTGCTGAGCTAAGACACGTTATGACGAATCTCGGTGAGTTGTGTTCCTTTCGTCAAACAAGGTCGCATTGCGCTAAGCATCTTCGGCGACCCAGGCGAAAAGTTATCCGAGGACGAAGTTGATGAAATGATCAGAGAGGCAGATACGGATGGAAGTGGTACTATTGACTACAACGGTGAGATTTAAGATACATATCTCATGGCTTGGCCTAATTTGAGGGTATCCCCTTCCAGAATTTGTGAACGTAAATATACTCTATCTTTACAACCTCGCTTGACCCTAACTGCTGTCATTTTAGATCATGCTCTCAAAGTAGACGGATGTATGGTTGTCGTGAACACGCACGATTATACGAATCCAAAAACGAATAATCTGACCTTTTTGTAGTGTATTGCTAGGTACAGGTAAATATAATCAAGCTCTTGAAATCCGTCTCTTCAGTGTCATGTTTGCCCATCTGTTCGCTCTTCATAGTTCAACATCTTTGGTAGTCACTATTCCGATCATGCGCAATGCTGCCGCTTTCTCCCTCAGTGTTGTTACCTTTTGTATACAGACAAACCCCGGCTGTATGCTCCCACGTTATAAGTTGTTTCACCATCGATACTTATTCTCGTGCAGATAAGACATCACGCAGCGCTGGACTGTCCTCTGAGAGGTAATTTGTCTCACGTTCTCTTCCGTACCAGTCTGTTATCATGTCCCTTGAAGGCCTTCGAGAAAATAAAACACTTGACATTTTGTACAAGGCGGAACAAGGAGGTTATGGTGTTTTAGCACAAGTGTGGTACGTGTATTCACTCTTCCATCCCGGTACAACCTTCGCTAATCCTCGCATGGTCATACCTCAGTTATGATGCCCAATCAGTTATCGCCCTCGTACGCTCCGCAGAACGAATGGTCAGCCCTGCCATGATCATGCTGTTTCCCATCACTTTGGCGTATGGGAAAGGTCCCTTCCTTCAGTTTTGTTTGAACTTGTAAATACTTCCCCGCGACTCGGGTTTGTTTTTTAAAAACTTGCATTGGAAACCCAGAGCACATCGAGCATCTGTACCGATCGCAGTTCACCTGGATCATGCAACTGATCCAGCACACCTAGAACTCGCCTTGAATCTAGCCGAACAAGGGATTATTTTCGATAGTATCATGGTTGATGCTAGCCACGCGGAGGTAGGGGTGGTCTTTCCTATACTCCACCAGCCTCGTTTGTGCATTCAACATTGAATGCGTAGATAAACCGTGACTTACTTCCCATTACTTCACTTAGACAGACGAGGAAAACATCACCCTTGCTCGACCTTACGTTGAACGTGCACGAAAATATGGCATTGCGGTTGAAGTAGAGTTAGGACGACTCGAGGGGGGCGAAGCTGGGTTGAGAATGATCTCCGATGCAAAGCTGACAAACGAGAAGAATGCGGACACGTTCATGCAAGGGTGCGTATATCATTAAGCCTCAGACCGTATATGCGGTCCATCGGCGACTTCAATGGCGAATCGTCTGAACATTCGTGATGATGTGATACTGAAACTTATCTTGACACTTTGTTACACATAGAACTGGGGCTGTTATTCTAGCACCGAGTATTGGGAATCTGCATGGCTCATATCTTAAGCCACCAAATTTTAGGCAGGATATGTGAGTCCAATCCAGCCCTCCGAACGTATTGTGACTACATACGCCTTCCTGTTCTTTTTTGCTTCGATTCGGAATAGCATCCAGGCCCTCCGCACCAAGTTCAAAGGACGCGGGATTCCACTTTGCCTACATGGGACCGATGAGCTCCCAGACGAGCTTTTCCGGGAATGTATCGCTAGCGGTATCAGCAAGGTAGGTTTCTCTACATGCTATCTCACTCTCACTCGCGCAATCACAGCTGACATTGACCCGTACTAACCCTCCCATCTGTAACTGGCAGTTCAATATCAATTCATGGGCACGGGATCCTTACTTGGAAACCTTCACTTCCGGTTTGCACGCTGGAAAGCCGCTTCCTGAAGTGATTGAAGAAGCAACAGAGGTATTCGCAAAAGTGTGTGATAGGTTCATGAGGCTATTTGAGTCTGCAGGAAGGGCATAAGTAGAAATGACAATATGTAGTACCACATAGTGGTAATACTAAGATAAGTATCTTGAAATATTCGTTTTGCTGGAGGGACTTGCCAGCCCGAGTAAAAACCCGGAGTTGAACAAAACGGCAATGCATGGTAGTAAGACTATACTAACTATACTGCGACATCTGCATTGCTGGAGGGACTTGCTAGTACAAACTCCAAGTTGAACAGAATGGTACCGAGTGTCAAATTGGTCTCCGACGAGGCGAAGAGCTTCATGCGGGATTTTCCCTATTCTAGGAAAATCGCTCACTTTCGGCATGTTTAAACCCGCAGGATAGGACGAAGGAGTAGACAATGGAGGACGTGGGCGAACAGGCAGTCACAGATTGCATTTGCGAGGAATTCACTAAAGTCGATTATCTCGTCGTAAACATAACTCGTTTTCCATGCGTAGCGTAGAATTTCATTGATTGTCAACCGATTTTGCGTGATTACGAATGTGTATACGCAGCCATTTACACGAGTATAGAGTTGCAGAGGATTAACAATAGGCTGGACGCCTTTGATAGTGTTGATCATTGAGAAAGCGGTGAAAAGAATTGTGTACAGGCTGAAGAAAAGCAGTGAATTTGACAGGATCTCGAACAGACTTAAATCAATTCAGAACGGGACTCCTGTGTAGCGATGTAGCCGGTGCAATGTCGCCCATCTCTTCTTATATAAACTACCATTAGTACAGGATGGAGCTTGCAATCCACTTATCACCTTTACTTCTGTCACTCAGATCCAAACTTAACTGCTGACCAAGTGAGCCATATCGCCATCGGACCATTTACCCTGCCGACTCTTGTTGAGTCTAAATCTCCCGGCGAACCAACTACAGTCTTTCATCTTACTTATATCTCAGCTTCAACGACCTTTGAACAACACGATAAAACGATGGCTTCTGATCAGTTGGTATGCCATTGCGCTTTGAGTGTTATTTTGTTGCTTAATTTTCCCGTATAGAGTGAAGGCAAGTTTTTTTCGAGATCTGACCGATGAGTTGTGCATGGATTGACCTTATGAATTTCGCTGTCCAGAACAAGTTAACGGTACGAATCGATTCAATCGTATACCTGAGAACTGGTTAATTAATTCGATCTATCTGTTTTTTTCTGTAGAATTCAAGGAAGCATTTTCTTTGTTCGATAAAGGCAAGCAAAATGCTTATCTGTGACCGGCTTTTGAACATCTAACATCGATCACTTTCCTCTCTTCTTACCTTTTCACATTTCCTTCACGTCTTCAGATGATGATGGCACCATTACTACTCTCGAACTCGGCACCGTCATGCGTTCCCTAGGCCAAAACCCTTCAGATGCTGAGCTGCAAGACATGATCAACGAAGTCGATGCAGACGGCAATGGGACGATTGACTTCAACGAGTTCTTGGCAATGATGAAGAAAAAGTTCCAGGATACAGATAGCGAGGAGGAGATAAGGCAGGCGTTCCAGGTATTCGATAAGGATGGGAATGGGTCGATTAGTGCGAAGGAGCTGAAAGCAGTCATGGAGAGTCTAGGTGCGTTGCTTGACGTTTTGAGGCTTCGTTCATGAATTCATACTTTGCTCTTAGGTGAGAAATTGAGCGATAAAGAGGTGGATGCTATGATCCTTGAGGCAGATCAGGATGGTGATGGAAATATCAACTACGCGGGTACGTTTAGTTATATGAAGTGCACGCATGAATTTCTTATTGACAAAAGATTCTTGAATATCCTGTAGAATTTGTCGATGTACGCTATCTGCCTTCCCTCATTGATTGCCTTCACACATTCTAATCCGAATCATATCTTTTCAGATGATGCGCAGCAAGTGAAGAACCGCGCCCAGATGTCTACCTGTGCTCTTCCGTATACTTATGACGATTTAACACCATGAAAATCTGTTCAATTTGTACCCCCAGTGTACATATGTACTTACGATTCACTGTTTTTCTTGGATTGCAATAATATCATTGGACGTTTACATGATCTTTGAGGAGTCATTGCTAAACTCAGTCTTCAAACTGGAAAATGAATTGATGACATATCAATAACTTATTGAGTCGAATCTGTTCTTGCCCACCATCAACCATGGCGAACGACAAACTTGCAGAATTTAATGGTATCAAGCCAAACTCTAGTCTTGCAGAAGGAGAAGAGAAGGAGGTCAAGTCGAAAGTTGCGTGAGTTTCCACCCTCCACGAATTCCCCTATCCGCTTCCCCGTCTTGTGGTGTATCCTGATAAGTTTCCCAGCGGAACAACATACAAAGTAAAGAGAAATCGCGAGCATTTTTACTGGTACGTTTATACACCAGCTTCACATTGGAATAAACACCGACGTTTACTCTAGTACTTGTCCTGTAGGCCTGTTTAGACTTGTGAACGTAAGATTTTCTAATTTTGACGCGTCTTTCTCTTCTGCCTCTGTTTGCGCTCACTAGGCATGGAGGAACCAAGTAAGCACAGATGTATATTCTACGCAAAGTGTCGGCTTTAAATAATCGAAATCTACACAGACTAGCATCCCAGTAAACGCACGCTCATGTAAACACATCATATCTCTGCTCGGCGAAAAATACGAAGAAGCTAGGCTCGAATGTATGAATCCCGGTGGTCCTCCACCGAAAGGACTACCTGTGCGAAAGCCTAGAACGCGAAACCCACAGAATCCTCAACCGTCATTGGAACTATCTTCTAAAACTCAGGTTTCATCCAAACCAGTATCCAAACCAGCATCGAAAACCGCACTCACATCCAAAGCAACTTCGTCTTCGTCTTCAGGATCATTAGCTAAACCGATTTCTAAAACGAGTTCTTCTACAGCTGCTTCAACACCGGCTGCGTCCACCTTGAAAGGGAAAATACCTCGCTCAGGTCTTTTGAAGGTGACCGAAGATACGGCGCGAACGAAGAAACAGGAAAAGGAAGGGCAGGGAAATAACAATGATGATAATGAGGACGATGGCAATATGAACGTGGATAGTGATGAAGAGGACAACATGATTGTCGACATGGTCGCAGCCGAGGACGAAAAGTCCAAGTCCCGGAAAAATAAACCCGCCTCTTCTGCTTCTACTACAGTCACCAAGCGAAAGAGAGCCGACCGGAGTCCAGATCTAGAAGAAGAAGACGATGTGCAACCAAAGAAGAAGAAGGCTGCAACAAAACCATCCTCTTCAAACAAGGGCAAGTCGTCTTCAGGTAAAAGACCCGCAAAGCGACAGAAAGATGTCTCGGAGACTGAGGACGACGATGACGATGAGCAGGAAGAAGCGGATGAGGATGAGGATAAGCCGAAGAAACGCACTCACAGGCCCTCGCCATATAAAAAGGAATCTCTCGCAAAGAAACCCAACAAGCATAACGAAGTTATTTCTGAGATTGAAGATGATTCTGATGAAGAGGAACAGGAAAAGAAGAAGAGCAAGGCAAAAGGAAAGGGGAAATACAAAGAGAAGCCTGCTTCGTCCAAGGCAAAGGTTCGTTGAAATCACCACATCATTGAAAATATACTGACGCTCTCTTCGATCTTTTCTACTCAACTTCCTTCTCTGTATGATCTTTTACTATTTAAATATGCATCTCGTGTCTGTCAGACACCTGTGAAGTTATCCGCAAATCCATTAACTAAGAAGCGCACCAGGGACGATGCTCAATCGCAGACGGAGGACGACGATCAAGCGAATGCGGAGAAACCTTCAAGTTCAAAGAAATTCGCTCCGAAAGATAGACCTGCCTCCAAGCGACAGAAACTCGAGGAAGATGATGATGATGGTGAGGAGGAAGGTGAAGAAGAGGGGCTCAATAACGACGATGCTGCGGACGGCGGTGATGAGCTAGCTTCAATCAAAGGAATAAAACCCAACGTGTTGATGGAGGATGGCGAAGAGAAGGAAGTACAGTCTCAGACAAGGTTCGTTTGTACTGTTTTTCCCTTCCATTCTGCATGGGTTCGGCCTTCTACTGACACACAGTCTTCCAGTTCCTCCACGTACAAAGTGAAACGAACCTGGGATTCATTATTATTGGTGACCTTTCCCATAATTTCTCTGTGTATTATTGATTGCTTATCATCGTCATCATTTATATTCAGCACCTGTCCAGTGAGCACAACTATAGTCATTTACCCCTGACATACTCATAAATCCTTCTTCTATACTAGGCTTGGAGGAACCAGGTAAGTTTTTCTGAACCTAAACTTATCAACACATTCTGACCACGCTCAATTGCTTTAAGCCTTCTGCACCTGTCAATGCACGTAGCTGCAAACACCTTATAGCTCTGCTCGGCGAGAAATACGAAGCTGCGCGTATCAAGCTCAAAAATCTAGATAGTGCCGCGTTGCAGACTTCGAAGAAAGGGAAAAAATCAGGAGACGACGATGACAACGGAAGCTCAGACAAAACGGATGTTACTCTCCTCTTGGCCAATTCCTGGGACGTGGACAAAGGACCAGATCCGACTGGATGGTGGATTTCGGAAAAGCTGGATGGAGTTCGGTGAGCAATTGTCGTGACGTGTCCTTCAAAACTTATATCGATATATCTGATATGCAGAACGTTCTACGATTGAAAACGCATGTACAGTCGTCTCGGAAATCCATTCACTCCTCCACAATGGTTCTTAGATAGTTAGTATTTCTTTTGATGGTTCTTTGTCTGACGCCAATCACCAATTATTTTTGCAGAGCTTCCTCAAGATGTGACTCTCGATGGTGAGCTTTTCGGTGGACGTGGAGAGTTTCAGAACACGGTTTCCATCGTGAAAACAATGAATTCTCCGCATTGGAAGGGGATCACTTTCAATGTATGTCCAACCCATACAATTGGTATAGTTTGACTGAACCTACAACCAGGTATTTGACATACCTTCCCTTTCCACCCAAACCTTCGAAGCGCGCATGGAACGGCTTAAGCAGCTTTTCGCACCGGGCACTGGGTCGCACGCGTCAAGTAAGGTCATTCTCGTCGAACAGGTGCAAGCGAAAAGCCGAAATCATGTCCTCGTTAAACTCAAAGAAATTGAATCTCTGGGCGGGGAGGGTTTGATGTTGAGAAAATCGGGATCGTTTTATGAAGGAAAGCGATCGAGTACGTTGTTGAAAATCAAGGTGAAGGTTTCATAATCCCTCCTTGGTTCCTGTGTATTTTTTACTTACGTCTTTCCCCCTTTTCTTTTCTTCCTTGATTCACGGATCTTTCTTCCAGTCATTCTACGACGCAGAAGCAGTAGTTACTGGATACAAACCCGGTAAAGGACGAAATGCTGGTGTCACGGGCGCTGTGAAGTGTAAGATGGCTTCTGAAAAGGTAAGCTCCACGTCGATCGAATCGGCACGAGCCGTGAGCTCATTTTGATTCCCTTCTCGCAGACATTCGACGTTGGAAGCGGTTTAAACGATCAGCAGCGTAAGAATCCACCCAAAGTTGGGTCGATTATCGTATATAGGTTTCAAGAACTCACCAAGGATGGTGTTCCAAGGTACAGTTCATATATGACTCGTGAAAGGAATGTCTAGTCATGTTCACCACATTCTGATTTTATCTAGGTTCCCGACTTTCTTGGGAGAAGCTGCTGATAAGACCAAGCCGAAAGACGCTGTGGTTACAGATTATAGAAAGGCAGGGGCCAAGAAATCCGATGCCTGAGGTTCATGTTAGATTGCAAGATACAAATGGCGGTATGTATTCTGGTCAACAATTCAGTTTTACGAATTCACGCCAGAGACATATCCATCTTTTGTTCCAAGTACGAACTAACTCCGATAAACCCAGAATACAAATGATATTTTCTTTCCTCGGAAAGCATTGAAGTATGAACATTGATGGTCGTAGTACAGAATTACATCAGGTAATGTAGTCACGAAGTGGTGGTGGTCCAAGGAACAACGATTATAGGTAAAATGTGAGAAATGAACACTTGAATCGTGCAAGGTACGAAATGATTTTTCTAAGAGCACACAGCAGCGTCGAATATTTTTCATGTGGCTTGCCGCCTTCTTGAAAAGGCACTATCACAGACTTGGTAAGGCGTCGGTAACACCACAATGTTCCCGAAGACTCAGGTTGCGAAAGAGCTGTTTAGGCTGTTCAACCTCGATGGAGCCTGGATGCGTTCAGATCCAATTCCAGCCCTGCCCGTCTTCACGTGGAACTTAGACTTGGGATTAGATGATGCAGAAGCCGAAGCAGAAGCAGAGGGAGCCACTCCTATATAACACGGCCGTCAATAATGTAGCCAGCCATAGTCAAATTAGATGCCATACCATTCCCGATATTGCCCAAAGTATGAGCACGCGTTCTGACCATCGACCTATATAAAAAAACAAAAAGGGTCAGCGACTTTTTCGGAAATGAAAGCAAGAAAAGGAAAGTTACATACGTTCCAGCTTTGATCAGCTCTATCAATCTTGGATGCTTCTTGGCTTCAACCATGAACAACCCTGTGATCAAGACACCTGTTCTCGGATCACCCAAAACAATCTTTTGTAAAGATGAGTTTTGCGACACACAAAGAATGGTTTCATTCCAGACGCTGGGGACGTGCGTGGCGAAAGTGAGGAGAGACGGAGACTTGGCCAAGGCCCTTGTGAGAAGAGCAATGGGTCCACCGCGTGTCGAAGGACTGTTGATCGAGGGTGACGTGGGCGGGGAGGCGGTGAACACAGGAGCAGAGACGGATAGCGGAGTTGACGTATGAATCAAGAGTGGGAGAAGAGTTGGTGAAAGCGATGGATACGCCAGCGCTAGCAGTGCCTGAGGGTTATCATCCGACATGCGGAACGCCACATTAGCTGACTCCTGAAATGAAAGAACAGTTAGTCAGTTCGTGTTTGGAGTAGTCGTATTGACGAACCAAATAACTCCAACTTTCAATGGCAGCGGCTAGCCTTGTTAGAACATATCGTATCCGTGGAAGTGTCAGATAAGCATTCGTGGCTTTACGCAATGAAAGACGTCTGATGCCTTTCAAACCATCCAACGCATCGCAAAACTCTTCCATGAAGTGTTCCATCCCACCAGAGGGAACCGAACCAGAATCTAGGCAAAAATCGATGTCGTGGATGACCGTGCAACGTTTGAGAATCGCGCCCAAGGAAGGAAAAATTCCAGCAGAGACAAATCTACGGACGTGTGGAGCGACTAAGCATTCTTGTGCCCGTAGGGTACGAAGGAAGGCTTCTGCCTGATTTTGAGATGCGATATGAACAGTAGAGTAGTAGTGAGGAATAGCGATGCGATGAAAATCTTTAGAGACAAGGAGCGGTGCAAGGCGAGTCCGGATTGCTGGATAGTTGCGCTTCTTAAGCGAGGATGGTGAAGTAGAAGCTGCAGATGCCAGCCAATTCGGGCGAGGATTGGGAGGCTCAAAAGGTGCAGTAACGCACAGAGAGATAATCTGTTCGGTGAGTTCCTCGGGTAGGATATCGAATGGGGAAGAGGATGTCATTTTGTAATGTTTTCAACGTAGGGGAGTTATAAGAGATTGAAGGCGGGGGGAGTAGTTCTGGCGAGTTGTCGCTTGACCAGAGTTCACGGTCAAGATAAAGGTGATTTGTCTGCCTGGTTTTCGAAAGGTGTGGTAGAGGTATGAAGGCAAGCAGTCCGAATGAGTTGAGTTGCGCATTAAGAAAAGTAACTAGCAATATAACGTAAGACGCTGTTTATGGAAGGGAGACCCCCATGCCACGTTCCCCGAGACTCCGACTTACATAACTATACTAGGCCGTGAGCTTGGTTTTCAACTTCCATCCTCGGCTACGTTTCATCTTTAGGAGGGACAATTCGTGAGCCAGGCCGATGCCAGTCGTTGCCTCGGGTTTTTCATTGACCATTCATATTCTTATCCCGCATGCCCCTTCCAAAAATTTCTTTCAAAGCATTCTCAAGTTTTCACACCTTGGTTCCTCCCTTTTGGCTGCGAAAAACCTTGAAATTTGGTGGACAAATCAACCCGACCATGATGCATGATTATTGTTGGGGGTACGACTGTATCTAGACACATCTACTCCGGGATTAGGGCTGTGACAGTAACATAGGCTAACATGCATCCTGACAAGTTTAAATTGTATGGTCTATCCTAGTCTATACTCATTGCTTGATCGTTGCATTTACTCACAGCCTCTCTTCAAATTACTCGCTCTGCAAACTTATGCAATCCCGATCACTCAACGCTCTTCTGTCATATTGTTCTTCCAATCCTGTAGTAACTGTTTGTGCGGTGATAATCGTGATGACTCCAGAGAGGAAGGTATCTGACATAAGTTGATGGGGTTACACTGTCCCACTGCGACAACAATTTCGCCCTAGTGCTGTGCCGTTGTGCGTTCAGGCGTTAATGAGGTCGCTGTGCCCAGTACGAGCTAACCATTGTGTCTCCGAGTCTGACAACACTACAGACCTTCAAAATGTACATGTAAGACTGATACAATGTCACCTTCATGGACCTTTAACTCATCCTACCTTACAGTTTTCACTCTATTGTATGTATATGATATTTATGCTTCCCTTTTTCTATCCCGAAGAATTTTCAGATCGAACGGATCAATCCCAACCCCAGAAGTATGACCAGGTGGCTACAGTAACTCCGATAGACACCTTGACAAGCACATACCTTACCTAGATTGGAGCCATGTCCATACAACTCCTCACGCCTCGATAAATACTCTACCTTCATACGCGAAATACAAATTACAACAAAAAAATTCCAGTGAATGCGAATAAATGGCACGGAGAAAGACAAACTTCGTTCAACGACTACGTAGGTCTAGGAATGTGATGTTGGAACGGCAGTGTGGGCGAAAGGTCCGCACGATATATTGACTTCGTTGCAGCGAGAAAAAAATCGTACTGCTTGTAATAGCCATCTCCGAGGATTCCCTGGGTCTGAACTTTTTGAGCCTTCCAGAGCCTTGTGAAGACATGTATATAATTACCGCTTAGAGCAATGTTTTTCTATTTGTGTTTACCACCGGACACCGGGCAACAAAAGAAGCGATGGTTGTAGAAGCTGGTGAGTTTCTCGTTACTTCACAACTCTGAAAATGGGTATAAATTTTTGCTCTCAAGGATAGGTGAAGGAAGGCCAGCAAATTAAACAACAGAGCCACTAGCAATATCAAGCCAAGGAAAGAAAGTATCATATAACCACTCTTAAAACGCAATAGAAATTACAGGATGCAAGAATAATTCTCAGAAATTAATCCAAGCCATCCCTACTCCTAGGCATAAAAGCCCAGAAGATAATTTGTTGGAAAGGGCGTCATTACTGAGTCAATATTGAAAGAGACAGATAAGTATGAGATAACAGTTCGACAAAGCAACGGACGCAAGACCTAAGATCAACTCACCCTGAAGCACTAGTTGCACTCGGATTTGCGGTCGTAGACCCTGAGCTAGCTGAAGCAAGAGGCGCAGTGGCAGTCGCGGATACAGAAGCAAGAATAGAACTAGCATCAATGGTTACTCCCTAAGATATAGTGGTTGGGAAGGTGCGGAGAAAATGGAAGCAGGGTATCAGGTTCGAATCGGAGGTTATAACCAGAAAAGCTCCATCTACTCACTGCTTGCGCACATAAAGACTCCGCAGCGGATATTGCCGTCTGCAAGTCATTGCCAGTGCAAGCACCCTCGATACATGTCGTAGTATTAGAAATAAATTGTGGGTTGGTACAAAGGCAAGCCTCGTCGGTCGAGGAACAGTTACCGAATGAAGTAGAACTAGTGGCGGTCAAGCAAGGCAGAGCACACGCTAGAGGAAGGGAATGAGGCAACCAATTATGGGTGAGTCGGAGCGGGATTGATCTTGATCAATGGGAAGGAAATATCAACATACTCACTGGGGAGATCAAGCTGTCGGGAAACTATTTCGAGATTAGAAGCGAAAGTGAAGCCTGCAGACAACAAGGCTGTAGCTTGCACAAGAATGAAGCGCATTGTGCAAGCTTGGGTTCGAGTAGTAAAGATTGTTGGAAGTTAATGTCGTGTGTGAAGGAAGCGAAGAGAAAAGCAAGAAAAGAGCGCGAGAAACTCTGAAGGATATCGTGGGTTGATATCTATCTGAAGGATTGAATGTATCTAGATTGCACCAACATTCATGGGGCTGAACTTACGTTCAAAGGCTGACCTGGCGTTCAAGTACACTGTACCCATGATAACATCAAGTTGTTCTTAATACATTCAATGGAAGATGTGTGTGTGTTACAATCCCATATCGTTGAGTTTCGACAATCGGTATCAGGTTAGTGATGATAACAGGCATACGAGGGATAGGGCTATTATTGCAATACTCATGTTCATCTACTTCATCGGCGTCCTCGATCAACTCGAGCCCAACGGAGCATTGCCCTCCGGCTGGATGGCAGTAGCAGGCACACCACACAGGTCCTAAGACTGTCCTATGTAGGAGAGCTACGTAGTTTACATAATCCGAAATAGTAGATTCCGTCCAATAGGCCGATGTCCTATATGGGCCAGTTTTTCCAGTTTTTCCAGTAGCAGAAAGGATAGAAGGATCTAGAGAGGAGAGAAATGCAGAAGACCTAGCTTGATACATTGTACAAGGGTTGTCGCTCAACATACATACTATAACTCGTTTTGGAAGGTTGCACAAAGAATCGAGTTGATTTGGAAGATTATCACAGAAGGCTCAAGGCAAGCTGAAGGCACTAAATTTATTTTGGTTACTTCTTTCGTTTGATCACAGGATGCAGTAAAGCATTTTTTACCGTGGGAAATGGTGAATTAATGGTGAACTTAATTCCCAAATCTTTGGCATAATTACTGTGATTAATGGTGAAAATACATTAAACTAATGGTGAAGAATCGGATTTGTTATCTTCCATTTGTTCACCATTACAATGCAAAATCAGGGTAAAGAGATGTTGGAATAATGGTGATGAATGTCACAAAATAGTTATATCATAATTCTGGAGAAATTACAGTGAATAGCTGAAATTCGAATGGGAGAACGATGGTAATGAGCATCACCATATATAATTCACATGTACAAGAAAATTGATGGAAAATTATTGGTGAAGTTATGTTGAATTAATGGTGATAAAATGTGACACCATTAATGTAACATGATTCAAAGATGATTTATGGTAAAGAGATGTTAAAAGGATAGAAGAATCATGGTAAACATCATCAGCATTTGTTCAATGATAAGGAGAAAATTTTTACAGCAGTAATGTCAAAAGTACAAATGAAAGATGTAATGGATAAGTTCAATGTGATAATTCCACAATCCAGGGAGGATGATGCAAAAAGAATGAAAATCTCCTGTTACACAAGAAAAACATAACTTAAGAAAAATATTATGAACAAGTGGATGATTAATATTGATAGACTATCAACATTGTTTTCCAGATTGGCAATGAATAAGGGTATAGAATAACAGAAAAAAAAATAGAATGATGATAAATTAGTATGAAAATGTAGTTAGAACAAAGATACAGGCAACAATAGAAGATTGCAGATAACTGTTGAGCAGTACCCCATAAGACCAGCATTGACATTTCCTATTTCGATATATTTGACAATTACTTATCATTTTATTCCGGTCGCACTCCACAGCTTACATATGACCAAGCAATTGGCTTATATACCTGCAAGGAGTAGTAGTTTAATTCCCTCAGTTGTCCTATCTCAACTGAGCTTACTCTACAACAGATTATGAAGCTCAGTGCCCTAGGAGCTTAATCAGAAGTCATACAAAACTCAGAATGAAACTCAGAACAACTCACCAGAACCTGTTAGGAGCATGCAAGTTGAGAGGACCTTTGATACTGCTATTGACAATATCCTCGCTATGCTGTGTGGTCCATACTGAGATCGTTCTATCAAAGTATTAATGTCGCACTTGATGTCGATGGAGTCGAATGAGGTATTAAGGTTGAGAGAGGGAGAGGAGTCCAAGATAGTATTTCGGGGTCATACCAATTTGATATTAAAACTAAGGCTTCTACCTATGACTGCAGGTCCTATACACTAAGTCTGCTATCTCCGGTATTGCTACAAGGTACCCTAAAGTAGTTACAGTGAACGGGAGTAAAGATAACAAGTGTGGATAAGATGAAGGTTAATGAATAAGGTAAGAGAGGCAGTATGGGTGTACAGCCTGTCTGAAGGGATAGCAATGGGATAAGGAGGATGGATGGATAACAGTCGGGGAAGCAAACTACCTTGATCCATATCATTGATGTGACACACCAATGATGGACTTAATGAAAAAGTGATAATGTGTGTGTCGGTGTGAAGCAATCCATGCGATGTGTATGACTGATATGCATGATCATAACAGAACCCAGGAATATTATGATGTCAGGTAATTCCCTGAAGCATCTCAGCTATTGGGACAGAACACCTGGAGAGCTTTCAAAGATTGCATTGAGCTGAATGTACAGGTTAGGGGACTGAAGGGATACCTCAACGGATCCATCCCCAAACCAACCATCATTATGGATATAGAGGCACTTCATTCCGCTATTTGTGATTCAATTGAAATGGATCTGGAATCAATTGCGGGATTGAACTTTGCAAAGGATGGTTCAAACACTCGTTGGACAATAGGTTCTGATGGACTTGTCATGAAACAATCTTTTTATTATTCTTTTCCTTTTCTTTTCTTTACTTACCTAATCACCAAAGCGCTTACACTAGCACTTATTATATTTTCATTTCCATTTAGGTTACATGCATCAACCTTATTGTTCTCACATTGTCGTTTCATCCATGCGCGACTCTCTCGTGCCTGTCAGCCCATTGACAGGATGACGTCATTATTGTTCTGCCTCCATGCTTCTTTTATATTGCCTCATTGTTTACTCACCGAATACCTACAGCTTTACTTATGGATATGAGCAACTCTTATTGTAGATCCTCACAGTTTCATATCCCATTTAGTATATATGACTAGGTATTTTGTAGTTATATTCCTTAGCTCTATTCTCGTCTATTCTCCTTGGTAGCTAGACTAGTATTGGGTTGTCTTATCCATCCTCTTTTTGCTTTTTCGCCCTCTTGCTCATCATCTATTGTGTGATGCCTGGTTGTCTCTTGTGAGAGCTAGTGAGTCGCTGACAGAAGAATAGAGCTACTACCACACACCACCCGTTACAAACATTTTACAAACTTGCCTAGGATTCAACATTCCATTGGAAACTAGTTTATTCTTGATATGTTACACCTTTTTTCTTTACCAAACACACTTATCTTTCCCCTCCCTATAAACCAACATGACCGACGGTTCAATACACGCACCAGACATTACTGAAACCACTCCTACGACTCGCCGGGTGTTTGTTAATACACCAGGGAACTATGATGGGGATCCCGCTACATACTGACCATGGCGACAAAGGATGAGGGCTTATGTGGCCAAGCTGATGGAGACGAAACAGGTTGAGGGTTCCCATTGACTCATCACAATCATCATGTCCTTCATGGTTGGAGGAAAAGCTGACAAATGAGCACAGGTCTATACCAATGACCATTTTGATATTGAAAAGGGTGCCTGGGATATTACAGGGAAGGATCTGTCAGCGACTCGCTAGCTCTCACAAGAGACAACCAGGCGTCACATGATAGATGATGAGCAAGAGGGTGAAAAAGCGAAAGAGGATGGATAAAACAACCCAACTACAAGTCTAGCTACCGAGGAGAATAGACGAGAATAGAGCTAAGGAATATAACTACAAAATACTAAGTCTTATATACTATTGGGATATGAAGTCGTGAGAGATATCTCGCGCCGTAACCGTGAGGATCTACAATAAGAGTTGCTCGTATCCATAAGTAAAGCTGTAGGTATTAGGTGAGTAAACAATAAGGCAATATAGAAAGAAGCATGGAAGCGGAACGATAATGACATCGTCCTGTCAATGAACTGACAGGCACGAGAGAGTTGCGCCTAAGTGAAACGACAACGCGAGAACAATAAGGTTGACACGTGTAACCTAAATGATAATGAAAATATAATAAGCGCTAGTGTAAGCGCTTTGGTGATTAGGTAAGTAAATAGAAGAAAAGGAAAAGAATAATAAAAGAAAAGAATAATGAAAAAAGATCGTTTCATGACAGGATCTTTTTAATGACATGGACAAAGAGTTTACAAATGTCGCCAGGGAAAAAGAAGCCTGGGACAAGCTGACATATATTAGACAGGGAAAGACGTCCGCTGGCAACTTCTTCAAAGAATTTGAGTTGTTGCTGAAGGACACCAATTATAACAGGAACAATTCACATGTCCTCACTTTAGCGGAGAATGCCGTTGATCATGCACTCCTGTATGATATTATCAAGAGCCAATCGGAGCCCTTTACAGATTACCAGGAGCTGAAGAAGGTAGTCATAGGTGCTGATAATGTCAGGTGGCAATGGGCCAAGCAGAAGAGGGGTTACGGGTATGCAGGATGGTGGAATGCTAATCCACAGAAACAGAACCATGGACAATCATCCAACCAGCAGAACCGACAGGAGCCGAAAGCAGCTCTGAGGGCAGAGTATCCTGCAGCACAGAGGAGAGATGCCACTGGCACCATGTTCAGAGGAACGGGCAGGCCAATGGACATTGACCAGGCAAGAGAGAAGTGGCTATGCTTCAAGTGTGGCAAACCAGGCCACATGAGTAGGAATTGCCCGCATAAGAGAAAGGCGATAGTCCAAGGTATCATGCTAAACATGAGTGAGCAGGAATGTATGGATTTCATTAACGATTTGGGTTTTCCCAAGGCTCCTCAGTAGATACAGGTCTGCAGGAGCCTTCACACATGGACATTTCGGAATGTTGATAATGGCGTTGATTACATAATTAGTACAGGTACTAGACAGAAAAACGCGTCCACCTTCACACACAAAACCGAAAAAACCGAAAAACCTATACGGTACGAACCCGACACTGCTGAATGGCTAACTCAGAGAGTTAGAGAAGATCAAATCCCGAGAGCAATGGGATTGTTGCGAACCTGGATGCCCTCTTCCCGGGAGAAAGAAGCCTCAGAAGAAACCATCATGGACATACAAAAACGGAACTGGAAAACGGCAGTCACGGCCATCCAAAGTCTCAAGAACAAAAGAAGTTATGTTTGTGGGACACGCGGCAAAAGTCTGAGACTTCCGGCAATACTTGAAACACTGGAAGATAGTCGACAAATCGTCACAGAAGGACTTCTCGACAGTGGAGCTACTGGTTCATGCATTGACTCAGAATTCGTCAAATGGCACAACCTCGTCACAAAGGACTTACCAATCAAAACACCCGTCTATAATGCCGATGGCACACTCAATGACTCCAGCTCAATAGACAAGTACGTCGAGATCTGGATGACTATTGGCGATCATTCAGAAGTCATACAATTCGGAGTGGTAAATCTAGGAAAGAATAATATCTTTCTAGGACTAGACTGGCTGAGACACCACAACCCGAGTATTGACTGGAAGACATCTGAACTAACTTTTGACAGGTGTCCAACAAGATGCAGTTACAACCCACACTTTTGGACACCAGAGGATACTCATTCTAGAGTGGCGTTGCAGGAAGGTGAACAGCTTTTCTTGTTCGACTGGGATAGATATGTTCATGAGCAGGTACAGTCAAGGAAGTGGACGGAGGAACAGGCCAAGAAGGAAACAGCTGAAGAGTTTGACACTTTCAAATCCTACGTCAAGGAGTATCCCGATGTTTTCAGCCAGAAGGAGTTCGACCAGTTACCACAACGATGCCCTTGGGACCATGCTATTGATCTAACGCCAGGCTCCAAACCTTTAGATTGCAAGGTATATCCGCTAAACCCAAAGGAACAAGAGGCGCTCGACAAGTTTCTTGAAGAGAACCTTAGAACTGGATGAATTTGACCTTCCACCTTGCAGATGGCATCCCCTTTCTTCTTCGTCAAAAAGAAAGATGGCACCTTACGACTGGTACAAGATTATTGCAAATTGAATGAGATGACGGTTAAAAACCGGTACCCACTTCCTCTCATTCAGGAGCTAATTGATCATTTAAAAGGCACTAAAATCTTCACGAAGATGGACATCCAATGGGGCTTTAATAACATCCGGATAAAAGAAGGTGACGAGTGGAAGGCAGCTTTTCGAACTAACCAGGGGTTATTTGAACCAACCGTTATGTTCTTTGGACTCACCAACTCTCCTGTGACATTCCAAGGTTTCATGAATCATATCCTGCGAGACCTAATCAATGGGGGTCATGTCATAGTTTACATGGATGACATTCTGATATTTACCGATAGCATCAAGGAACACCAACAACTCGTTAAACAAGTACTCGACATTCTACAGGAACACAAGCTATTCTTGAAACCCGAAAAATGCTCATTTGAAAAACCAGTAATCGACTACCTCAGTATTATCATTGGAAATGGAACTATATGAATGGATCCAAAGAAAGTCCAAGCAGTATGAGAATGGATTACTGTTATATCTATGCAAGCTAAGTCTTTACAAAGCTTCGCGATCCATTCCGCTACTTAGATATTACTTATATCCTTTGACTACTACGCAATTACTCTTTATCCCTTATCATTCTTATCGGATTTACACTATCCATTTTATATCCCTTCCTTTGTTCTTTACTTATGAGCTAACCCATTCAGGCATGGCATCACTTCACGATCCTGACTGACCATTAGTATAAAGCTATGGTATCAAATAGGTAGTTCCTTAGTTTAAATATCAACCTTGATAGCACTTCGATAGTGATACCAATTAATCATCTATCTGTATCATTGTTTTAACATCCTCACTGTCAGTACATTCTGTGATAGTCATCGCGAATGGAACACATTTATCTTCCTTCTCTTGCGGACATGCAAAGTGTCGAGGACTCTACTAATAGTGGAGTCAAGGTCCGACTACTTTGTCTAGGATCGTTTTACCTCGCGAAGTATTCTGCTTCGTATTTTCCCATGATCATCCCGCGATCATTTCCGATGATCCTTTTGTGCACAATCATAACAGTATATTTAAACTGACACTCGGCACATTCATCCTCATTACCCTTTCCATTACACTCAACAATTTCACTTCCTTCAACAATGGTCTATACAAGGAGCAGATGAAACTGTACCAACACTGGAGGGTCCGACAAGTTGGTAAGAGAGGAACCGGAAATGGTCAATCCTTTTGCATCGAACGTGACAGGCTTCGCGCCCTTCATGGAATCAATCTCAGGAGCCGAACATTCTCGACGTCGATCTAACGTCTTCGGTCCAGCCCCAGGACAGCCTGCTAGTGCATGGGTTTCCAGTCATCACGCCCTTGGTCAACCTGACCATTCCGAATTTGAGTACCAAGTACTCTACACAGAAAACAGTGACCCCGTTACTGTACGAACACCGCGAAGAAATCACATGGCGATACCAACAACCGAGATGGAAATCCCACCATCTCCTACCACTTTTACACTTGCTGACAGAATGCGTCAGCAGCTAGCAAACGCTCCCAGCCCTTCGCGAGGTCAGATACCAGTTACCATGATGGAGATTCCGGAGAACATTGAAGAAGCGGAAATCGATGAAGAGGTAGGTCCTGATGAGTCAGGAAATCCCGGAGAACCAGGGGGATCGGATCCCAATAGTCCTGGAGGTCCCGGGGCACCTCGAGGTTCTCGTGTTCCTAGTCGTTCTAGGAGTCCAGTGGAACAAGTAGGTAGTGTCCATCCGGACCCTACTGAACAATGCATTTTAGATGTGTTTCACGCGTTTAAGGGTTCGCTCAATACCCTCAGAACAGTCCTCATGGGCATGAATGCTAGCAGCCTCGCGGAATCCGGAAGATCGAAGGTCAAGGATCCTGAAGTATTTGACGGATCTGACTCACAGAAACTGAAAGGTTTCCTCGTTTCCTTATCTTTGGTGTTCATTGATTGTCCGTCGTATTTTACTGATCAAAAGAAGATCAACTATACATTGTTGTACCTCAGTGGTTCCATGAAGGAATGGTTCGAACCAGATATTCTGGATCTGAATCTCTCCACAATGCCGGCATGGACGAGTTCCTTCGCGGCTTTGGTGAAGGAACTGCAGGACAATTTCGGTATGTACGATGCACAGGGGGAAGCCAAAGATAAGATCGGCATGTTAAGCATGAAGGAATCCGACAACATATGGAAGTAAAATATCTGTTTTAATACCCTTGCGGCGTCTACTAACTGGGACTCGCATGCCCTTAAGTGGGCTTATCAATGCGGCTTGGCAAGCCATATCAAAGATGAGATAGCTCGTCTTCCGGAACTGAAGACGCTTGCGGAATACCGTTATGAGGTACTTCGCATAGATAACAGGTACTGGAGACGAGAAGAAGAGCGGAAAAGAGAAGCCGCTAGATCGACAGGTGCTTCCTCAGGAGGGAAAGCATCAAATACATTGAAGAAGAACACGCCAGGTTCTTCACAATCTCTGTCATGACTGTCAGGAACGACTAACACTACGAGTAACTCTTAGCGCGTAGGCGCCTGTCGTAGGGCGCTTGTGTCCTGTGACTGGGCGTCTGGATATTCTAGTTCTTCATTTTCCTTTATGCATTCTACGTTACTCATCGGGTCCCGTACTCGGTTACGACCCGCTGCTGACATCCTCTTGATTACTTATACTCGGTTAGCATCCGTGCTCGTATCTATCACGGACTTGTTCGTCATAGCGTTTGACCAATGACTCTATTGTAGATTAGATTCATACTTTTGTATATAAGGTCAGCTAAGGTCTTGTAGTGACCTTAGCTTCGTTATTCAACTTGACTTCTGGGTTTCTTCTCTGAGACGTCTGAGACACTTAGCCGCTTGTGGTTTTGTGTGTCGACATCGACCTCTTACATAATAACGAAGCTTGTACAATACTCCACCGGCACTCACTACGCCCCTGGTCTTCTACTCTACCACAAATCTTTTTAACCCCACCCTATCATTTTTTCTTGCTTCTAATCCTACGTTTAACATGTCGGCATCCTTGGACGTTCTTTCGGTCAAGATCGACACTCTTATAAACACCCTCAGCGAGGTCGCCGTGACCTTGAGAAGCACTACAACAACCTCTACCGCAACGCCTGTTCCCAAGAAGAAGGGGAAAAAGGCGGCTCCTACACCTGCTGCTACAAGCAGCGCGCCTGTTAAAGCACAGCTACGCCTTCCTACTACTAGTGCAGACCTTGAGAAGCTAACGATCCAGGTTTCGGTGCCCGATGCATCGGCTGGTCATTTAGTTGGTCGTGCAGGTGCGGGTCTCCAGCAGATCCACAACTTCTCTCGTGCTCGTATCTCGGTTCCACCATCGGGATCTTCTGGGGCACGACTGGTTACTATACGGGGCTCCCGCCGTGAGGTGGGAGATGCGCTCGTCGCTATTGGTAAGCGACTCGCTGGGAGGCGAGTTCGCGTGAACCGTCCGGTGAAAAAGACGGACACTAAAGGTAAAGCATCCGCTTTACCTCCCAATCCCCTTCCTACACCCACTGGCACTCGCCCCTCTACCACATCTGTGTCAGTGGACACACCTCTTTCTAGCACGGTGTCATCGTCCAGATCGACGACCCCAGTGCCGCCAGAACCAATGTTGGTTTCCACACCTGTTGGGACTGCTCAACCCACTCCTATGTCGGTCTCAGTACCGACTGCTCTACCGACAACGCCACCGACCTCACGAATGGACGTAAGTAGGTTGGATGTTCCGTCGCAACGAGATGTCGACTTTTGGACATCTTTTCCTGCGGAAGTTGAGGGAGAGACCCGACTTCGGCAGATGGCTCGTCGTTCCAGACCGTTTGGGAGAGGTTGAGGACGACGAGGGGGAAGTCAAGGCTAACTCGAGGACGAGTTGTCTGGTGAGGGGGTAATGTCAGGAACGACTAACACTACGAGTAACTCTTAGCGCGTAGGCGCCTGTCGTAGGGCGCTTGTGTCCTGTGACTGGGCGTCTGGATATTCTAGTTCTTCATTTTCCTTTATGCATTCTACGTTACTCATCGGGTCCCGTACTCGGTTACGACCCGCTGCTGACATCCTCTTGATTACTTATACTCGGTTAGCATCCGTGCTCGTATCTATCACGGACTTGTTCGTCATAGCGTTTGACCAATGACTCTATTGTAGATTAGATTCATACTTTTGTATATAAGGTCAGCTAAGGTCTTGTAGTGACCTTAGCTTCGTTATTCAACTTGACTTCTGGGTTTCTTCTCTGAGACGTCTGAGACACTTAGCCGCTTGTGGTTTTGTGTGTCGACATCGACCTCTTACAATGACGTGCTATACAAGATACAGTACTTACTTTATTTCTCCTACATCTCCTCCTTCCCTCATCACTGTTACTGTTTGGATCCATCTACATTGTTCCACATCCTTCTATCACATTCCAAATGCTTCCATCAACTTCCCGCACTGTCGCTTACTCATCAAGACTCTTGTATATATAGTACAGTAGCTGACACCTAGTTCCCCATCTTGACCTCTTGGTCTTTGGAACTAGGTTAGTACTTGTATCATCGTTTACCTTCAATATACTTACTTGGTCTTTGGAACTAGTTTTCCTTGTGCGACCCTGGTGATTGGCCCCTGTGCTATCACTGCTGTCTTGATCACTATATCTTTCAGCCTTCGTGTGTGGTGCTAGCCCCACCCCTCACTTCGGTTTGTGCTTCGCGCCTGTGCTTCCTCTGTGCTTTCTCCCTTCGTCACCACAATCTCCTACACCCACCACCACCACAACCTCGACCTCGACAAATAACTCGGGGAAGAAAGGTAAGTCAAGTGGAGGTGGAAATTCCTCGTCATCGACAAGTGCTGCGGTGACTTGACCTGCATATGCGAGCAACCTCGGCTCGGACGGAAAACTCCTCGTGAAGGAGTCAGAACGTCGAAAGAAGTTGGGGCTGTGCGGATTTTGCGGGGGAAGTCATAAGTTCGACGACTGCGAGAAATGAAAGGCTCGCAAAGCTTGTGGATGTGCCGTGGAAACACAGGAAGTAGCGGCAAGTACCTCTTCGGTATCGGAAAAATAGTCCGCAACTCCTGTACCCCAGTATGAAGCGGGAGTTGCATTGACCAGGTTCATACTACCGGGGAAGTTAAATTAAACGCATCCACTCTTTCCTATGATGAACAATCATTTACTATACCTCTTACCATAGATTTTTCACTTCGTGATGTTTCCGCGAAGCTTTCCTTTGTCTCCTTACTCGATTCCGGTTCTACTGATTGTTTTATTGATTCTCAATTTGTGTATAAACATTCTCTACCTACTTCTTCGATCCCTTCAATCAATCTCCGACTTTTTGATGGTTCTTTATCTCCGAAACCAATTTCCGAGACTACGTCTCTTAATGTTTGGTTTCCCTCTGGCGAGCTACTACTACTGACATTTTATGTCACTTTACTAGATTCCTCTTGCGAGGCAGTTTTAGGTTACAGTTTATTGACCCGCTACAATCCGTTGATTGACTGGGCATCGAGAAACATTACATTCCATTCCACCA
Organism: Lentinula aciculospora; assembly: GCA_028011355.1. Lineage (NCBI taxonomy): Eukaryota > Fungi > Basidiomycota > Agaricomycetes > Agaricales > Omphalotaceae > Lentinula > Lentinula aciculospora. The sequence continues at coordinate 157,348 of JAOTPV010000100.1, read as the reverse complement.
AGCAAGTTGAATTTCCCTCGATGTCCTCACTTCCGTGAACACTCATTCCGGAAGAAACTGTCCCCTCGCGGGGTCAGCCTACCATTGGTTCCGAAGAGGTCCCTTTGCGACCATCTTCGCGAACTCATTCTTGCCATGCACCTTGTCCTTTATCGGACTCTTTCCCCTATGAACCCATCTATTCCCATCCTTCGGTGGCTCAATTGGCCGCTTCGCGACTTGAAAACCCGGAGATCGACATTGCTCTTGTCAATGCGGAACTCTTCAACTGTGCTTGCAAGAATGCCAAGTGTGAACTGTTAATCTTATGAGCGGTTCACAGCGAAGTCACAGCACAAGCTGCTTCAATGACTTCAGCAAGCAATCCCTCCTCATTACTGAAGCATTACGTGGACTTTGCAGATGTCTTTGACGAAGTCGAATCCGAAGTGCTGCCTGAGCATTGACCTTACGACCTAAAGATTGAATTGGAGGAAGGTGCCGAACCACCTATCGGTCATCTTTACCCTCTTTCTGCCAAGGAATTAGAGGCTCTACATGATTTCATCGATAAGCACCTCGAATCAGGCGCTATTCAACCTTCATCCTCTCCTTATGGAGCTCCGGTATTATTCGTACCGAAGAAGGATGGAAAACTTCGACTTTGCGTAGACTTTCACAGTCTTAACAACATCACGAAGAAGGATCAATATCCTTTACCTCTCATTTCTGACTTACTAGATGCTCCGAAAAAAGCTAAGATTTATACTAAACTCGATCTTGCTCACGCGTACCATTTAGTTCGAATCGCGGAAGGCGACGAATGGAAAACAACATTCAGAACTCGTTGGGGTTCTTACGGATGGAAGGTTATGCCATTCGGACTCACTAATGCTCCAGCAGCTTTCCAAAGGTTCGTGAATGACATATTTGCCCATCTTTTAGATGTTTATGTTATCGTCTACCTCGATGATATACTTATTTACTCCGACAATGAGACACTACATCGCGAACACGTTCGTGAGATTCTCCATCATCTTCGTAAACATCGACTCTATGCAAACACTGCGAAATGCGAATGGGAGATCGATACCGTAGAGTATCTTGGGTATATTCTTTCTCCAGAGGGCTTAATGATGTCGAAAGACAAAGTAAAAGCTATCATTGACTGGCCAGTACCTCAGAAAGTCAAAGACGTCCAGTCTTTTCTTGGATTTGCTAATTTCTATCGACGTTTTATTAATAATTATAGCGATATCGTAGTTCCGATGACGCAACTTATGTGAAAGGATACACCTCGGAATTGGAATACCGACTGCCAGGAAGCCTTCGAGAAGCTCAAATCTAGCTTCACTCACGCTCCTATTCTGGCACATTGGGAACCAAACCAACATCTAATCGTCGAAACAGACACCTCGGATTACACATTAGTGGCGATCCTTTTGATCCTACTACCTGACAGAGAAATTCACCCCATTGTGTTCCTCTTGAGGATTTTTCAAGCTGCAGAACTCAACTACAACACTCACAATAAGGAGCTTCTTGCGATATTCGAAGCATTCAAAGGTTGGTGGCATTACCTTGAGGGATCGGGAGATCCTATTGACTTTGTTACCAACCACAAGAATCTCGAATACTTCTCGACGCCGAAAATCCTTACGTGACGACAAGTTCATTGGTCGGAGTATCTGCACCAATTTAACATGGTGATCTGATTCAGACCAGGTAAGTTAGGTGAAAAACCTGATTCAATGACTAGACGCTGGGATGTCTATCCAAAAGAGGGGGATATCGGCTATGCGCAAGTTAACCCACATAACTTCAGACCCATTTTCACTAATGAGCAACTAACTACTTCCCTTCGAGCTACATTCCTAGAAGGACCGGCACTTCGCGCCTCCATTGTCATGGATATAGAGGCACTCCATTCCGCTATTCACAATTCAATCGAACTGGATCCAGAATCAATCGCGGGATTGAAGTTCGCGAAGGACGGTACAAACACTTGTTGGACATTAGGGTCTGATGGATTGTTACGACTTGACGATCACATTTATGTTCTTAACCTTTCTAATTTACGACTTCAAATTTTACGTTATTTTCACGATCATCCACTCTCAGGTCATTTTGGTCAAAATCGGACTCTGGAAGCCATTCGACGACAGTATACTTGGCCAAAGGTTCACGAATTCATTTGCGATTATATTAATTCATGTATGGTTTGTGGATGCAACAAACCTCGTCGACATAGGCCTTACGGTCTACTTAAACCACTTCCAGTTCCTGTCTGACCTTGGGATTCCATATCGATGGACTTCATCAAACAATTACCGGACTCTAAAGGACATACCGCTATTTTGGTAATCGTGGATCGAGCCTCGAAACAAGGCATATTCATCATGACACACGACAGAATAACATCCGAAGAGCTCGCAGATCTGTTCATCCATCACGTTTTCTCGAAATACGGAGTTCCTAGTCACGTCACTTCTGATTGAGGCTCAGAATTCATTTTGGCTTTCTTTCGCACTTTAGGGGAAGCTCTCTTGATCAAACTACACTTCACCTCGGGATACCATCCTGAAGGGGATGGACAAATGGAACGAGTTAACCAGACTCTGGAACAATACATTCGTATGTATTGTGCGTATCAACAGGACGATTGGGCAAAGCTTCTGCCTATCACGGAATTTGTGTACAACAACGCTCCTAATGCATCCACTGGTATTACTCTGTTCTTCATGAATAAAGGTTATCACCCTAACATTACAGTGAAACCTGGAATTGACATCCGTTCCAATCACGTGATTGACTTCGCGATGAATTTAGATGAGATTCATTACTTCCTCTGCGAAGAAATTACTAATGCACAAGCTCAATACAAAGAACAAGCGGACAGAAAACGTATTACTCACCCTGATTTTCCCATTGATTCACAGGTATTTGTATTAGCAAAGCACATAAAAACCACTCGACCTACTGTGAAGTTCTCCAAGAAGTATCTCGGACCATTCAAAGTTCTTGAGCGAGTAGGAACACTCTCGTACAAGTTACAACTCCCTTCCTATCTCAGTCATATCCACCCAGTTTTCCATGTATCCCAACTCAAACCCTATACTCCGAACTCGAACCCTCATCATGAACAAACTCCTCCACTTCCGGTGGAAGTCGAAGGCGAAGAGGAATACAACGTCGTGGAGGTATTGGATTCGAAATTGGATCATCGATACAAAAGATGTCCACTATGGTATTACATCCGGTAGGCAGGATATGAAGGTACAGACGAAGAGTTTTCCTGGGTTGCTGTTATGATCGTGCACAAAGGGATCATCGGAAATGATCGCGGGATGATCACAGGGAAATACGAAGTGAAAGACTTTGCGAAGTAATACGATCCTAGACAATGTAGTCGGACCTTAACTCCACTATTAGTAGAGTCCTCGACACTTCGCATGTCTGCAAGAGAAGAAAGTTAAACGTGTTCCATTTGCGATGACTATCGCAGAACGTACTGACAGTGAGGATGTTTAAAACGATGATACAGATAGAGAGGATTAATTGGTATCACTATTGAAGTGCTATCAAGGTTGATATTTAAACTAAAGAACTACCTATTCGATACCGTAGCTTTATACTAAAGGTAAGTCAGGATCGCGAAGCGATGCCATGCCCAAATTGGTTAGCTCGTAAGTCAAGAACAAAGGAAGGGATATAGAAGGGATAGTGTAAATCCGATAAGGATGATAAGAGATAACGAGTAATTGCTTCATGTCAGAAATCCTTCGCGAAGTAATTGCATAGTAGTAAAAGGATATAAGTAATATCTAAGTAGCGGAATGGATCGCAAAGCTTCATAAAGACTTAGCTTGCATAGATATAACAGTTGCCGCAAATGAAATTCACGCGGACAAGTCGGTTCCAGCTTTCCATCTTCGTTACCCTCACAAACCTGGACCATCATGATTAATGACCACTTAATTTTTCTATTTCATTCATTGGAAATACTAATTTTCTATTTTACTAGTTCAATGACTCCTTGCGAAACCTTCACGATTCATCACCATTACATTCCCTACTACATATTACATTACCTACTAAATTTCAAACCTTCATGTCAAGGAGTTCCGTGATCCCTCCTTCGCAAAACAACCTTCTAACTCTCACATTCCCTTTCTTCCGAAACCATCATGATTCTTCCTCGCAGAACGAATCCTTACTTCTCACATTCCCTTCCTTCTACAACCATCGCGATTCCTTCCTCGCGGAACGAATCTTAACTCCTTACACTTATTCATCAAACAAAACCTTATGTATCCAAAACCACCAAAAAAGGCAAAAACTTAAAAAATTAAACAAAACAAAAACAAATAAAGACAACACAAAACCACCAAGCAAAAAACAACAAAAAACAATACTATATAACTATTTATATTTAATTACAAGTCCCAATAGCCACTACCATCCTTCGTGGGAATTACGTCGCACATTGTTTTCCTTCGCGAATCTCTCTTCTGTTCCTCTCCTCTTCATCTTCTTCTCCCTCTTCTTCTTCTTTCTCCTCCTCATCCCTATCTTCCTCGAGTACTTCATTGCCGGATTTTTGCTGCACAATGCAAACAAGTTCCTCCATCGTGGAGGCTGTTTGACTTGCGAACCCAAGCAGAGTGCTCATTTGCCTCGACAGGGCTTCATTTTGCCCCGCAAGCAAATCTAACCTTTCCTCCATATCAACCCCTACAATTCTTCTCTCCGCGACATGCTTTGCGGGACCCTGATATAACCCATCTTCATCTACCCTCAGTTTCTTCTTCCTGGACCTACGAGCTGCATTATCTCCTGCCCAGCTACACCTCTGTCATTGGAGGTGACAGGCCAGGCAGGCCTGAGTCCAGGGCTTTCCGGGTTGTGCGATACAGTTCAAAGTGTTCCCTTGGGAAACACAACGAATGCATCCTTCGCGATTATGCGAAGGAGTGGGCGGAGGTACATCATCATCGTTGTCATTGTCATTGTCATCGCCGTCTCCATCATCAGGGTCAGGAGCCGAATCAACCTAGATTTCATCAACCAATGATTCCATGGCGAAGAAAGTTTATACTCACCTGCAAAGTCACTTGTTTTCTTTTCAAAGTCAAATTACCCACTTCCAGGGAATCGCAAATGACAGAGGCAGACTTGTATGTTTTCGACTTGGAGCCTGAAGGCTCTTGTGATACCAAACCACTTGACCGTCGCGATGCAGCTTGAGCTGCATGATCACGACACTCCTGTAATTCCTGCAGAGCCTGTGCCCTGCGCTGACCCCATTCTCGCTCTTCTTCAAGGCATTGGCCTTTGCCTTCATGATGCTCTCCTCGATGAGCCTTTCTTCTTCCCGCTTCTTCGTGGCCTGCTTCTCCTCCTCGAGCTTTCTTTCTTCCTCGAGTTTCTTCTCCTCTGCCTTGCGCTCAGCCTCACGAGCAGCTTCTTCCTCCAACCTCACCATCTCCTCCTCGAAGGCGGCCTCCTGTGCAGTGATTTCGAGTTGACGAAGGTGGGATCACTCCACCTGTTCACGAACAAGGTGCGCCCATCATTCTTGCATGGTCTCAGTGGCGGTGACGGTAAAGGACATCGTGGAGTGATGAGGACTTAGGAAAAAACAAAGAAATTCCTCACATTTTATACGCGTTCATTTGTTGAGGGCAGGTTCGACTCTAAATTTTTCGTTTACCTCAATCATAACTCGCATGGCACTTTGAAAATTTACTTTTCTTTTTTTACTTTTCCATTATATCTAATTTTAGATTCGTCAATCATTAACAATCGCGTAGGCTTTCGAGGGCGAAAGCCTAAGAGGGGGATACTGTTATATCTATGCAAGCTAAGTCTTTACGAAGCTTCACAATCCATTCCACTACTTAGATATTACTTATATCCTTTTACTACTATTGTCATGAAGTGAGCCACCCCTATCATTTTCCTTTCTTTACGATACACCATCCAAGCCCTCCTACCTACAATAATCATTCCGGAGCATTCCATTCCATTCTATTAGTTCCGTTCCATTCCTTGTGCCTGAGCTATACAGTATTATCTCATAGTTCCCACGCTCCACCTTGTATATATAAGCCAGCCCCCACAACCTGGTCCCTTATCTTGACCTCTTTGTCGTTGGGACCAGGTATGTCTTTAACTTACTTACTTGTATTTATTATCAATATAACTTTGTCGTTGGGACCAGTATCTGTCCGCTTCCGCTCAAGTCTCCGCTCCGCTCCACCACCGTCGTCACCTCTTTGTGACATTAGGTCAAGATCCCTTACTGCACTGATAGCCTACCGATTAGGTTATCCTTGCAGGCTCCGCTTCCACCACGTCTACAGACACCTCCGCACCAAGCCTGCCCGCCCAAGCTATCGACTGCTCTGCCTACCCACACGCTTTTGATACTAAAGACCAAACCCACATCCACCGCAGCAAAAGCAGCTCCTGGGCTGATTGCAGTTCTCAACCCTGTCCGAACGCTGCTGCCAACTCCATCAGTGAAGAGGAGAACCTTTCCGACGGTACCGTGATCACACCCATCCTTATCCCTACTCCCACTGCACCCCCATCCATTATGTCGACCTCTGAAGTCAACACAAATCAGCTCATGGCACAGCTTATCGAGCAGGTGACTCAGCTCACAGCCAACCTTCACAGAGCTGCAGCCAAGTCGAGCATGAATAAACCCGAGCTCTTCAAAGGCTCGAGTAGTGCGGAAGCCCGTCGCTTCATTGCCCAGTATCAGAGCTGGGCAGTGGAACAACCGGATTTGAAGGACAACGAAGGGAAACTGATTAAGGCGGCTCTAGGATTCTTCTCGGGAAAGGCTGCTGATTGGGCCACCCCATACCTATTGGAATTCAGTCATCACCAACAACCGTTTAATGGACGATGGGAAGACTTTAAAACAGCCTTCACCCTCCGATTCGAATCCATTGACGCAGGCATGGAAGCCCGGAATGCAATCCAGCATCTCAGGCAAGCAAAAGGTCAAACGGTAGCAGAATTTGCACAGAACTTCAAAGACATCGGCGATCGAACTGGGCTCTCAGATATCGACCTACGAGAACGCTTTCACAGTGGCCTCAACCCAGAGATTCGACAAAATCTCATCGTGGTCAACATAGCTCAGGGATTAGCCCCTACACTAGAGGAGGCAATCAGGCGAGCAATCTCGGTAGACGTATTCCTGCATGACCCCACCATGACAGGCCGTAATCAGGGTACCTCTCACATCTCCTCCCCCCCTGCCAACTCCCATGCTATGGACGTTGATGCCACGCATACCAATGGCAACAGTAGAGAAAGCTTCGTGGCCCAGATGAGAGGCAGGTGTTACGGTTGTGGTTCACAGAGTCATGAGAAGAGGAACTGCTCGTACAAGGACACAGTATGCCGCTACTGTGGGCGACGAGGTCATTTAGAGTCAGTCTGCCAGGATAAATTCATGGGTCTAGAACGCGGCCGGGGTAAGCGTCAACAACCCCGCCGTCAACAAGTCGCAGCCTCCTCTTCAACGCCTTTCACTCTCTTTCCCAATGAACCTGTCCAAATTGCGGCTTCCACTCCGGCCCCTGCTCCTGCCCCTATTGCCCAGTCCCCAGCTACCCCCGACCTCTCCATCCAAATTGCCCAGCTCCAAGAACTCCTGAACAGAGCCAATGCCATGGCCCCCGCTTCAGGCTCGCAGGAGGGTTTTTAAAGCGGGTACCCGTCTCGGCCGCACCGAGAGTACCCGTAAACCAATTTGCTATACATGCTACGTCCACATATGATTCTCTACCCTCATGTACCATATCTAATATTTCGGAATTGAACTCCAATTCGTCACACTTCCGAATTAACGCGAAATTAAGAGGAAGAAATCACAGTATAGCAACTGCGGCCATGGTTGATTCTGGAGCCACGGCTCTATTCCTGAATCAGGAGTTTGTCACCCGCCACCAAGTAAGGATCTTCCCACTCAGGAAACCCATTGGGGTCTTTAACATCGATGGATCTGCTAACCGAGCAGGGCAGATTACGCATTTTGCACGTCTAGCCCTGACTGTCGATAACCAAGAACGGTGGACAGATTTGCTGATAACCAATCTGGGAAGTGAAGACCTAATCCTGGGACTCCCCTGGCTACGTAAAGCCAATCCAGATATTGACTGGGAGAAGGGACGACTCTCGGTTAGACCACAACGGACAACGATAGAGGAGGTAGAAGAACAAGACACTGTGGAGGAAATTGAAACAGTCATCACTCCCGAAACCCCACTGAACTTAGCAGAGGAAGAGGAGGCAGATGAGTGGCCGATACACCGCATTCGAGCCAACCGACAAACCCGGCGTGCATGGGTGAAGTCAGGCATCCTACACGAACAAACAGAAGAGGTCTGGTGCGCAGCAGGATTCACATATTCCCAACAGCTAGCGGAGCAGGCCTACAAAGCAAAACCCGTGAAAACCTTCGAAGAAATGATCCCAGAGCCCTATAGGGATTTCAAAAAGGTATTCTCTGAAATGGCCTCAGAACGTCTCCCTGAACACAAACCCTGGGATCACGCCATTGAACTGATCCCAGGAGCACCCGAAACCATGCGTACGAAAGTCTACCCAATGTCATTGAACGAACAAGGCGAACTCGACCGTTTTCTGGATGACAACCTCCGAAAAGGCTACATTCGCCCCTCAAAATCGCCACTGTCTTCACCGGTCTTCTTTGTGAAGAAGAAGGACGGGAAGCTCCGTTTTGTACAGGATTACAGGAAACTAAATCAAGTAACCCTAAAGAACCGCTATCCTCTCCCACTGGTTGCTGACATCGTCAGCCGCCTGCAGGGGGCACGGTACTTCACCAAATTTGATGTCAGATGGGGCTACAACAATGTCCGAATTAAGGAGGGTGATGAATGGAAGGCTGCTTTCGCAACCAACCGAGGGTTATTCGAACCCAGTGTAATGTTCTTTGGTCTCACCAACTCCCCAGCGACCTTCCAAGCACTCATGAATTCCATCTTTTCAGACCTAGTGGCAGCGGGGAAAGTAGCAGTGTACCTAGATGACATCCTTATCTTCAGTAACGAGCTACAACAACACCGGCAGATAGTGCGGGATGTACTAAAACGGCTAGAGAAACATGACCTCTATCTACGACCCGAAAAATGTGAGTTCGAGGAGCTTCAGATCGAGTACTTGGGACTAGTGATATCAGAAGGGGAAGTGCGCATGGATCCGGTAAAAGTGACTGCAGTTCGTGACTGGCCTACTCCAAAGAACCTGCGAGAGCTGCGAGGATTCTTAGGTTTTGCCAACTTTTACCGTCGATTCATACAGAACTTTGCCCGCATAGCACGCCCTCTGAATGACCTAACCAAGAAAGACTCAGGCTTCAACTGGGGAACACATCAGCAGCAAGCATTCGACACCCTAAGGGAAGCTTTTGTCACAGCTCCGGTACTGGCACTCTGGGACCCCAACAGGCTCACACAACTCGAGGTAGATGCATCAGGCTTTGCCACAGGAGGAGCTCTAATGCAGAAACAAGACGATGGTCAGTGGCACCCAGTAGCATTTCGATCAGCCTCCATGCAACCAGCCGAACGAAATTACGAAATCTATGACCGGGAGATGCTGGCAATCATTGAAGCACTAAAGGACTGGAGAAGCTTCCTGGAAGGATCACCGCAGACCTTCGAGATCATCACCGACCATGCAAACCTGGAATTCTGGCGCTCTGCACAGGACCTTAGCCGACGACAAGCGCGTTGGGCACTATGGTTATCCCGATTCGACTTCCGGCTGACTCACCGCCCAGGCAAGGCAAACACACAGGCAGATGCTCTGTCTCGCATGGCAACGCATCAGGTGTTGGACAGTGAAGACAACCGACAACAGACCGTTCTGAAACCAGCCCACTTTATGCAAGTGGCAGCAGCCTCACTACAGAACCCGTTAGAGGACCGCATCCAGAAGGCCTCGCAAAGAGAGGCCCAAGTACTCGAAGGACTGGAAGAGCTCAGGAGGAGCGGCCTCCAACGCTTGGCCAATGGGATAGCAGAATGGGAGGAGGATAACGGACTGGTGTACCACCGAGGTAGGGTATATGTCCCACCAGAGGATGACCTACGGACAGAAGTACTCAAACAATGCCACGACAACCCCTCCGCTGGTCACCCCGGACTTCACAACACCCTCGATCTCGTTAGCACCCACTTTTGGTGGCCCACCCTGCGATCCTTTGTAGAAAAGTATGTGGAAGGATGCGAAACTTGTGCTAGGAAAAAGATACAGAGACACCCACGAGCAGTAACACTACCCCTAGATGTCCCAGCAGGTCTGTGGGAAGAAGTGGGAGTTGACCTGATCACACAGCTGCCCAATTCACAAGGATACGATGCCATCCTTGTCTGCACCGACCTCTACGGGAAACAAATCCACGCAATCCCTTGTACCACATCAATCACAGCAGCAGGTGTCGCTGACATCTACTACCGCGAAATTTTCCGCCTCCATGGCCTCCCCCTCCGCTTTGTATCAGACCGAGGACCCCAGTTTGCAGCAAAGCTCATGCGATCACTACTCTCCCGCCTGGGAATCAAATCCAATCTCACATCGGGATACCACCCCCAAGCGAATGGGCAAACCGAGCGGGCAAACCAAGAAGTCGAAAAGTATCTCCGGCTGTATGTGGGACGTCGTCAGGATGACTGGGCAGAGCATTTGCCAATGGCGGAGTTTGTGATTAACTCACGTACCCACTCTGCACTTGGAATCTCCCCATTCGAGCTCACTTACGGCTACCTCCCCCTATTTAACATTCCCGTTGGTCAGCGAAGTGGGATTCCAGCAGTGGATGATCGCATTCAGATCCTTCGAGAGGTGCGACAGGATGCCGGGGCAGCTCTACACCTGGGAAAAAGATGGCAAAAGGAAAACTATGAACAAGGAAAACGAAAGGCACATCAGTTCCAAGTAGGAGATCAGGTCTGGCTAAGCGCAGAAGACATCAAGCTCCAACTTTCCAGTGAGAAACTTGGGGATCGACAGCTAGGACCTTACGCCATTTTGGAGAAGGTTGGTCCCCTGGACTACCGCCTGGACCTCCCACTGTCACTGGACCGCATCCACCCAGTATTCCACGTTGATAAACTGTACCCTTGGAGAGGGAACACCATCAATGGCGAAATTGCAACACCACCAGAACCAGTATACCTAGAAGATGAAGACGAGCCAGAGTACGAAGTTGAGGACATCTTGGATAGTCGGGTTAGGTGGAAGAGGTTAGAGTACTTGGTAAAGTGGAAGGGATATGACGCAGGACACAACTCATGGGAACCCGCTCAAAATCTTGAGCATGCACCAACCACTGTCCGAAAATTCCACAGAAAGCATCCCCAGGCGGCAAAAGCTTGACCATCGAGGACAATGGTCATAAGGAGGGGGGTAATGTCATGAAGTGAGCCACCCCTATCATTTTCCTTTCTTTACGATACACCATCCAAGCCCTCCTACCTACAATAATCATTCCGGAGCATTCCATTCCATTCTATTAGTTCCGTTCCATTCCTTGTGCCTGAGCTATACAGTATTATCTCATAGTTCCCACGCTCCACCTTGTATATATAAGCCAGCCCCCACAACCTGGTCCCTTATCTTGACCTCTTTGTCGTTGGGACCAGGTATGTCTTTAACTTACTTACTTGTATTTATTATCAATATAACTTTGTCGTTGGGACCAGTATCTGTCCGCTTCCGCTCAAGTCTCCGCTCCGCTCCACCACCGTCGTCACCTCTTTGTGACAACTATGCAATTACTTCACGAAGGAATTCCGACGCGAAGCAATTACTCTTTATCCCTTATCATTCTTATCGGATTTACACTATCCCTTTTATATCCCTTCCTTTGTTCTTTACTTATGAGCTAACCCATTCGGGCATGGCATTGCTTCGCGATCCTGACTTACCATTAGTATAAAGCTACGGTATCGAATAGGTAGTTCCTTAGTTTAAATATCAACCTTGATAGCACTTCGATAGTGATACCAATTAATCATCTATCTGTATCATCGTTTTAACATCCTCACTGTCAGTACGTTCCACGATAGTCATCGCAAATGGAACACATTTATCTTCCTTCTCTTGCGGACACGCGAAGTGTCGAGGACTCTACTAATAGTGGAGTCAAGGTCCGACTACTTTGTCTAGGATCGTTTTACCTCGCGAAGTATTCTGCTTCGTATTTTCCCGTGATCATCCCGCGATCATTTCCGACAATCCTTTTGTGCACGATCATAACAATTACTCCCCGCAAGAAGCGTGATGTTCAGCAATTCTTAGGGTTTTGCAACTTCTTCAGACGCTTTATTCATGGGTTTAGTCTTGTAGCGAAGCCACTGACACAGCTTACTGGGAATGGAACTTGGAAGTGGGAGAAAGTGCAAGAAGATGTGTTCCAAGAGTTGAAACACCAAATTTGTGAGGAAGTTGTCTTGCTTATTCCTCACAATCATGGACGGTTCCGAGTAGAAGCTGATTCATCAGACTATGCTAATGGTGCAGTATTATCCCAATTCGTTGATAACAGGTGGCATCCAATCGCTTTTCATTCCCGTTCCCTCAATGAGGTTGAACAGAATTACGAGATCTATGACAAAGAACTCATGGTGATAATGGATTCACTAGACGATTGGCGACAATATCTGTTAGGCGCCGAGGAACAGATCGAGATTTTTATGGATCATGCAAACCTCCAGTATTTCAAAAAGCCGCAGAAACTTAACCGACGACAAGCACGCTGGGTACTGGAATTGGCGGAGTATAATTTCGATCTTGTTCACAAACCTGGTAAATTGATGATGAAAGCTGATGCCCTGTCGAGGATGACAGGTCTAGAGACGGGGGACAAGGACAACAAGAACATCATTCTCCTGAAACCAGAAGTCTTCATCCATGCTCTCAACCTATTGGCTCCTGAAGATCTCCTGTTATCAGAGATCCGAAAGAGTAGAAACCAAGTAGATCAAATTGTACAGGATGCCCTAGCTGCTAAAAACCCGGAGTGGACTGAAACTAACAAAGTTATTACATGGAAAGGGCGTGTTTATGTACCGAAAAACTGCCTACTCCGATCCAAAGTAATCACTCAGTACCATGATACGCCGTTAGCGGGACATCCTGGACAGTATAAAACCACGGAGTTGATCACTAGGGACTACTGGTGGCCAGGGGTTACACGAGATGTGGGGAAGTATGTCAAAGGTTGCAAGAAATGCCAGGTAACAAAATCACATCATACCAAACCAGTCGGACAACTTCATCCACATGCAGTACCAACTGAACCATGGCAGATAATCGGCACTGATATGATAGGGGAATTACCAGAATCAGGAGGGTATAATGCTATTTCAGTGTTTATTGATCATTTTTCCAAAAGACTGCGACTGTTTCCATCACACACAACAGTCACATCAAAAGGAATGGCAAAGATATATCGCGATCAAATTTTCTCTATCCACGGAATTCCACAAAAGATTATACATGATCACGGACCTCAATACCATTCCCGATTTATGAAAGAACTTTATCGTCTATTGGGAATAGAAGCAAATTACACTATGGCATATCATCCACAGACCAATGGCCAGACGGAATGAACAAACCAGGAGATAGAAAATTATCTCCGTTTGTTCATTAGTTATCATCAAAACGACTGGCATGAGTGGTTACCACTTGCAGAGTTTGCCTATAACGATCAAGTACATTCTGCGACAAAGGTCTCCCCCTTCTATGCTGACAATGGCAGACATCCCTATAAAGGTATGGCACCTCTGATGACTTCAGACAACCCCACAGCACAGGTGTTTGTGGATGGAATGAGGAAGGTTCGAGAGGAGGTAGGAGCGGCCTTAGGAAAGGCCAATGAGGATATGAAGAAGTTCTATGACCGAAAGCAAAGAGTTGGGGTAGAGTACAGGCCAGGCGATAAGGTCTGGCTTGAAGGAACTAACTTATTGACAGATCAGCCAATGAAAAAGTTAGGAGATAAACAGTTTGGACCATTTACAGTTCAGAAGAAGATAGGCACTAGTTCCTATAAACTAGACATCCCCTCCACATGGAAACGTATCCATAACATTTTCAACGAAGTCCTTCTCACCCCTTATAAAGAGCCGCAATTCCCCTCTCAACCACGAAACACTCGCCCACCTCCTGTCATTGTAGGAGAAGAAGAAGAGTTTGAAGTTGAAGAAATTCTCGATTCATGGAAAGTAGGAAGGGGAATCAAATACAAAGTCCGATGGCGGGGATATGGACCACACGAGGACACTTGGGAGCCTCAATCTAACATCACACATTCCTCCGATTTGTTGAAGGAATTCCATGATAAGAACCCAACCAAGCCCAAGCCCGCCACCCTAAATCGACTCGAGATACCTATCTCCTTATTCCCTACCGAATTATTCCGCCCTATGCCCCAGGCAAACACCAAAAACACATCACCACAATTACCCTCCGAAAATTACATTAGATGACAGGCGCTTCATGGAACTCGCACTCTAGGGAGGGGGTAATGTCATGAAACAATCTTTTTATTATTCTTTTCCTTTTCTTTTATTTACTTACCTAATCACCAAAGCGCTTACACTAGCGCTTATTATATTTTCATTATTATTTAGGTTACACGCGTCAACCTTATTGTTCTCGCGTTGTCGTTTCACTTAGGCACGACTCTCTCGTGCCTGTCAGCCCATTGACAGGACGACGTCATTATTGTTCCGCCTCCATGCTTCTTTTATATTGCCTTATTGTTTACTCACCAAATACTTACAGCTTTACTTATGGATACAAGCAACTCTTATTGTAGATCCTCACGGTTACGGTGTGAGACATCTCTGACGACTTCATATCCCATATGTATATAAGACCTGGTATTGCGTGGTTATGTTCCTTAGCTCTATTCTCATCTATACTCCTCGGTAGCTAGACTTGTAGTTGGGTTGTTTTATTCTCATCACTTTTCTCATCATCTTGCTCATCGTTCATTGTGTGATGCCTGGTTATCTCTTGTGAGAGCTAGCGAGTCGCTGAGAGGACTGTTACAACTTGACAATCATATTTATGTTCCTCATATTTCTGATGCCTTCAAATTCTATGTTACTTTCATAACCACCCACTCTTGGGTCATTTTGGTCAGAACAAGACTCTAGATGCTATTTGATGACAATTGTCATGAAACGATCTTTTTTCATTATTCTTTTCTTTTATTATTCTTTTCCTTTTCTTCTATTTACTTACCTAATCACCAAAGCGCTTACACTAGCGCTTATTATATTTTCATTATCATTTAGGTTACACGCGTCAACCTTATTGTTCTCGCGTTGTCGTTTCACTTAGGCGCAGCTCTCTCGTGCCTGTCAGTTCATTGACAGGACAACGTCATTATCGTTCCGCTTCCATGCTTCTTTTCATATTGCCTTATTGTTTACTCACCTAATACCTACAGCTTTACTTATGTGTCAGCGACTCGCTAGCTCTCACAAGAGACAACCAGGCATCACACAATGAACGATGAGCAAGATGATGAGAAAAGTGATGAGAATAAAACAACCCAACTACAAGTCTAGCTACCGAGGAGTATAGATGAGAATAGAGCTAAGGAACATAACCACGCAATACTAAGTCTTATATACTATTGGGATATGAAGCCGTGAGAGACGTCTCGCGCCGTAACCGTGAGGATCTACAATAAGAGTCGCTCGTATCCATAAGTAAAGCTGTAGGTATTAGGTGAGTAAACAATAAGGCAATATAAAAAGAAGCATGGAAGCGGAACAATAATGACGTCGTCCTGTCAATGAACTGACAGGCACGAGAGAGTCGTGCCTAAGTGAAACGACAACGCGAGAACAATAAGGTTGACGCGTGTAACCTAAATAATAATGAAAATATAATAAGCGCTAGTGTAAGCGCTTTGGTGATTAGGTAAGTAAATAAAAGAAAAGGAAAAGAATAATAAAAGAAAAGAATAATGGAAAAAGATCATTTCATGACATTACCCCCTCCCTAGAGCGCAAGTTCCACGAAGCGCTTGTCGTCTAACAAAAATTTCGGAGGGTAATTGTGAGGGCGTGTTTTCGGTATCTGGCGGAGGCATAGGGCGGAATAATTCGGTAGGGAATAAGGAAATAGGGATTTCAAGTCGCCTCAGGGTGGCGGGTTTGGGTTTGGTCGGGTTCTTATCATGGAATTCCTTCAACAAATCGGAGGAATGTGTGATGTTGGACCGAGGTTCCCAAGTGTCTTCATGTGGTCCGTAACCTCGCCACCTGACCTTGTACTTGATTCCTTTTCCTACCTTTCGTGAGTCGAGAATCTCCTCGACTTCAAATTCCTCTTCTTCTCCTACAACGACAGGAGGTGGTCGAGTGTTTCGTGGTTGAGAGGGGAATTGCGGCTCTTTATAAGGGGTGAGAAGGACTTCGTTGAAAACGTTATGGATACGTTTCCACGTAGAGGGGATGTCTAGTTTATAGGAACTAGTGCCTATCTTCTTCTGAACTGTAAATGGCCCAAACCGTTTATCTCCTAACTTTTTCATCGGCTGGTCTGTTGATAAGTTAGTTCCCTCAAGCCAGACCTTATCGCCTGGCTTGTACTCTACTCCAACTCTTCGCTTACGGTCATAAAACTTCTTCATATCCTCGTTGGCCTTTCCTAAGGCCGCTCCTACTTCGTCTCTAACCTTCCTCATTCCATCTGCAAGCGCCTGTGCTGTGGGGTTGTCCGAAGTCATTTGAGGTGCCGTGCCTTTATAGGGATGTCTACCGTTGTCAGCATAGAAGGGGGAAACTTTCGTCGCAGAGTGTACTCGATCGTTATAGGCGAATTCTGCAAGTGGTAACCACTCATGCCAGTCATTTTGATGATAGCTAATGAACAAACGGAGATAATGTTCTATCTCCTGATTTGTTCGTTCTGTCTGGCCGTTGGTCTGTGGGTGATACGCCGTGGTCTAGTTTGCTTCTATTCCTAAAAGACGGTAGAGTTCCTTCATGAAACGAGAATGATACTGAGGTCCTCGATCATGTATGATTTTTCGTGGAATACCGTGGATAGAAAAAATACGATCCCGATAAATCTTTGCCATTCCCTCTGATGTGACTGTAGTGTGTGACGGAACAAGTCGTAATCTTTTGGAAAAATGATCGATAAACACCGATATGGCATTATATCCTCCCGATTCTGGTAGTTCCCCTATCATATCAGTGCCGATTATCTGCCATGGTTCAGTTGGTACCGCATGTGGATGAAGTTGTCCGACTGGCTTGGTACGATGTGATTTTGTTGCCTGGCATTTCTCGCAACCTTCGACATATTTCCCTGCATCTCGTGTCACCCCTGGCCACCAGTAGTCCCAAGTAATCAACTCCGTGGTTTTGTACTGTCCTGGATGTCCCGCTAGCGGTGTATCGTGGTACTGAGTGATTATTTTGGATCGGAGTAGGCGGTTTTTCGGTACATAAACACGCCCTTTCCATGTAATGACTTTGTCGGTTTCAGTCCACTCTGGGCTTTTTGCAGCGAGGGCATCTTGTACGGTTCGGTCTACTTGATTTCTACTCTTTCGGATCTCTGATAGCAGGAGATCTTCAGGAGTCAATAGGTCGAGAGCTTGGATAAAAAGTTCCGGTTTCAGGAGAACGATGTTCTCGTTGTCCTTGTCCCCCGTCTCAAGACCTGTCATCCTTGACAGGGCGTCAGCTTTCGTCATCGATTTACCAGGTTTGTGAACGAGATCGAAATTATATCCCGCTAATTCCAGTACCCAGCGCGCTTGTCAGCAGTTGAGTTTCTGCGGCTTTTTGAAGTACTGGAGGTTTGCGTGATCCGTATAAATCTCAATCTGTTCCTCCGCACCTAGTAAATATTGCCTCCAATCGTCAAGAGAATCCATTATTGCCATTAACTCTTTGTCGTAGATTTCGTAATTCCGTTCAACCTCATTAAGGGAACGAGAACGAAAGGCAATAGGATACCATCTACCATCAACGAACTGGGACAAAACGGCGCCATTAGCATAATCAGACGAGTCAGCTTCCACCCTGAATTTCCCGTGGTTACAAGGAATCAATAAAACGACTTCCTCACAAATACGGCGTTTCAACTCCTCGAACGCCTCCTCCTGACCTTTCTCCCACTTCCAAGTCCCATTTCCTGTGAGCTGTGTTAGTGGCTTTGCTACCAGACTGAACCCACGAATGAATTGCCGGAAGAAGTTGCAGAATCCTAGAAACTGCTGGACGTCGCGCTTCTTTCGTGGAGTAATCCATTCTCGAATGGCTTGTACTTTCTTGGGACCCATGCGAATAGTTCCATTACCAATGATAATACCGAGGTAGTCGATAACCGGTTTTTCGAAAGAACACTTTTCGGGTTTAAGGAATAACTTGTGCTCCCGTAGAATATCAAGTACTTGTTTTACGATTTGTCGATGTTTTTCTATACCGTCGGTAAAAATCAGTATGTCATCCATGTAAACGATAACATGACCTCTATTGATGAGGTCTCGCAAGATATGGTTCATGAAACCTTGGAATGTCGCAGGAGAGTGTCAGCGACTCGCTAGCTCTCACAAGAGACAACCAGGCGTCACACGATAGACGATGAGCAAGAGGATGAAAAAGCAAAAGAGGATGGATAAAACAACCCAATACTAGTCTAGCTACCGAGGAGAATAGACGAGAATAGAGCTAAGGAATATAACTACCAAATATCTAGTCTTATATACAAAATGGGATATGAAACCGTGAGGACCTACAATAAGAGTCGCTCGTATCCATAAGTAAAGCTGTAGGTATTCGGTGAGTAAACAATAAGGCAATATAAAAAGAAGCATGGAGGCGGAACAATAATGACGTCGTCCTGTCAATGAACTGACAGGCACGAGAGAATCGCGCCTAAGTGAAACGATAACGCGAGAACAATAAGGTTGACGCGTGTAACCTAAATGATAATGAAAATATAATAAGCGCTAGTGTAAGCGCTTTGGTGATTAGATAAGTAAAGAAAAGAAAAAGAATAATAAAAGAAAAGAATAATGGAAAAAGATCGATTCATGACAGAGAGTTAGTGAGTCCGAAGAACATGACGGTCGGTTCGAATAACCCCTGGTTAGTTCGAAAAGCCGCTTTCCATTCGTCACCTTCCTTTATGCGGATGTTGTTGAATCCCCATCTGATATCCATCTTCGTGAAGATTTTAGCGCCTTTTAAACGATCGATTAGTTCCTGAATGAGAGGAAGTGGGTACCGGTTTTTAACCGTCATCTCGTTCAGTTTACGATAATCTTGTACTGGTCGTAAGGTGCCATCTTTCTTTTTAATGAAGAAGAAAGGGGATGCCATCTGCGAGGTAGAAGGTCGGATTCGTCCAGTTCGAAGGTTTTCTTCAAGAAACTTGTCAAGCGCCTCTTGTTCCTTTGGGTTTAATGGGTACACCTTACAATCTAAAGGCTTAGAACCTGGCGTTAGATCGATAGCGTGGTCCCAAGGACGTCATTGTGGCAGCTGGTCGAATTCCTTCTGGCTAAAAACATCGGGGTACTCTTCGATGTAGGGCTTGGAAGTGTCGAACTCTTGGGCTGTTTCCTTTTTGGCTTGTTTTTCCGTCCACTTCCTCGACTGTACCTGCTCGTGAACATACCTGTCCCAGTCAAACAGGAAAAGCTGTTCGCCTTCCTGTAATGCCGCTCTGGAATGAGTATCCTCTGGTGTCCAAAAGTGTGGGTTGTAACCGCATCTTGTTGGACACCTGTCAAAGGTTAGTTCAGATGTCTTCCAGTCAATACTCGGGTTGTGGTGTCGCAGCCAATCTAGTCCTAGAAAGATATTATTCTTTCCTAGGCTTACCACTCCGAACTGTACTATTTCTGAATGATCACCGATAGTCATCCGGATTTCGACGTACTTGTCTATTGAGCCGGAATCATTGAGTGTGCCGTCGGCATTATAGACAGGTGTTTTGATTGGTAAGTTTTCCGTGACAAGGTTGTGCCGTTTGACGAATTCTGAGTCAATGCAGGAACCAGTAGCTCCACTGTCGAGGAGTCCTTCTGTGACGATTTGTCGAGCATCCTCCAGTGTCTCGAGTATTGCTGGGAGTTTCAGACTTTTGCCGCGTGTCCCGCGAACATAACTCCTTTTGTTCTTGAGACTCCGGATGGCGGTGACTGCCGTCTTCCAGTTCCGTTTTTGTATGTCCATGACGGTTTCTTCCGAGGCTTCCTTCTCCCGGGAAAAGGGCATCCAAGTTCGTAATAATCCTACTGCTCTTGGGATCTGGTCTTCTCTAACTCTCTGAGTTAGCCATTCAGCAGTGTCGGGTTCGTACCGTATAGGTTTTTCGGATTTTTCGGTTTTGTGTATGAAGGTGGACGCGTTTTTCTGTTTAGTACCTGTACTGATTACATAATCAACGCCATTATCAACAAATTCCGAAATGTCCGTGTGTGAAGGCTCCTGCAGACCTATATCTACTGCAGAGCCTTTGGAAAACCCAAATCGTTAATGAAGTCCGTACGTTCCTGCTCACTCATGTTTAGCATAATACCTCGGACTACCGCCTTTCTCTTGTGCGGACAGTTCCTGCTCATGTGGCCTGGCTCGCCACAGTTGAAGCACAAATGCTTCTCCCTCGCCTGGTCGATGTCCATCGGCCTGCCCATTCCTCCGAACGTGGTGCCAGTAGCATCCCTTCTTGGCGCCGCAGAATACTCTGCCTTCGGAGCTACTTTCGGCTCCTGCCGGTTCTGCTGAGTGGACAACTGTCCACGACTCTGTCCCTGTGGGTTAGCGTTCCACCACCCCGCATACCCGTAACCTCTCTTCTGTTCAGCCCACTGCCGTCTTACGTTATCAGCCCCTGTAACTACCTTCTTCAACTCCTTGTAGTCTTCAAAGGGCTCCGTTCGTCCTTTAATGATGTCGTAGAGAAGGGTGTGATTGACTGCTCTCTCCGCTAGGGTAAGGACGTGCGACTCGTCCTTCTTGTATCCGGCATCCTTCAGCAACAATTCAAATTCTTTGAAAAAGTCACCGGCCGAAGACTTCCCCTGTCGGATATAAGTTAGTTTATCGCGAGCTTCCTTCTCTTTCGCGATGTTCGTGAACTCCCTGTCCATATCGTCAATTAACTGCTTCCCCGTAATGTCCCATGACCCATTGTCGATGTTGAAGTGGTCATCAGAGTAGACCTGGGCCCATTCATCAGCTTTTCCTCCGACCAGGAGGGACATAATGATGGTCGTGACACGATGGGAATTGTCGACCTGCTTTGTCTCCGTTAGCTCGGAGACGTAAGCCATCATTCGTCGTCGCCATGGCCGGTAGGTGGCGGGGTCGCCATCGTAGTTCCCTGGTGTATTGACAAACACCCGGCGTGGACTAGAAGTGACAGTAGCGACTTCTGCTGGGTCGGGCGCATGTATCGACCGATCAGTCATGTTGGTTTATAGGAAGGGAGGGGATGAGCGTGTTTGGTAAGAATGAAAATATGTAACATATCGAGAAAACTAGTTTCCAACGGTGTGTTGAATCCTAGGCAAGTTTGTAAAAGTTTTGTTGTGACGGGTGGTGTGTGGTAGTAGCTCTATTCTTCTGTCAGCGACTCGCTAGCTCTCACAAGAGACAACCAGGTGTCACACGATAGACGATGAGCAAGAGGACGAAAAAGCAAAAAGCGGATGGATAAAACAACCCAACTACAAGTCTAGCTACCGAGGACAATAGACGAGAATAGAGCTAAGGAATATAACTACAAAATACTAAGTCTTATATACTATTGGGATATGAAGCCGTGAGAGACGTCTCGCGCCGTAACCGTGAGGATCTACAATAAGAGTCGCTCGTATCCATAAGTAAAGCTGTAGGTATTAGGTGAGTAAACAATAAGGCAATATAAAAAGAAGCATGGAAGCGGAACAATAATGACGTCGTCCTGTCAATGAACTGACATGCACGAGAGAGCCGCGCCTAAGTGAAACGACAACGCGAGAACAATAAGGTTGACGCGTGTAACCTAAATGATAATGAAAATATAATAAGCGCTAGTGTAAGCGCTTTGGTGATTAGGTAAGTAAATAAAAGAAAAGGAAAAGAATAATAAAAGAAAAGAATAATGGAAAAAGATCGTTTCATGACATTATGGATACGAGCAACTCTTATTGTAGATCCTCACGGTTACGGCGCGAGATGTCTCTCACGGCTTCATATCCCATTAGTATATAAGACTTAGTATTTTGTAGTTATATTCCTTAGCTCTATTCTCGTCTATTCTCCTCGGTAGCTAGACTTGTAGTTGGGTTGTCTTATCCATCCGCTTTTTGCTTTTTTGCCCTCTTGCTCATCGTCTATTGTGTGACGCCTGGTTGTCTCTTGTGAGAGCTAGCGAGTCGCTGACAGAAGAATAGAGCTTCTACCACACACCACTCGTCACAACAAACTTTTACAAACTTGCCTAGGATTCAACACACCGTTGGAAACTAGTTTTCTTGATACATTACATATTTTCATTCTTACCAAACACGCTCATCCCCTTCCCTACTATAAACCAACATGACTGATCGGTCGATACATGCGCCCGACCCAGCAGAAGTCGCTACTGTCACTTCTAGTCCACGCCGGGTGTTTGTCAATACACCAGGGAACTACGATGGCGATTCCGCCACCTACCGACCATGGCGACGACGAATGATGGCTTACGTCTCTGAGTTAACAGAGACTAAACAGGTCGACAACTCCCATCGTGTCACGACCATCATTATGTCCTTCCTGGTTGGAGGAAAAGCTGACGAATGGGCCCAAGTCTATTCTGATGACCACTTCAACATTGACAATGGGTCATGGGACATTACGGGGAAGCAGCTAATTGACAATATGGACAGGGAGTTCACGAACGTCGCGAAGGAGAAGGAGGCTCGCAACAAACTAACTTATATCCGACAGGGGAAGTCTTCGGCTGGTGACTTTTGCAAAGAATTTGAATTGTTACTGAAGGATGCCGGATACAAGAAGGACGAGTCACACGTCCTTACCCTAGCGGAGAGAGCAGTTGATCACACACTCCTATACGACATCATTAAGGGACGGACGGAGCCCTTTGAAGACTACAAGGAGTTGAAGAAGGTAGTCACAGGGGCTGATAACGTAAGGTGGCAATGGGCCGAACAGAAGAGAGGATATGGGTATGCGGGGTGGTGGAACGCTAACCCACAGGGACAGAGTCGTGGACAGTTGTCCACTCAGCAGAACCGGCAGGAGCCGAAAGTAGCTCCGAAGGCAGAGTATTCTGCGGCGCCAAGAAGGGATGCTACCGGCACCACGTTCGGAGGAACGGGCAGGCCGATGGACATCGACCAGGCGAGGGAGAAGCATTTGTGCTTCAACTGTGGCGAGCCAGGCCACATGAGCAGGAACTGCCCGCACAAGAGAAAGGTGGTAGTCCGAGGTATTATGTTGAACATGAGTGAGCAGGAACGTACAGATTTCATTAACGATTTGGGTTTTCCAAAGGCTCTGCAGTAGATATAGGTCTGCAGGAGCCTTCACACACGGACATTTCGGAGTTTGTTGATAATGGCGTTGACTATGTAATCAGTACAGGTACTAAACAGAAAAACGCGTCCACATTCATACACAAAACCGAAAAAGCCGAAAAACCTATACGGTACGAACCTAACACTGCTGAATGGCTAACTCAGAGAGTTAGAGAAGATCAAGTCCCGAGAGCAGTGGGATTATTACGAACTTGGATGCCCTTTTCCCGGGAAAAAGAAGCCTCTGAAGAAACCGTCATGGACATACGAAAACGGAACTGGAAAATGGCAGTCACCGCCATCTGGAGTCTCAAGAACAAAAGGAGTTATGTTCGCGGGACACACGGCAAAAGTCTGAAACTCCCAGCAATACTCGAGACACTGGAGGATGCTCGACAAATCATCACAGAAGGACTTCTCGACAGTGGAGCTACCGGTTCCTGCATTGACTCAGAGTTCGTCAAACGGCATGACCTCATCACGAAAGATTTACCAATCAAAACACCTGTTTACAATGCCGACGGTACACTCAACGACTCCGGATCAATAGACAGATACGTCGAGATCCGGATGACTATTGGTGATCATTCAGAAATCGTACAGTTCGGAGTAGTAAGTCTAGGAAAGAATAATATCTTTCTAGGACTAGACTGGCTACGACATCATAACCCTAGTATCAATTGGAAAACATCTGAACTAACTTTCGACAGGTGTCCAACAAGATGCGGTTACAACCCACATTTTTGGACACCAGAGGATACCCATTCTAGAGCGGCGTTACAGGAAGGCGAACAGCTTTTCCTATTCGACTGGGACAGGTATGTTCACGAGCAGGTACAGTCGAGGAAGTGGACGAAGGAACAAGCTAAGAAGGAAACAGCCGAAGAATTTGACACTTCCAAACCCTACGTCAAACAATACCCTGATGTCTTCAGCCAGAAGGAATTCGACCAGTTGCCACAATGACGTCCTTGGGATCACGCTATCGATCTAATGCCAGGTTCCAAACCTTTAGATTGTAAAGTATATCCGCTAAACCCAAAGGAACAAGAGGCACTCGACAAGTTCCTTGAAGAAAACCTTCGAACTGGATGAATCCGACCTTCGACCTCGCAGATGGCATCCCCTTTCTTCTTCGTCAAAAAGAAAGATGGCACCTTACGACTGGTACAAGATTATCGCAAACTGAACAAGATGACGGTTAAAAACCGGTACCCACTTCCTCTCATTCAGGAGCTAATCGATCGTTTAAAAGGTGCTAAAATCTTCACGAAGATGGATATCAGATGGGGATTCAACAACATCTGCATAAAGGAAGGTGACGAATGGAAAGCGGCCTTTCGAACTAACCAGGGGTTATTCGAACCAACTGTTATGTTCTTCGGACTCACTAACTCTCCTGCGACATTCCAAGGCTTTATGAACCATATCTTGCGAGACCTCGTCAATAGAGGTCATGTTATCGTTTACATGGATGACATACTGATTTTTACCGACGGTATAGAAGAGCATCGACGAATTGTAAAGCAAGTACTCGATATTCTACGGGAGCACAAATTGTTTCTTAAACCCGAAAAATGCTCTTTCGAAAAACCGGTTATTGATTACCTCAGTATCATCATTGGTAACGGAACTATTCGCATGGATCCCAAGAAAGTACAAGCCGTTAGAGAATGGACTACTCCACAAAAGAAGCGTGACATTCAGCAATTCTTAGGATTTTGCAACTTCTTCAGGCGCTTTATTCGTGGATTTAGTCTTATCGCAAAGCCGCTGACACAGCTCACTGGGAATGGAACTTGGAAGTGGGAGAAAGTACAAGAAGATGCGTTCGAGGAGTTGAAACACCGTATTTGTGAGGAGGTTGTTTTGTTGATTCCTCGTAATCAGGGACAATTCCGAGTCGAGGCTGATTCATCTGATTATGCCAATGGCGCAGTTTTATCACAGTTTGTCGACAATAGGTGGTATCCAATTGCTTTTCGTTCACGTTCCCTCAACGAGGTTGAGCGTAATTACGAAATTTATGATAAAGAACTCATGGCGATTATGGACTCACTTGACGATTGGCGACAGTATTTACTAGGTGCAGAGGAACAGATCGAAATTTTTATGGATCACGCAAACCTCCAGTACTTCAAGAAGCCGCAGAAGCTCAACCGACGACAAGCGCGCTGGGTACTGGAATTAGCGGAGTATAATTTCGATCTTGTTCATAAGCCTGGTAAATCGATGACAAAAGCTGATGCCCTGTCGAGGATGACAGGTCTTGAGACGGGGGACAAGGACAACGAGAACATCATTCTCCTGAAACCGGAACTCTTCATCCAAGCTCTCGACCTATTGGCTCCTGAAGATCTCCTGCTATCAGAGATCCGAAAGAGTAGAAATCAAGTAGATCGAACCGTACAAGATGCCCTCGCTGCAAAAAACCCAGAGTGGACTGAAACCGACAAAGTCATTACATGGAAAGGGCGTGTTTATGTACCGAAAAACCGCCTACTCCGATCCAAAATAATCACTCAGTACCACGATACACCGCTAGCGGGACATCCAGGACAGTACAAAACCACGGAGTTGATTACTCGGGACTACTGGTGGCCAGGGGTGACACGAGATGCAGGGAAATACGTCGAAGGTTGCGAGAAATGCCAGGCGACAAAATCACATCGTACCAAACCAGTCGGACAACTTCATCCACATGCGGTACCAACTGAACCATGGCAGATAATCAGCACTGATATGATAGGGGAACTACCGGAATCAGGAGGATATAACGCCATATTGGTGTTTATTGATCATTTTTCCAAAAGATTACGACTTGTTCCGTCGCACACTACAGTCACATCAGAGGGAATGGCAAAAATCTATCGGGATCGTATTTTTTCTATCCACGGCATTCCACGAAAAATCATACATGATCGAGGACCTCAATATCATTCTCGTTTCATGAAGGAACTCTACCGTCTTTTAGGAATAGAAGCAAACTAGACCACGGCGTATCACCCACAGACCAACGGCCAGACAGAACGAACAAATCAGGAGATAGAACATTATCTCCGTTTGTTCATTAGTTATCATCAAAACGACTGGCATGAGTGGTTACCACTTGCAGAGCTTGCCTATAACGATCGAGTACACTCTGCGACAAAAGTTTCCCCCTTCTATGCTGACAACGGTAGACATCCCTATAAAGGTACGGCACCTCAAATGACTTCGGACAACCCCACAGCACAGGCGTTTGCAGATGGAATGAGGAAGGTTCGAGATGAAGTAGGAGCGGCCTTAGGAAAGGCCAACGAGGATATGAAGAAGTTTTATGACCGTAAGCGAAGAGTTGGAGTAGAGTACAAGCCAGGCGATAAGGTCTGGCTTGAGGGAACTAACTTATCGACAGACCAGCCGATGAAAAAGTTAGGAGATAAATGGTTTGGACCGTTTACAGTTCAGAAGAAGATAGGCGCTAGTTCCTATAAACTAGACATCCCCTCACAAGAGACAACCAAGCGTCACACGATAGACAATGAGCAAGAGGATGAAAAAGCAAAAGAGGATGGATAAAACAACCCAACTACAAGTCTAGCTACCGAGGAGAATAGACGAGAATAGAGCTAAGGAATATAACTACAAAATACTAAGTCTTATATACTATTGGGATATGAAGCTGTGAGAGATATCTCGCGCCGTAACCGTGAGGATCTACAATAAGAGTTGCTTGTATCCATAAGTAAAGCTGTAGGTATTAGGTGAGTAAACAATAAGGCAATATGAAAAGAAGCATGGAGGCGGAACAATAATGACGTCGTCCTGTCAATGAGCTGACAGGCATGAGAGAGTCGCGCCTAAGTGAAACGACAACGCGAGAACAATAAGGTTGACGCGTGTAACCTAAATGATAATGAAAATATAATAAGCGCTAGTGTAAGCGCTTTGATGATTAGGTAAGTAAATAAAATAAAAGAAAAGGAAAAGAATAATAAAAGAAAAGAATAATGAAAAAGATTGTTTCATGACAATGACGTGCTATACAAGATACAGTACTTACTTTATTTCTCCTACATCTCCCCCTTCCCTCATCGCTGTTACTGTTTGGATCCATCTACATCATTCCGCATCCTTCTATCACATTCCAAACACTTCCATCAACTTCCCGCGCTTTCGCTTACTCATCGAGACTCTTGTATATATAGTACAGTAGCTGACACCTAGTTCCCCATCTTGACCTCTTGGTCTTTGGAACTAGGTTAGTACCTGTATCATCGTTTACCTTCAATATACTTACTTGGTCTTTGGAACTAGTTTTCCTTGTGCGACCCTAGTGATTGGCCCTGTGCTATCACTGCTGTCTTGATCATTTTATATTTCAGCCTTTGTGTGTGGTGTTAGCCCCACCCCTCACTTCGGTTTGTGCTTCGAGCCTGTGCTTTCTCTGTGCTTTTCCCCTTCGTCACCACACATACATGTTATGATTGTGCACTATGTTATATATATGCCAAGCTCCACTATGCTTTCCGGACTGATTTCCGAGGTCATCAATCACTATATGAACATTCCGGCATTCCGGCCGATCTTCCGGTCAATCAATCATCCTTTTGATCCATTTCGTGTTTGTTACCAACTTCAACTCAAATCTCGATCAATTTCATACTCTGTTCCTTGGCTCAATAACTTCGGAACAACCTCGGATACATCACATGACACTCGGTTGTCCTGACCGATGCATTCTCACGCCTGTCGGCTCTTGGAAAACACCATTATTGTATTATTTTGAATCCTTCTCACTGATTGTCTTTTATTTAACAATTAGGCAGTTTAGTACTTAGGTCAACTTGTTTAGTTTGGTTCCCCAGCTTGAAATAAAAGTTACCTTCTATACTCCTTCTCTATTATGCTTAATCACGTCTAGATCAATTGATCGGATGCTTCCAACGCTCCGGAACTTCATTCTTCTTTTCACTTTGCAGGGACACCCAGATAATGTGTAGGGAGCGTCACCTCCCAAGGCCCATGTAGCCTTTCCATTACTTGTCATGAAACAATCTTTTTCCATTATTCTTTTCTTTTATTATTCTTTTCCTTTTCTTTTATTTACTTACCTAATCACCAAAGCGCTTACACTAGCGCTTATTATATTTTCATTATCATTTAGGTTACACGCGTCAACCTTATTGTTCTCGCATTGTCGTTTCACTTAGGCGCGACTCTCTCGTGCCTGTCAGTTCATTGACAGGACGACGTCATTATCGTTCCGCTTCCATGCTTCTTTCTATATTGCCTTATTGTTTACTCACCTAATACCTACAGCTTTACTTATGGATACGAGCGACTCTTATTGTAGATCCTCACGGTTACGGCGCGAGATATCTCTCACAGCTTCATATCCCAATAGTATATAAGACTTAGTATTTTGTAGTTATATTCCTTAGCTCTATTCTCGTCTATTCTCCTCGGTAGCTAGACTTGTAGTTGGGTTGTTTTATCCATCCTCTTTTGCTTTTTCGTCCTCTTGCTCATCGTCTATCGTGTGACGCCTGGTTGTCTCTTGTGAGAGCTAGCGAGTCGCTGACATTACTTCGTTTTGCCATTACTATGGTTTCCGGACTTCGAAGCTTCAAACAGAGCTCCGGAGCCTTGATCTATTTCCTTCCGGTGCACGGCATTAACACACTAATGGATCATCGGGAATAGGTCACGGGGTTAATCACAGGAAATAGCAAAGAGAATTACTTTGCGAGGTGAGACAATCCTAAACTAAGTAGTTGGATCTTGACTCCACTATTAGTAGTGTCCTCGACACTTCATGTGTCCAATAGAGAAGGAAGTAAATGTGTTCCATTCGCGATGATCATCGCAGAACGTACTGACAGTAGGGATGTTAAAACGATGATATGGATAGATGATTAATTGGTATCACTATCAAAGTGCTATCAAAGTTGATATTTAAACTAAAGAACTACCTATTTGATACCATAGCTTTATACTAAAGGTAAGTCAGGATTGTGAAGTGATGCCATGCCCGAATGGGTTAGCTCATAAGTAAAGAACAAAGGAAAGGATATAAAAGGAATAGTGTGAATCCGATAAGGATGAGAAGTGTCAGCGACTCGCTAGCTCTCACAAGAGATAACCAGGCATCACATGATGAATGATGAGCAAGATGATGAGAAAAGTGATGAGGATAAAACAACCCAACTACAAGTCTAGCTACCAAGGAGTATAGACGAGAATAGAACTAAGGAACATAACTACGCAATACCAGGTCTTATATACATATGGGATATGAAGTCGTCAGAGATGTCTCGCACCGTAACTGTGAGGATCTACAATAAGAGTTGCTCATATCCATAAGTAAAGCTGTAAGTATTTGGTGAGTAAACAATAAGGCAATATAAAAAGAAGGATGGATGTGGAACAATAGTGACATTGTCCTGTCAATGAGCTGACAGGCACGAGAGAGTCACGCCTGAGTGAAACAACAATGCAAGAACAATAAGGTTGACGCGTGTAATCTAAACGGAAATAAAGATATAATAAGCGCTAGTGCAAGCGCTTTAATGGTTAGGTAAGTAAAAAGAAAAGGAAAAGAATAATAAAAGAAAAGAATAATAGAAAAAGAGTGTTTCGTGACAAGAAGAGATAACAAGCAAGTGCTTCACATCAGAATTCCTTTGCGAAGTAATTGCATAGTGGTAAAAGGATATAAGTGATATATCTAAGTAGTGGAACAGATCACAAAGCCTCATAAAGACTTAGCTTGCATAGATATAACAATACAACAATGCTCCTAATGCTTCCACTGGTATTACTCTGTTTTTTGTGAATAAAGGTTATCACCCTAATATTTCAGTGAAACCTGAAATTGACATCCATTCTGATTGTGCAATTGACTTTGCAACAAATTTAGATGAGATTCATTCTTTCCTCCTTGAAGAAATTACTAATGTGCAAGCTCGATACAAAGAGCAAGCAGACAGAAAACATATTACTCACCCAGAATTTCCTCTTGGTTCACAGGTATTTGTGCTAGTGAAGCACATAAAAACCACTCAACCTACCACGAAGATCTCTGAGAAGTATCTTGGACCTTTCAAAGTTCTTGAGTGCATAGGAACTCTCTTGTACAAGTTACAATTCCCTTCCTACCTTAGTCATATCCACCCTGTCTTCCATGTATCCCAACTCAGACCCTATACTCTGAACTCAATTCCCCATTGTGAACAACCTCCCCCACCTCCAGTGGAAGTTGATGGTGAAGAGGTATACAATGTTGCAGAGGTCTTATATTCAAAATTGGATCATCGATACAAAAAGTGTCCACTATGTTATTACATATGGTGGGCAGGATATGCAGGTACAGATGAAGAGTTCTCCTGGGTTGCCACGAACAAAACTCATGCAGATGAGCTGGTCCCAGCTTTCCATCTTCATTACCCTCACAAACCTGGACCATCATGATTCAATGACCATTCCTTCTCTTTATTATTCATTCTCTGGAGATACTAATTTTTATTATTATTTAGTGAAAACTCCTCATGAAACATTCATGATCCATCACCATTACATTTTGTTCTACCTACTTCATTACATACTATTTCCAAATCCCTACACAAAAGAGTTCCGCGATCCATGATTCGTGAAACTAACTTGAACTCCCACATTTTTCCTTCCTTTGATAATCAATTGCAACCTCTTCCTTGTGGAATGAATTTCACTCATTACACCATCAACAAATCTTCACTGAAAATACCTTATGAGTTTCAAAACAACCAAAAAAGTCAAAATACTAATAATATCAAACAAAAGAAAACAAGACAAAAACCAAAAAACAACAAAAAAACAACTACTAAATTATTTTTAAAATTATTATTCTTAACAAGTCCAAACAACTACTTATTAAAAATCCTTGATGGGAGTTACATCAAACGTCATTTTCCTTTGCAAATCCTTCTCCTTTTCCTTTCTTCCTCATCCTCTTCTTCTTCATAATCTTCTTCCTCTTCTTCTTCTGCTTCTTCTTCCCTGTCTTCTATTTCCTGCTGCTCCTGTTCCTCTCCAGGTCATTGTTGTCTAAGTTGAATGACCATTTCCATCACGAGGGTGGCATGATTCATGAACCCCAGAAGTACCTGCATTTGCTTCTTCATACCCTCATTTTGCTCCATGAGCAAATCGAGTTTTTCTCCAAAGTCCACCCTTCCAAATCTCCTCTCCATGACATGCCTCATGGGACCCTGGTACATTCCTTCTTCATTGACCTGGGGTTTCTTCCTCGACCTCTGGGCTGCATTGTTGCCCGACCAGCTACAATGTTGTCGTTGCTGTTGACAGGCCAGACAAGCCTGAGTCCAGGGTTTGCTGGGTTGAGCAATACAATTGGTGGTATTGCCCTGCATAACACATCGAACACAGGCTTTGTGGTTACACAAAGGAGTAGGAGGGGGGGGGTTCCTCATTGTCATTGTTGTCATCTTCATCATCATTTGCTGGCACAGGGTCATCATCTGGATCAGGAGCCACACCAATCTACACAAGTTGTTATTGAATAGTTTCTTTGAGAAAAAAGAATTACTCACCTGAGGAATTACTTGTTTCCTCTTCAACACTCTTACTTCAACTTCTGGGGTATTGTGAACCATGGAAGCCAACTTGTAGACTTTTGATTTAGAGCCTGAAGGCTCCCATGATACCTGATCACTGGTACATCATGATACAGCTCAAGCTGCATGATCCCAATGTTCTTGTAACTCCTGCAGAGCCTGTGCTCTGCATTGATCCCTTGCTGCTTCTTCTCCAGCCATCTTCTTCAAAGTGTTGGCTTAGCCTTCATGATGCTCTCTTCAACAAGCCTTTCTTCTTCTCTCTTTTTTTTCTGCCCTCTGCTCCTCATTGAGCTTCTTCTCCTCTGCCTCACATTCTGCCTCTTGAGCAGCTTCCTCCTCCAATCACGACAGCTCCACTGCAAACTCTGCCTCCTGGGCATTGATCTCCAGTTAATGAAGGTGGGATCATTCTGCCTGTTCATGAATGAGTCGTGCTCATCATTCTTGTGTGGTCTTGGTGGTGGTGATGGTAAACAACATTGAGAAGGATGAGGACTTGGGAAAAAAAAGAGAAAAATGCCTCATTTTATACTCATTCTTTGTTGAGGGCAGGTTCAACTTCAAATTTTTTCGTTTACCTCAATCATAAATTGTGTGGTGTTTGAAAATTTTACTTTTCCTTTTTACTTTTCCATGGTCTAATTTTAGATTCTTCAATTGTTAAAGATTGCATAGGCTTTTGAGGGTGAAAGCTTAAGAGGGGGATACTGTTATATCTATGCAAAGCTAAGTCCTTATGAGGCTTTGTGATCCATTCCGCTACTTAGACATCACTTATATGCTTTTATTCCTATGCAATTACTTTGCAAAGGATTTCCAACGCAAAGCACTCCCTTGTTATCTTTTCTCATCCTTATCGGATCCATACTATTCCTTTTATATCCTTTCCTTTGTTCTTTACTTATGAGCTAACCCATTTGGGCATGGCATCACTTCGCAATCCTGACCTACCTTTAGTATAAAGCTATGGTATTGAATAGATAGTTCTTTAGTTTAAATATCAACCTTGATAGCACTTCAATAGTGATACCAATTAATCATCTATCCATATCATTGTTTTAACATCCCTACTGTTAATACATTCAGCAAAGGTTATCACAAACAGAACATGTTCACCTTTCTTCTATATCGGACACACAAAGTGTCAAGGACCCTACTAATAGTGGAGTCGAGGTCTGACTACCTAATCTTAGGATTGTCTTATCTCGCAAAGTAATTCTCTTCGCTGTTTCCTGCGATTAACCCTGCAACCCCTTTCCAACAATCCATTAGTGCAGGATCATAACAGAAGGTTGGATAGCACTGGATTTGAGGTGCTTATCAATGAAGTCATATAGGGCCTCTAATTCCTTAGCAGAAAGAGGGTAAAGGTGACTGATAGGTGGTTTGGTGCCATCCTCCAATTCAATCTTGAGATCATAAGGTTGGTGCTCAGGTAGCACTTCAGATTGTACTTCATCAAAGACATCCACAAGGTCCACGTAATGCTTCGGTAAGGATAAGGGATCATTTTTGGGTCCCAAAGTTGTAGAAGCAGCTTGCACTGTAACTTCAGTATGAACTGCATGTAAAAGCAATGGTTCACACTTAGCATTCTTGCAAGCATGGTTGAAGAGTTCCGCATTGACAAGGGCAATGTTGATCTCTGGATTTTTGAGCTGCGAAGTGGCCATTTGAGCCACTGAAGAATAGGGGTAAATGGGTTCATAGGGGAAAGAGTCTGATAAAGGACAGGGTGAGTGATGAGAACAAATTCACGAAGAAGGTTGCAAAGGACTCTTTTCAGAACTAAGGGTGTAGGCTGATCCTGTTAAGATCGTGCAACTCCGGAATCGCGGAATTGGTTGGGAATGCGAGGGGATAATTCCCTCGCAAAGGGAGGAACGATTTGCAGAGTTATGGAAAGGTAGTTGGACATCGACACTACTATCGGTAGTGCCCTCAACACATCGATGGTCCAATATAAAGGTAGTAGCAGCATCAGTTCACGAAGGTTGCTTCGTGGAACATCAGAGCTGTGTTGAGAGTGTATCACAGATAGTGAACATCTGTAATACGAGAAGAGAGCAGATCTAAGTCGATATTAAAACTACAGAACTACCTATTTGATGTTGTAGCTTTATACTATGCATTACATAAGCGTCGCGAAACGATACTTACTCTGAATAGACTAGCTTGTGGAGTAAAGAACAAAGGAAGGGATATCATAGGTATAGTACTCATCTGATAATTGTCAGCGACTCGCTAGCTCTCACAAGAGACAACCAGGCGTCACACGATAGACGATGAGCAAGAGGATGAAAAAGCAAAAAGCGGATGGATAAAACAACCCAACTACAAGTCTAGCTACCGAGGAGAATAGACGAGAATAGAGCTAAGGAATATAACTACCAAATATCTAGTCTTATATACAAAATGGGATATGAAACCGTGAGAGACGTCTCGCACCGTAACCGTGAGGACCTACAATAAGAGTCGCTCGTATCCATAAGTAAAGCTGTAGGTATTCGGTGAGTAAACAATAAGGCAATATAAAAAGAAGCATGGAGGCGGAACAATAATGACGTCGTCCTGTCAATGAACTGACAGGCACGAGAGAGTCGCGCCTAAGTGAAACGACAACGCGAGAACAATAAGGTTGACGCGTGTAACCTAAATGATAATGAAAATATAATAAGCGCTAGTGTAAGCGCTTTGGTGATTAGATAAGTAAAGAAAAGTAAAAGAATAATAAAAGAAAAGAATAATGGAAAAAGATCGATTCATGACATTACCCCCTCCCTAGAGCGCAAGTTCCACGAAGCGCTTGTCGTCTAACAAAATTTTCGGAGGGTAATTGTGAGGGTGTATTTTCGGTATCTGGCGGAGGCATAGGGCGGAATAACTCGGTAGGGAACAAGGAAATAGGGATTTCGAGTCGACTCAGGGTGGCGGGTTTGGGTTTTTTCGGGTTTTTATCATGGAATTCCTTCAACAAATCGGAGGAATGGGTGATGTTGGACCGAGGTTCCCAAGTGTCTTCATGTGGTCCGTAACCTCGCCACCTGACCTTGTACTTGATCCCTTTTCCTACCTTTCGTGAGTCGAGAATCTCCTCGACTTCGAATTCCTCTTCTTCTCCTACGACGACAGGAGGTGGACGAGTGTTTCGTGGTTGAGAGGGGAATTGCGGTTCTCTATAGGGAGTGAGAAGGACTTCATTGAAAACGTTATGGATACGTTTCCACGTAGAGGGGATATCTAGTTTATAGGAACTAGCGCCTATCTTCTTCTGAACTGTAAACGGTCCAAACCGTTTATCTCCTAACTTTTTCATCGGCTGGTCTGTCGATAAGTTAGTTCCCTCAAGCCAGACCTTATCGCCTGGCTTGTACTCTACTCCCACTCCTCGCTTACGGTCATAAAATTTCTTCATATCCTCGTTGGCCTTTCCTAAGGCCGCTCCTACTTCATCTCGAACCTTCCTCATTCCATCTGCAAACGCCTGTGCTGTGGGGTTGTCCGAAGTCATTTGAGGTGCCGTGCCTTTATAGGGATGTCTACCGTTGTCAGCATAGAAGGGAGAAACTTTTGTCGCAGAGTGTACTCGATCATTATAGGCGAACTCTGCAAGTGGTAACCACTCATGCCAGTCGTTTTGATGATAACTAATGAACAACCGGAGATAATGTTCTATCTCCTGATTTGTTCGTTCCGTCTGGCCGTTGGTCTGTGGGTGATACGCCGTGGTGTAGTTTGCTTCTATTCCTAAAAGACGATAAAGTTCCTTCATGAAACGAGAATGATATTGCGGTCCTCGATCATGTATTATTTTTCGTGGAATGCCGTGGATAGAAAAAATACGATCCCGATAGATTTTTGCCATTCCCTCTGACGTGACTGTAGTGTGGGACGGAACAAGTCGCAACCTTTTGGAAAAATGATCGATAAACACCGATATGGCGTTATATCCTCCCGATTCCGGTAGTTCCCCTATCATATCAGTGCCGATTATTTGCCACGGTTCAGTTGGTACTGCATGTGGGTGAAGTTGTCCTACTGGTTTGGTACGATTGTCATGAAGTGAGCCCACCCCCTATCATTTTCCTTTCTTTACGATACACCATCCAAGCCCTCTTACCTACAATAATCATTCCGGAACATTCCATTCCATTCTATTAGTTCCATTCCATTCCTTGTGCCTGAGCTATACAGTATTACCTCATAGTTCCCACGCTCCACCTTGTATATATAAGCCAGCCCCCACAACCTGGTCCCTTATCTTGACCTCTTTGTCGTTGGGACCAGGTATGTCTTTAACTTACTTACTTGTATTTATTATCAATATAACTTTGTCGTTGGGACCAGTTGTCCGCTCCCGCCTAAGTCTCCGCTCCGCTCCGCCACCGTCGTCACCTCTTTGTGACATTAGGTCAAGATCCCTTACTGCACTGATAGCCTACCGATTAGGTTATCCTTGCAGGCTCCGCTTCCACCACGTCTACAGACACCTCCGCACCAAGCCTGCCCGCCCAAGCTATCGACTGCTCTGCCTACCCACACGCTTTTGATACTAAAGACCAAACCCACATCCACCGCAGCAAAAGCAGCTCCTGGGCTGATTGCAGTTCTCAACCCTGTCCGAACGCTGCTGCCAACTCCATCAGTGAAGAGGAGAACCTTTCCGACGGTACCGTGATCACACCCATCCTTATCCCTACTCCCACTGCACCCCCATCCATTATGTCGACCTCTGAAGTCAACACAAATCAGCTCATGGCACAGCTTATCGAGCAGGTGACTCAGCTCACAGCCAACCTTCACAGAGCTGCAGCCAAGTCGAGCATGAATAAACCCGAGCTCTTCAAAGGCTCGAGTAGTGCGGAAGCCCGTCGCTTCATTGCTCAGTATCAGAGCTGGGCAGTGGAACAACCGGATTTGAAGGACAACGAAGGGAAACTGATTAAGGCGGCTCTAGGATTCTTCTCGGGAAAGGCTGCTGATTGGGCCACCCCATACCTCTTGGAATTCAGTCATCACCAACAACCGTTTAATGGATGATGGGAAGACTTTAAAACAGCCTTCACCCTCCGATTCGAATCCATTGACGCAGGCATGGAAGCCCGGAATGCAATCCAGCATCTCAGGCAAGCAAAAGGTCAAACGGTAGCAGAATTTGCACAGAACTTCAAAGACATCGGCGATCGAACTGGGCTCTCAGATATCGACCTACGAGAACGCTTTCACAGTGGCCTCAACCCAGAGATTCGACAAAATCTCATCGTGGTCAACATAGCTCAGGGATTAGCCCCTACACTAGAGGAGGCAAT
Source organism: Lentinula aciculospora (assembly GCA_028011355.1). Taxonomy (NCBI): domain Eukaryota; kingdom Fungi; phylum Basidiomycota; class Agaricomycetes; order Agaricales; family Omphalotaceae; genus Lentinula; species Lentinula aciculospora. The sequence goes on along the minus strand of JAOTPV010000100.1, from coordinate 119,855 downwards.
CAGGCGAGCAATCTCGGTAGACGTATTCCTGCATGACCCCACCATGACAGGCCGTAATCAGGGTACCTCTCACATCTCCTCTCCCCCTGCCAACTCCCATGCTATGGACGTTGATGCCACGCATACCAATGGCAACAGTAGAGAAAGCTTCGTGGCCCAGATGAGAGGCAGGTGTTACGGTTGTGGTTCACAGAGTCATGAGAAGAGGAACTGCTCGTACAAGGACACAGTATGCCGCTACTGTGGGCGACGAGGTCATTTAGAGTCAGTCTGCCAGGATAAATTCATGGGTCTAGAACGCGGCCGGGGTAAGCGTCAACAACCCCGCCGTCAACAAGTCGCAGCCTCCTCTTCAACGCCTTTCACTCTCTTTCCCAATGAACCTGTCCAAATTGCGGCTTCCACTCCGGCCCCTGCTCCTGCCCCTATTGCCCAGTCCCCAGCTACCCCCGACCTCTCCATCCAAATTGCCCAGCTCCAAGAACTCCTGAACAGAGCCAATGCCATGGCCCCCGCTTCAGGCTCGCAGGAGGGTTTTTAAAGCGGGTACCCGTCTCGGCCGCACCGAGAGTACCCGTAAACCAATTTGCTATACATGCTACGTCCACATATGATTCTCTACCCTCATGTACCATATCTAATATTTCGGAATTGAACTCCAATTCGTCACACTTCCGAATTAACGCGAAATTAAGAGGAAGAAATCACAGTATAGCAACTGCGGCCATGGTTGATTCTGGAGCCACGGCTCTATTCCTGAATCAGGAGTTTGTCACCCGCCACCAAGTAAGGATCTTCCCACTCAGGAAACCCATTGGGGTCTTTAACATCGATGGATCTGCTAACCGAGCAGGGCAGATTACGCATTTTGCACGTCTAGCCCTGACTGTCGATAACCAAGAACGGTGGACAGATTTGCTGATAACCAATCTGGGAAGTGAAGACCTAATCCTGGGACTCCCCTGGCTACGTAAAGCCAATCCAGATATTGACTGGGAGAAGGGACGACTCTCGGTTAGACCACAACGGACAACGATAGAGGAGGTAGAAGAACAAGACACTGTGGAGGAAATTGAAACAGTCATCACTCCCGAAACCCCACTGAACTTAGCAGAGGAAGAGGAGGCAGATGAGTGGCCGATACACCGCATTCGAGCCAACCGACAAACCCGGCGTGCATGGGTGAAGTCAGGCATCCTACACGAACAAACAGAAGAGGTCTGGTGCGCAGCAGGATTCACATATTCCCAACAGCTAGCGGAGCAGGCCTACAAAGCAAAACCCGTGAAAACCTTCGAAGAAATGATCCCAGAGCCCTATAGGGATTTCAAAAAGGTATTCTCTGAAATGGCCTCAGAACGTCTCCCTGAACACAAACCCTGGGATCACGCCATTGAACTGATCCCAGGAGCACCCGAAACCATGCGTACGAAAGTCTACCCAATGTCATTGAACGAACAAGGCGAACTCGACCGTTTTCTGGATGACAACCTCCGAAAAGGCTACATTCGCCCCTCAAAATCGCCACTGTCTTCACCTGTCTTCTTTGTGAAGAAGAAGGATGGGAAGCTCCATTTTGTACAGGATTACAGGAAACTAAATCAAGTAACCCTAAAGAACCGCTATCCTCTCCCACTGGTTGCTGACATCGTCAGCCGTCTGCAGGGGGCACGGTACTTCACCAAATTTGATGTCAGATGGGGCTACAACAATGTCCGAATTAAGGAGGGTGATGAATGGAAGGCTGCTTTCGCAACCAACCGAGGGTTATTCGAACCCAGTGTAATGTTCTTTGGTCTCACCAACTCCCCAGCGACCTTCCATGTCGTGACAACTAAGTACCTATATCATTTTCTTTATCACTTTCTTTCTTCCTTTTCACATGCTTTAGTAACCACATGACCGCGTTCGTTACTCATCGCTCAGATGACCACTCACTCCCGCGCTGTCATTAGTTTATTGTTCTTCCCTTGTTTCTCATTCGCTTTCCAGTATTTCACTCTCGCGTTCTTGTTCTTTGATATCTATTGTTCTTTGTTCTTTTACCCTTGTCCCTTACCTGGGTTCCTATTGTTTCAGACTCGTATATATAGTACAGTAGACAGCTACCAGTTCCCTATCTCGACCTCTTGGTCTTTGGGAACTAGGTTCGTGTTTGTATCCTTGTGTACACTCAATATTGACTTGGTCTTTGGGAACTAGCCTGCCTTATTTGACCCTTGTGATCGGCCCTTCGTGCTATCACTGTCGCTGAGATCACTTTTCCTTTTTGCCTTTGTGTGTTGAGCGTTACTCACACTCAGGTTTGTGCTTGTGCTGTGCTTTGATCACCTCCCATAGTCGCTTCCGCCTACGTCGCGACATTAGGTCGAGATCTATTACTCGTACCATCAGATCCATCACTGATCTTACGAGGAGTGGAAATCGGAGTTCACCGATTCTCCACCTGCTGTTATCACCACGCCGACTTTCGGAGTTAACTCTGACTGTTCAGACTACTATCACGCCTTTGACACCGTAGAACATCACGACATCCACTGGTCAACTGAAGACGAACACAACAGACACTGGGAGCCTTGTGACGAGAACCCTTGCCCCAATCGATACTTGCTTACAGTTGATCGAGACTACGATCCAACTGGTCGTCGCATCCACATCTCACGACCCGCCTCTCCAGTAGTACCTGAACCTACTGCAGCCTTCACTAGAGTTGGACGACCCTCAAATCCCAGCTCCCGCGCATCTCCCACCTTAGTAACAACCACTATCACAGTACCTGAACTAGAATCAGAATCCGAATCAGAACCCGAACCCAGATCCGACTCCGATACCAAAATGACTCACAACTTCTCCGCCCAAGAACTCGGAAACTTGATTGGGCAGTTAGTCCAACAACAATCGCAACTCCAGCAGGTAGTATCTAGCATGGCGGGCAATATTAGCACCAACAAAGGGGTCAGCAAGCCTCAGCCCTACGACGGGAAAAGAAGCGATGATGCTCGTCGCTTTATAGCCGCATTTGAGCTATGGGCCAACGGAGTACAAACATTGCGTACGAACGAGGGGGAACGCATCAAATCCGCAATTTCATTCCTCGAAGGTGATGCGGCAATCTGGGCTACCCCAGTTTCCGAAAACATTAGCCAGGTAGCTAGTGGTGCTGTCGACACTCTTGTCTATCCCACCTGGCAGGAGTTCAAGGATGCCTTCAAAGCCCGCTTCGAGACAGTAAACCCGGTTGTAGATGCCAAGGACGCCTTGAAGGTCCTCTTTCAGGGAAAAACCACCGTCGCTGCCTATGCAGCATCGTTCAAACAGTACTCAAGCCGTACTGGATACTCAGACCCAGACCTCCGAGATCGTTTTTACCAACATCTAGCAGCACGTATCAAAGACGGTCTGGTCCTCTCTTCAGCTAACACAGACACCCTCGACAGCTTGATCAAAGAGTCCATCCGAATTGACAATAGACAGATTGAACGAGCCAGGGAGAAGGGACAAAACCTGGTAAACTACTCCTATTCCCAGAACACAAACGCCTTCCATCCAACTCCATTCACTCCGGCCCGGGATCCATTTGCCATGGACGTGGATGCCACTAGCACAGGGCGATCTGCGGAGGACTATCGAAGGTTCATGACAGGGAAATGCTACGGATGCGGATCCAAGAACCACCGAAAAGCAGATGGACACCACGAACGGGACATCTGCAGCCACTGTGGACTCACAGGACACATAGCCGTAGTTTGTCGAAGGAAATTCATGGGCCTCCCTAGACCGAACATGGTTCGTACTGCCGCCGCCACTTCTATCATTGCCGAACCTGCCACCTCTATTGCTGCTACACCCACCCCGCTCCCTGACTTTTCCTCGATTCTACAGCAGTTAACGGACAACCAGAAAGCGTTGGCGGACCAAATCTCAGAGCTCCGGCAGAATTTTTAAAGTGGGAACCTGACTCGGCTGCTGCCGGGTTCCCCAAACTGTACTCTAATTACGATTCTATCTCCTCATGTATCCTCGGTTCCACCCAATTCAGCGATGTTTCTCATTTTCGCGTACCGATTAAGTTACAAGGGAGATTCAAGAGTACCAGTAATGCAGCAATGATAGATTCCGGGGCCACAGGTCTATTCCTACATCAACGCTTTGTGGATAAGCACTACATCCACACACGTCCCCTCACTCATCCCATCACTCTCTACAATATTGATGGAACGCTCAACAATGCGGGCAAAATTACCCATTCTGCACGACTCCTCTCGACCGTAGATCAGAACCCACCTCAACCTCTCGAATACCTGGTCACTAACCTGGGCTCGGAAGACATCATCCTAGGACTCCCCTGGCTCCGGAAAGTGAACCCTGATATAGACTGGAAGGAAGGACGTCTAGCCCAACTAACCACCAAACGAGCACTCCCAGCCATGACTATCGAGGAGATCCCGGATTTGAAGGAAGGTAACATCGGAGGGACAACGGACGGACTCTTGGCAATTAATCCGGAATATGTTCCGCTTCCACCCATAAGTGAGTCTGAAGAACTACTGGGAATTCATGAATATGAGGAAGGCACACCCCTGTATCGACTATTGGGCAATCGAAAGAGAAGGAGAGCACTACTGCGGGCAGGTATCATCAGTCACACGACAGAAGAGCTTTGGTGCGCAGCAGGATACACCTACTCTCAACAATTGGCGGAGGCAGCACACAAGGATAAACCGGAGAAGACTTTTGAGGAAATGGTACCCACTATCTATCAGAAATACGCTAAAGTCTTTTCAGAGAAGGAATCTGAACGTCTTCCAGAGCACAAACCCTGGGATCACGCCATTGATCTTAGGCCTGATGCACCCGAAACTTTGCGCACCAAAATCTATCCGATGTCACCCAATGAACAAGAAGAACTAGACCGATTCCTGGATGAAAATCTACGAAAAGGATACATTCGCCCCTCCAAATCTCCCTTAGCATCTCCAGTCTTCTTTGTCAAAAAGAAGGATGGGAAACTTCGTTTTGTACAGGACTACCGACGACTGAACGAATACACTGTCAAGAACCGGTACCCACTTCCCCTGGTTACTGACATCATCAGCCGATTACGAAAGTCCAAGATATTCACCAAGTTTGATGTACGGTGGGGATACAACAATGTGCGGGTGAAGGAAGGACATGAGTGGAAGGGAGCATTTGCAACTAACCGAGGGCTCTTCGAACCCTTGGTCATGTTCTTTGGCCTAACAAACTCGCCCGCTACGTTTCAAGCCCTCATGAACTCAATTTTCGCTGACTTGATTGCCTCAGGAAAGGTGGCTGTATATCTAGATGATATTCTCATCTTCACCGAAACCCTAGAAGAACACCGAACCGCAGTTCACGAAGTCCTCACCCGTCTGGCTCAACATGACCTCTATTTACGACCCGAAAAATGCGAGTTCGAACAAACGTCCATTGAATACCTGGGACTTGTCATCAGTGAAGGGGAAGTACGGATGGATCCGGTAAAGATTGAGGCAGTGAAAAACTGGCCAGTCCCTACTTCACTCCGTGACCTTCGAGGTTTCTTGGGCTTTGCTAATTTCTACCGACGGTTCATTGAAGGATTTGCAAAGAAAGCGCGACCACTTAACGACCTTACACGGAAAGACATCAAATGGCAATGGGGGATGGCGCAACAGGAAGCATTCGAATCATTAAGGGACTCCTTCACCTCAGCCCCGATTCTGGTCTTATGGGACCCAGGAAAGCCGACGCGGATTGAAGTAGATGCCTCGGGATTCGCTTCAGGGGGTACACTGTTGCAATTACAGGACGATGGACTTTGGCACCCGGTCGCATTCCGATCCGCATCCTTGAATCCAGCAGAACGGAACTATGAAATCTACGATAGGGAAATGCTTGCCATTATCGAAGCACTCAAGGATTGGAGGCACTATTTAGAAGGCTCACCCGAACCATTCGAAATCATTACCGACCATCAAAACCTGGAGTTCTGGAGGACAGCACAAGATCTTAGTCGTCGACAAGCAAGATGGGCCCTCTGGCTTTCCCGATTCGACTTTCGACTCAAACACCGCCCCGGGAAAGCGAACACACAAGCCGATGCTCTCTCACGGATGCCACACCATCAGGTAATCGATGCGGAAGACAACAAGGAGCAAACGGTGCTCCAACCACAACACTTTATCAATGCGGCGCACATGGTACTATTCCAAAACCCCCTATTGGAGCGAATCCGACAGGTTAGCGAACGAGAGGCAGAGGTATTGGAGGGATTAAAGAGCCTGAAGGGACCACGAGTGTTGACAGGGGGATTGGATGAGTGGAAAGAAGACAACGGCTTGGTGTACTATCGAAACAAGGTATACGTACCACCTAACCCGGAGCTCCGGAAGGCGGTACTGGTACAATGTCACGATTCGCCTACAGCTGGACACCCGGGGATGCATGGTACGTTAGAACTCGTTAGCAGGCAATACTGGTGGCCAGGGATGCGGTCATTTGTGGACAAATATGTAGAAGGATGTGACCTCTGCCAACGGAAGCGACTCAATCCACACCACTCCTCTCCGCTTCAGCCTCTTCCTGTTCCGGATGGTCCGTGGCAGGATATTGGCGTAGATCTCATCGGAGAGCTCCCCATGACCCAGGACGGACATAATGCTGTAATAACCTTTGTTGACCATTATACCAAGATGATCCACTGCTTCCCAACCACAACAGAAATCACTGCTGAGGGCGTAGCCGACTTCTTCTACCGCGAAATATTCCGACTTCATGGTCTTCCTCGACGGTTCATTTCGGACAGAGGCCCCCAATTCGCGGCAGATGTAATGCGGCAACTCTTGAAACGACTCGGGGTAGAATCAGCACTCACAACAGCATATCATCCTGAAACCAACGGTCAAACAGAACGAGCAAACCAGGAGATTGAACGATACATTCGCATGTATATCAGCCGACGACAAGATGATTGGGATCAACTACTACCTACCGCTGAGTTTGTTATCAACTCTCGAATTCACTCCGCTCACGATCATTCTCCATTCGAAACCCTCTATGGATACACCCCCGAATTTACGATTCCAATCCAAGTTTGGAACAAGTACCCAACAATAGATCAGCGGTTGACGTTGCTACAGCATGCCCGGGAGGATGCGGAGGCAGCTCTTAGGATGAGTAAGGAGCATATTAAGGGAGATGACACGAGGGAGGTTCAGACATTCACAGTTGGACAACCGGTATGGCTATCACTACAGAACCTAAAGATTCGACAGAAAAATCAAAAACTTGGGAGTCGGCGACTCGGGCCATTCGAAGTAGCAGAAAAGACCGGACCTCTGACATATCGCCTTAACCTACCAACTTGGATGAAGATCCACGACAACATCCATGTTAATCGACTATCACCATGGAAAGGGAACGAGGTTAATGGAGTTAGGCCACCACCACCGGATCCGGAGATCGTGGAGGGGGAAGAGTTCTATGATGTGGACAAAATTTTGGACAGTAGGTTCTATGGGCGATGGAAGAAGCTACAATTTTTGGTACGATGGAAGGGTTATGATGAAGGACAGGACAGTTGGGAGAATGAGGAGAATGTGAAGGGATCAAGTGACGAAGAAATTGCAGACTTTTATCGGACACACCCCAATGCACCACGGAAAATCTCGGCGGCCATTTTTAATTCGCTGCCCTGGCAAGCCTATGAAAACCTTACGGAGCTGGTCGCTGGGACATCGACTGTAGAAGGGGGGTAATGTCGTGACAACTAAGTACCTATATCATTTTCTTTATCACTTTCTTTCTTCCTTTTCACATGCTTTAGTAACCACATGACCGCGTTCGTTACTCATCGCTCAGATGACCACTCACTCCCGCGCTGTCATTAGTTTATTGTTCTTCCCTTGTTTCTCATTCGCTTTCCAGTATTTCACTCTCGCGTTCTTGTTCTTTGATATCTATTGTTCTTTGTTCTTTTACCCTTGTCCCTTACCTGGGTTCCTATTGTTTCAGACTCGTATATATAGTACAGTAGACAGCTACCAGTTCCCTATCTCGACCTCTTGGTCTTTGGGAACTAGCCTGCCTTATTTGACCCTTGTGATCGGCCCTTCGTGCTATCACTGTCGCTGAGATCACTTTTCCTTTTTGCCTTTGTGTGTTGAGCGTTACTCACACTCAGGTTTGTGCTTGTGCTGTGCTTTGATCACCTCCCATAGTCGCTTCCGCCTACGTCGCGACATTCCAAGCACTCATGAATTCCATCTTTTCAGACCTAGTGGCAGCGGGGAAAGTAGCAGTGTACCTAGATGACATCCTTATCTTCAGTAACGAGCTACAACAACACCGGCAGATAGTGCGGGATGTACTAAAACGACTAGAGAAACATGACCTCTATCTACGACCCGAAAAATGTGAGTTCGAGGAGCTTCAGATCGAGTACTTGGGACTAGTGATATCAGAAGGGGAAGTGCGCATGGATCCGGTAAAAGTGACTGCAGTTCGTGACTGGCCTACTCCAAAGAACCTGCGAGAGCTGCGAGGATTCTTAGGTTTTGCCAACTTTTACCGTCGATTCATACAGAACTTTGCCCGCACAGCACGCCCTCTGAATGACCTAACCAAGAAAGACTCAGGCTTCAACTGGGGAACACATCAGCAGCAAGCATTCGACACCCTAAGGGAAGCTTTTGTCACAGCTCCGGTACTGGCACTCTGGGACCCCAACAGGCTCACACAACTCGAGGTAGATGCATCAGGCTTTGCCACAGGAGGAGCTCTAATGCAGAAACAAGACGATGGTCAGTGGCACCCAGTAGCATTTCGATCAGCCTCCATGCAACCAGCCGAACGAAACTACGAAATCTATGACCGGGAGATGCTGGCAATCATTGAAGCACTAAAGGACTGGAGAAGCTTCCTGGAAGGATCACCGCAGACCTTCGAGATCATCACCGACCATGCAAACCTGGAATTCTGGCGCTCTGCACAGGACCTTAGCCGACGACAAGCGCGTTGGGCACTATGGTTATCCCGATTCGACTTCCGGCTGACTCACCGCCCAGGCAAGGCAAACACACAGGCAGATGCTCTGTCTCGCATGGCAACGCATCAGGTGTTGGACAGTGAAGACAACCGACAACAGACCGTTCTGAAACCAGCCCACTTTATGCAAGTGGCAGCAGCCTCACTACAGAACCCGTTAGAGGACCGCATCCAGAAGGCCTCGCAAAGAGAGGCCCAAGTACTCGAAGGACTGGAAGAGCTCAGGAGGAGCGGCCTCCAACGCTTGGCCAATGGGATAGCAGAATGGGAGGAGGATAACGGACTGGTGTACCACCGAGGTAGGGTATATGTCCCACCAGAGGATGACCTACGGACAGAAGTACTCAAACAATGCCACGACAACCCCTCCGCTGGTCACCCCGGACTTCACAACACCCTCGATCTCGTTAGCACCCACTTTTGGTGGCCCACCCTGCGATCCTTTGTAGAAAAGTATGTGGAAGGATGCGAAACTTGTGCTAGGAAAAAGATACAGAGACACCCACGAGCAGTAACACTACCCCTAGATGTCCCAGCAGGTCTGTGGGAAGAAGTGGGAGTTGACCTGATCACACAGCTGCCCAATTCACAAGGATACGATGCCATCCTTGTCTGCACCGACCTCTACGGGAAACAAATCCACGCAATCCCTTGTACCACATCAATCACAGCAGCAGGTGTCGCTGACATCTACTACCGCGAAATTTTCCGCCTCCATGGCCTCCCCCTCCGCTTTGTATCAGACCGAGGACCCCAGTTTGCAGCAAAGCTCATGCGATCACTACTCTCCCGCCTGGGAATCAAATCCAATCTCACATCGGGATACCACCCCCAAGCGAATGGGCAAACCGAGCGGGCAAACCAAGAAGTCGAAAAGTATCTCCGGCTGTATGTGGGACGTTGTCAGGATGACTGGGCAGAGCATTTGCCAATGGCGGAGTTTGTGATTAACTCACGTACCCACTCTGCACTTGGAATCTCCCCATTCGAGCTCACTTACGGCTACCTCCCCCTATTTAACATTCCCGTTGGTCAGCGAAGTGGGATTCCAGCAGTGGATGATCGCATTCAGATCCTTCGAGAGGTGCGACAGGATGCCGGGGCAGCTCTACACCTGGGAAAAAGATGGCAAAAGGAAAACTATGAACGAGGAAAACGAAAGGCACATCAATTCCAAGCGGGAGATCAGGTCTGGCTAAGCGCAGAAGACATCAAGCTCCAACTTTCCAGTGAGAAACTTGGGGATCGACAGCTAGGACCTTACACCATTTTGGAGAAGGTTGGGCCCCTGGACTACCGTTTAGACCTCCCACTATCCCTGGACCGCATCCATCCTGTGTTCCACGTCGATAAATTGTACCCTTGGAGAGGGAACACCATAAATGGCGAAATTGCAACACCACCGGAACCAGTATATCTAGAGGATGAGGATGAGCCGGAGTATGAGGTCGAGGACATCTTGGATAGTCGGATTAGGTGGAAGAAGTTAGAGTATTTGGTAAAGTGGAAAGGCTACGATGCAGGACACAACTCATGGGAACCTGCACCAAATCTTGAACACGCCCCAGCAACTATCCGAAAATTCCACAAAAAGCACCCTCAGGCGGCAAAAGCTTGACCATTGAGGGCAATGGTCATAAGGAGGGGGGTAATGTCATGAAGTGAGCCCACCCCCTATCATTTTCCTTTCTTTACGATACACCATCCAAGCCCTCTTACCTACAATAATCATTCCGGAACATTCCATTCCATTCTATTAGTTCCATTCCATTCCTTGTGCCTGAGCTATACAGTATTACCTCATAGTTCCCACGCTCCACCTTGTATATATAAGCCAGCCCCCACAACCTGGTCCCTTATCTTGACCTCTTTGTCGTTGGGACCAGGTATGTCTTTAACTTACTTACTTGTATTTATTATCAATATAACTTTGTCGTTGGGACCAGTTGTCCGCTCCCGCCTAAGTCTCCGCTCCGCTCCGCCACCGTCGTCACCTCTTTGTGACAACGATGTGGCTTTGTCGCCTGGCATTTCTCGCATCCTTCGACGTATTTCCCTGCATCTCGTGTCACTCCTGGCCACCAGTAGTCCCGAGTAATCAACTCCGTGGTTTTGTACTGTCCTGGATGTCCCGCTAGTGGTGTATCGTGGTACTGAGTGATTATTTTGGATCGGAGTAGGCGGTTTTTCGGTACATAAACACGCCCTTTCCAGGTAATGACTTTGTCAGTCTCAGTCCACTCTGGATTTTTCGCAGCGAGGGCATCCTGTACAGTTCGTTCCACTTGGTTTCTACTCTTTTGGATCTCTGATAACAGGAGATCTTCGGGAGCCGATAGGTCGAGGGCTTGGATGAAAAGTTCCGGTTTCAGGAGAACGATGTTCTCGTTGTCCTTGTCCCCCGTCTCAAGACCTGTCATCCTCGACAGGGCGTCAGCTTTCGTCATCAATTTACCAGGTTTGTGAACGAGATTGAAATTATACTCCGCTAATTCCAGTACCCAGCGCGCTTGTCGTCGGTTGAGTTTCTGCGGCTTCTTGAAGTACTGGAGGTTTGCGTGATCCGTATAAATCTCAATCTGTTCCTCTGCACCTAGTAAATATTGCCTCCAGTCGTCGAGGGAGTCCATAATTGCCATGAGTTCTTTGTCGTAAATTTCGTAATTCCGTTCGACCTCATTAAGGGAACGAGAACGAAAGGCAATGGGATACCATCTACCATCAACGAACTGGGACAAAATGGCGCCATTAGCATAATCAGACGAGTCAGCTTCCACCCTGAATTTCCCGTGGTTACGAGGAATCAACAAAACGACTTCCTCACAAATACGACGTTTCAGCTCCTCAAACGCCTCCTCTTGACCTTTCTCCCACTTCCAAGTCCCATTTCCCGTGAGCTGTGTTAGTGGCTTTGCTACCAGGCTGAACCCACGAATGAATCGCCGGAAGAAGTTGCAGAATCCTAGAAACTGCTGGACGTCGCGCTTCTTTCGTGGAGTAATCCATTCTCGAACGGATTGAACTTTCTTGGGATCCATGCGAATAGTTCCGTTACCAATGATAATACCGAGGTAGTCGATAACCGGTTTTTCGAAAGAACACTTTTCGGGTTTAAGGAACAACTTGTGTTCCCGTAGAATGTCGAGTACTTGTTCTACGATTTGTCGATGTTCTATTATATCGTCGGTAAAAATCAGTATGTCGTCCATGTAAACGATAACATGACCTTTATTGATGAGGTCTCGCAGGATGTGGTTCATGAAACCTTGGAACGTTGCAGGAGAGTTGGTGAGTCCGAAGAACATGACGGTCGGTTCGAATAACCCCTGGTTAGTTCGAAAAGCTGCTTTCCATTCGTCACCTTCCTTTATGCGGATGTTGTTGAATCCCCATCTGATATCCATCTTCGTGAAGATTTTAGCGCCTTTTAAACGATTGATTAGCTCCTGAATGAGAGGAAGTGGATACCGGTTTTTAACCGTCATCTCGTTCAGTTTACGATAATCTTGTACTGGTCGTAAGGTGCCATCTTTCTTTTTAACGAAGAAGAAGGGAGACGCCATCTGCGAAGTCGAAGGTCGGATTCGTCCAGTTCGAAGGTTTTCTTCAAGAAACTTGTCGAGCGCCTCTTGTTCCTTTGGGTTTAATGGGTACACCTTGCAATCTAAAGGTTTAGAACCTGGCGTTAGGTCGATAGCGTGGTCCCAAGGACGTCGTTGTGGCAGTTGGTCGAATTCCTTCTGGCTGAAAACATCGGGGTACTTTTCAATGTAGGGCTTGGAAGTGTCGAACTCTTGGGCTGTTTCCTCTCTGGCTTGTTTTTCCGTCCACTTCCTCGACTGTACCTGCTCGTGAACATACCTATCCCAGTCAAACAGGAAACGCTGTTCGCCTTCCTGTAATGCTGCTCTAGAATGAGTATCCTCTGGTGTCCAAAAGTGTGGGTTGTAACCGCATCTTGTTGGACACCTGTCGAAGGTTAGTTCAGACGTATTCCAGTCGATACTCGGGTTGTGGTGTCGTAGCCAGTCTAGTCCTAGAAAGATATTATTCTTTCCTAGACTTACTACTCCGAATTGGACGATCTCTGAATGATCACCGATGGTCATCCGGATTTCGACGTACTTGTCTATTGAGCCGGAATCATTGAGTGTACCGTCTGCATTGTAGACAGGGGTTTTGATCGGTAAGTTTTCCGTGATAAGATTATGCCGTTTGACGAATTCTGAGTCGATGCAGGAACCAGTAGCTCCACTGTCGAGGAGTCCTTCTGTGACGATTTGTCGAGCATCCTCCAGTGTCTCGAGTATTGCTGGGAGTCTCAGACTTTTGCCGCGTGTCCCACGAACATAACTCCTTTTGTTTTTGAGACTCCGGATGGCGGTGACTGCTGTTTTCCAGTTCCGTTTTCGTATGTCCATGACGGTTTCTTCCGAGGCTTCTTTTTCCCGGGAAAAGGGCATCCAAGTTCGTAATAATCCCACTGCTCTCGGGATCTGGTCTTCTCTAACTCTCTGAGTTAGCCATTCAGCAGTGTTAGGTTCGTACCGTATAGGTTTTTTGGTTTTTTCGGTTTTGTGGATGAAGGTGGAGGCGTTTTTCTGTTTAGTACCTGTACTGATTACATAGTCAACGCCATTATCAACAAACTCCGAAATGTCCGTGTGTGAAGGCTCCTGCAGACCTATATCTACTGCAGAGCCTTTGGAAAACCCAAATCGTTAATAAAGTCCGTACGTTCCTGCTCACTCATATTCAACATAATACCTCTGACTACCGCCTTTCTCTTGTGCGGGCAGTTCCTGCTCATGTGGCCTGGCTTGCCACAGTTGAAGCACAAACGCTTCTCTCTCGCTTGGTCGATGTCCATTGGCCTGCCCGTTCCTCCGAACGTGGTGCCGGTAGCATCTCTTCTCGGTGCTGCCGAATATTCTGCCTTCGGAGCTACTTTCGGCTCCTGTCGGTTCTGCTGAGTGGACGACTGTCCACGACTCTGTCCCTGTGGGTTAGCGTTCCACCACCCCGCATACCCGTAACCTCTCTTCTGTTCGGCCCACTGCCGCCTTACATTGTCAGCCCCTGTGACTACCTTCTTCAATTCCTTGTAGTCTTCAAAGGGCTCCGTTCGTCCTTTGATGATGTCGTAGAGAAGGGTGTGATCGACTGCTCTCTCCGCTAGGGTAAGGACGTGCGACTCGTCCTTCTTGTATCCGGCATCCTTCAGCAACAATTCAAATTCTTTGAAAAAGTCGCCGGCCGAAGACTTCCCCTGTCGGATATAAGTTAGTTTGTCACGGGCTTCCTTCTCCTTCGCGACGTTCGTGAACTCCCTGTCCATGTCGTCAATGAGCTGCTTCCCCGTAATGTCCCACGTCCCTCTGTCGATATCGAAATGGTCATCCGAGTAGACCTGAGCCCATTCGTCGGCTTTTCCTCCGACTAGGAAGGACATGATGATAGTCGTGACTTGGTGGGAGTTGTCGACCTGCTTTGTCTCTGTTAGCTCGGAGACATAAGCCATCATTCGTCGTCGCCATGGCCGGTAGGTGGCGGGGTCGCCATCGTAGTTTCCTGGTGTATTGACAAACACCCGGCGTGGACTAGAAGTGACAGCAGCGACTTCTGCTGGGTCGGGTGCATGTATCGACCGATCAGTCATGTTGGTTTATAGGAAGGGAGGGGATGAGCGTGTTTGGTAAGAATGAAAATATGTAACGTATCGAGAAAACTAGTTTCCAACGGCGTGTTGAATCCTAGGCAAGTTTGTAAAAGTTTTGTTGTGACGGGTGGTATGTGGTAGAAGCTCTATTCTTCTGTCAGCGACTCGCTAGCTCTCACAAGAGACAACCAGGCGTCACACGATAGACGATGAGCAAGAGGATGAAAAAGCAAAAAGCGGATGGATAAAACAACCCAACTACAAGTCTAGCTACCGAGGAGAATAGACGAGAATAGAGCTAAGGAATATAACTACCAAATATCTAGTCTTATATACAAAATGGGATATGAAACCGTGAGAGACGTCTCACACCGTAACCGTGAGGACCTACAATAAGAGTCGCTCGTATCCATAAGTAAAGCTGTAGGTATTCGGTGAGTAAACAATAAGGCAATATAAAAAGAAGCATGGAGGCGGAACAATAATGACGTCGTCCTGTCAATGAACTGACAGGCACGAGAGAGTCGCGCCTAAGTGAAACGACAACGCGAGAACAATAAGGTTGACGCGTGTAACCTAAATGATAATGAAAATATAATAAGCGCTAGTGTAAGCGCTTTGGTGATTAGATAAGTAAAGAAAAGTAAAAGAATAATAAAAGAAAAGAATAATGGAAAAAGATCGATTCATGACAATAATGATGAGGAAAGATAATGAAGGATTCCTGAGCTTAGGAACTCTTCGCGAAGTAATTAATTAAAGAGACCTAGCTTAGGAACTCTTCGCGAAATAGATAAATGGATCGCGGAATTGCAGAATAACTCAATTCACATACATATGACAGATCCCACTGACATGCTAGAAATTTGGCAAGGTGCTTAGTCACTAAAAACAGACAATTTGACATGACTAGGTTGAGCAATAAGAGAGTCATAATGAGCCCGAGTTGATGACTGTAGTTAAGAGTGAGCTAAATGATGACCTGAGCACACAGTTAATGAATCTGAACAAACTAGGTTCGATGATTGTAGTACTTATGGAATACACATCTTGTCCAAAGGACTTCATACTGGTCCTGTCAACCAGATACCCACCAAATATCCATGAAGGGACTTTCAAGGGACTGGCCACTCAGTGACATACCAAGGGATATACCATACCACACACATATATGCCACCTAGTCTGTAAAGGGGAGCACCTAGTTTCTAGTAAGAGGACTTACGAGGGCAAATACCTCATGAGGACTCGAAATGAGACTGACACTGGACAGAAACGGTTCAGAAAGAGGAAATAAGACAATGCATGCAGAACTAGTGGATGGAGACACTTAGGAGACAGACTAGTCTGGGCCTAGTGATCAATTGCTTTGACACTTGGCAAGTGGAGTTTAGTACCTACATCTGATAGGACTCAGAAGGCAAATAGAAGAAGAGGTGTATGAACCAGTCTAGGCAATATGGGTATCTATGGATAGCTACTAGACCTGGGTATATGTGCATATACAGGACAAGACATGTGCTGAAGGAGTTCAGTAATGATTTGAGGAGAAAGAGGAATAAAGGTCCATGGAAACAATTCCATGAAACATGAAGGAGTGGAGCAATAGATTGCTCAGGCAGTCTTTACAGCTGCAGAATGCACTAGAGATGGTCCATAAGGACTAATTATGTTTTCCTTTGTACACCAGAGTGTACATATACCAATATCTCATATGTTTTGGTACATTATCTTACTATATATGGGCCTAGTCTCTCTTTGTTAATTGTAGTGATAGAACACTTCCTACATGGTTAGTTTACATATAAAGTACATACATTACTTATAACATTACTTACACTTTCATTTCTTCATTTTTCAGAGTCCTTTTCATTTCTTATAGGAGCACACAATTGTGGACACCTATTATCATGCCTCATGCGTTTCTAGTACATACAAGACCAAACAGACCTGTATTCCTACTACAGTTAGAAGGAACCAAATCAATATTCACTATTAGTGTCTATTGGAGTACTGAGGAGTCTGCAAGGTCAATAGTACAACACTACCCTTGTACATAGACTGCAACAGCAGTGTTTCTGATGGGGGTACACTCTATTGTCTACAGCCTTACTGCAATAAGTGTGCAACATCAACTGTGCCAAGTTACCCTTCAACACTCTTTTCTCATGCCAAGTCTGCCTAGTTTCTTTCTTCAAGTATTATTTCTGTTTGTTGCATGAGTTTCTGTCTTTTCTAATATAAAGGGGACCTAGAAATACCCTGAATATCAAGTTATTTCCCCTGTTAGCACTTAGTGGATAGTTGCCGAAAGACCCTTGCATCTGAGTAGGCTTCGCCATGTTTGAAAGTGTCAAGCAGTTCTAGAAAGAAGCTTCTAATACTAGTTGAGCCCATTGAATTGAAAAGTCATTTACTTGAAACCTCAGCATGAAAAGTTCCATTGCAACCTAAACTAGGTTGATGAGTCATAGTTAGCAGGGCAGGATATCACTAGTAGGAAGCTTTTGGTATACCTAGTTGGTGCAGTGTCAACAAAGCTGTATCAGAAGCAGCTCTCTAGTCTAGTTCAGTCACATAGTTGTGTGGTGGCGAAGGGAGAAAGCACAGAAGAAAGCACAGGCTCAAGCACAAGCCAAAGTGAGGAGTGGGGCTAGCACTACACACAAAGGCTGGAAAAGATAATGATTGAGACAGCAGCGATAGCACAAGGGCCAATCACTAGGGTCACACAAGGAAAACTAGTTCCAAAGACCAAGTGAGTATATTGACTGTAAACAACGATACAAGTACTAACCTAGTTCCAAAGACCAAGAGGTCAAGATGGGGAACTAGGTGTCAACTACTGTACTATATATACAAGGGTTCGGATGAGTAAGCGACAGCGTGGGAAGCCGATAGAAGTGTCTGGAATGTGATGGAAGGTTCTGAAGGATGATAGACGAAAGTAAAAGGATATGGATGAATGGAGAAGAGTCCAGGCAGTCATGAAGGTAAAGAAAAGAGGAAACATAGGAGAAGATGAAGTAAGTACTGTATTCTGTATAGCACATCACGACAAGTTGTGACTTTGTATTTGTGTGTTCAGAACCAAGGTTGACTAGTTGAACTATCTGAAGTACAGAGGTTCTTCTATATACCATCCCTGACATGAGACATTGTTATTGGTATTCGAAGTAGAGTGTTCTTTGGTTCTCTTAGCAGAATCTCTGACAATGCACCTCACATGAATTTGATAGCAGCCTACCTAGGTTGTTTGGTTTTGGTGTTTGTGACCTTCACTGATCCCAAGCAACTAGCTCGTTACTGCAAGGGAACAGTTTCTTCCAGAACAAGTGTTCACAAAAGTGAAGATGTTGATGAAAACTCAATTTGCTTAGTGGAATGGAAAGAAATGTTTGTCAATGCCCAGTCAATCAACAGACTGTAGTGGGTCAAGAAACTGTAACCTGAAACTGCTTTGCAAGAAGAATCTAGTGAGGTGACATAAAATGTCAGTAGTAGTAGTGTCAGCGACTCGCTAGCTCTCACAAGAGACAACCAGGCGTCACACGATAGACGATGAGCAAGAGGATGAAAAAGCAAAAAGCGGATGGATAAAACAACCCAACTACAAGTCTAGCTACCGAGGAGAATAGACGAGAATAGAGCTAAGGAATATAACTACAAAATACTAAGTCTTATATACTATTGGGATATGAAGCCGTGAGAGATATCTCGCGCCGTTACCGTGAGGATCTACAATAAGAGTCGCTCGTATCCATAAGTAAAGCTGTAGGTATTAGGTGAGTAAACAATAAGGCAATATAGAAAGAAGCATGGAAGCGGAACAATAATGACGTCGTCCTGTCAATGAACTGACAGGCACGAGAGAGTCGCGCCTAAGTGAAACGACAATGCGAGAACAATAAGGTTGACGCGTATAACCTAAATGATAATGAAAATATAATAAGTGCTAGTGTAAGCGCTTTGGTGATTAGGTAAGTAAATAAAAGAAAAGGAAAAGAATAATAAAAGAAAAGAATAATGAAAAAAGATCGTTTCATGACATTACCCCCTCCCTAGAGCGCAAGTTCCACGAAGCGCTTGTCGTCTAACAAAATTTTCGGAGGGTAATTGTGAGGGCGTGTTTTCGGTATCTGGCGGAGGCATAGGGCGGAATAACTCGGTAGGGAATAAGGAAATAGGGATTTCGAGTCGACTCAGGGTGGCGGGTTTGGGTTTGGTCGGGTTCTTATCATGGAATTCCTTCAACAAATCGGAGGAATGGGTGATGTTGGACCGAGGTTCCCAAGTGTCTTCATGTGGTCCGTAACCTCGCCACCTGACCTTGTACTTGATTCCTTTTCCTACCTTTCGTGAGTCGAGAATCTCCTCAACTTCAAATTCCTCTTCTTCTCCTACGACGACAGGAGGTGGGCGAGTGTTTCGTGGTTGAGAGGGGAATTGCGGTTCCCTGTAAGGGGTAAGGAGGACTTCGTTGAAAACATTGTGGATACGTTTCCACGTAGAGGGGATGTCTAGTTTATAGGAACTAGCGCCTATCTTCTTCTGAACTGTAAACGGTCCAAACCGTTTATCTCCTAACTTTTTCATCGGCTGGTCTGTCGATAAGTTAGTTCCCTCAAGCCAGACCTTATCGCCTGGCTTGTACTCTACTCCAACTCTTCGCTTACAGTCATAAAACTTCTTCATGTCCTCATTGGCCTTTCCTAAGGCCGCTCCTACTTCATCTCGAACCTTCCTCATTCCATCTGCAAACGCTTGTGCTGTGGGGTTGTCCGAAGTCATTTGAGGTGCCGTACCTTTATAGGGATGTCTACCGTTGTCAGCATAGAAGGGGGAAACTTTCGTCGCAGAGTGTACTCGATCGTTATAGGCAAACTCTGCAAGTGGTAACCACTCATGCCAGTCGTTTTGATGATAACTAATGAACAAACGGAGATAATGTTCTATCTCCTGATTTGTTCGTTCTGTCTGGCCGTTGGTCTGTGGGTGATACGCCGTGGTCTAGTTTGCTTCTATTCCTAAAAGACGGTAGAGTTCCTTCATGAAACGAGAATGATATTGAGGTCCTCAATCATGTATGATTTTTCGTGGAATGCTGTGGATAGAAAAAATACGATCCCGATAGATTTTTGCCATTCCCTCTGATGTGACTGTAGTGTGTGACGGAACAAGTCGTAATCTTTTGGAAAAATGATCGATAAACACTGATATGGCATTATATCCTCCCGATTCTGGTAGTTCCCCTATCATATCAGTGCCGATTATCTGCCATGGTTCAGTTGGTACCGCATGTGGATGAAGTTGTCCGACTGGCTTGGTACGATGTGATTTTGTTGCCTGGCATTTCTCGCAACCTTCGACGTATTTCCCTGCATCTCGTGTCACCCCTGGCCACCAGTAGTCCCGAGTAATCAACTCCGTGGTTTTGTACTGTCCTGGATGTCCCGCTAGCGGTGTATCGTGGTACTGAGTGATTATTTTGGATCGGAGTAGGCGGTTTTTCGGTACATAAACACGCCCTTTCCATGTAATGACTTTGTCGGTTTCAGTCCACTCTGGGTTTTTTGCAGCGAGGGCATCTTGTACAGTTCGGTCTACTTGATTTCTACTCTTTCGGATCTCCGATAGCAGGAGATCTTCAGGAGCCAATAGGTCGAGAGCTTGGATGAAAAGTTCCGGTTTCAGGAGAACGATGTTCTCGTTGTCCTTGTCCCCCGTCTCAAGACCTGTCATCCTCGACAGGGCATCAGCTTTTGTCATCGATTTACCAGGCTTATGAACAAGATCGAAATTATACTCCGCTAATTCCAGTACCCAGCGCGCTTGTCGTCGGTTGAGCTTCTGCGGCTTCTTGAAGTACTGGAGGTTTGCGTGATCCATAAAAATTTCGATCTGTTCCTCCGCACCTAGTAAATACTGTCGCCAGTCGTCAAGTGAGTCCATAATCGCCATGAGTTCTTTATCATAAATTTCGTAATTACGCTCAACCTCGTTGAGGGAACGTGAACGAAAAGCGATTGGATACCACCTATTGTCGACAAACTGTGATAAAACTGCGCCATTGGCGTAATCAGATGAATCAGCTTCGACTCGGAATTGTCCCTGGTTACGAGGAATCAACAAAACAACCTCCTCACAAATACGGCGTTTCAGCTCCTCGAATGCATCTTCTTGTACTTTCTCCCACTTCCAAGTTCCATTCCCAGTGAGCTGTGTCAGCGGCTTTGCGATAAGACTAAATCCACGAATAAAGTGCCTGAAGAAGTTGCAAAATCCTAAGAATTGCTGAACGTCGCGCTTCTTTTGTGGAGTAGTCCATTCTCTAACGGCTTGTACTTTCTTGGGATCCATGCGAATAGTTCCGTTACCAATGATGATACCGAGGTAGTCAATAACCGGTTTTTCGAAAGAGCATTTTTCGGGTTTAAGAAACAATTTGTGCTCCCGTAGAATATCGAGTACTTGCTTTACAATTCGTCAATGCTCCTCTATACCATCAGTAAAAATCAGTATGTCATCCATGTAAACGATAACATGACCTCTATTGACAAGGTCTCGCAAGATGTGGTTCATAAAACCTTGGAATGTCGCAGGAGAGTTAGTGAGTCCGAAGAACATAACAGTTGGTTCGAATAACCCCTGGTTAGTTCGAAAGGCCGCTTTCCATTCGTCACCTTCCTTTATGCGGATGTTGTTAAATCCCCATCTGATATCCATCTTAGTGAAGACTTTAGCGCCTTTTAAATGATCGATTAGTTCCTGAATGAGAGGAAGTGGGTACCGGTTTTTAACCGTCATCTCGTTCAGTTTGCGATAATCTTGTACCGGTCGTAAGGTGCCATCTTTCTTTTTGACGAAGAAGAAAGGGGATGCCATCTGCGAAGTAGAAGGTCGGATTTGTCCAGTTCTAAGGTTCTCTTCAAGAAACTTATCGAGCGCCTGTTGTTCCTTTGGGTTTAGTGGATATACTTTACAATCTAAAGGTTTGGAACCTGGCGTTAGATCGATAGCGTGGTCCCAAGGGCGTCGTTGTGGCAACTGGTCGAATTCCTTCTGACTGAAGACATCTGGATACTCTTCGACATAGGGTTTGGAAGTGTCGAACTCTTCGACTGTTTCTTTCTTGGCTTGTTCCTCCGTCCACTTCCGTGACTGTACCTGCTCATGAACGTATCTATCCCAGTCGAACAAGAAAAGCTGTTCGCCTTCCTGCAATACTGCTCTAGAATGAGTATCCTCTGGTGTCCAAAAATGTGGGTTGTAACCGCATCTTGTTGGGCACCTGTCGAAAGTCAGTTCAGACGTTTTCCAATCAATACTAGGGTTATGATGTCGTAGCCAGTCTAGTCCTAGAAAGATATTATTCTTTCCTAGACTTACTACTCCGAACTGTACGATCTCTGAATGATCACCGATGGTCATCCGGATCTCGATGTATTCGTCTATTGATCCGGAGTCATTGAGTGTACCGTCGGCATTGTAAACAGGTGTTTTGATTGGTAAATCCTTTGTGATGAGGTTACGCCGTTTGACGAATTCTGAATCAATGCAAGAACCGGTAGCTCCACTGTCGAGGAGTCCTTCTGTGACGATTTATCGAGTATCCTCCAGTGTCTCGAGTATTGCTGGGAGTTTCAGACTTTTGCCGCGTGTCCCGCGAACATAACTTCTTTTGTTCTTGAGACTCCGGATGGTGTTGACTGCTGTTTTCCAGTTTCGTTTTCGTATGTCCATGATGGTTTCTTCAGAGGCTTCTTTTTCCCGGGAAAAGGGCATCCAAGTTCGTAATAATCCCACTGCTCTCGGGATCTGGTCTTCTCTAACTCTCTGAGTTAGCCATTCAGCAGTGTCGGGTTCGTACCGTATAGGTTTTTCGGATTTTTCGGTTTTGTGTATGAAGTTGGACGCGTTTTTCTGTTTAGTACCTGTACTGATTACATAATCAACGCCATTATCAACAAATTCCGAAATGTCCGTGTGCGAAGGCTCCTGCAGACCTATATCTACTGCAGAGCCTTTGGAAAACCCAAATCGTTAATGAAATCTGTACGTTCCTGCTCACTCATGTTCAACATAATACCTTGGACTACCGCCTTTCTCTTGTGCGGGCAGTTCCTGCTCATGTGGCCTGGTTCGCCACAGTTGAAGCACAAACGCTTCTCCCTTGCCTGGTCGATGTCCATCGGCCTGCCCGTTCCTCCGAACGTGGTGCCGGTAGCATCTCTTCTTGGCGCCGCAGAATACTCTGCCTTCGGAGCTACTTTTGGCTCCTGCCGGTTCTGCTGAGTGGACGATTGTCCACGACTCTGTCCCTGTGGGTTAGCGTTCCACCACCCCGCATACCCGTATCCTCTCTTCTGTTCGGTCCACTGCCGCCTTACGTTATCAGCCCCTGTGACTACCTTCTTCAACTCCTTGTAGTCTTCAAAGGGCTCCATCCGTCCCTTAATGATGTCGTATAGGAGTGTGTGATCAACCGCTCTCTCCGCTAGGGTAAGAACATGCGACTCATCCTTCTTGTACCCGGCATCTTTCAGCAACAATTCGAACTCTTTGAAAAAGTCGCTGGCCGAGGACTTCCCCTGTCGGATATAAGTTAGTTTGTCACGGGCCTCCTTCTCCTTCGCGACGTTTGTGAACTCCCTGTCCATGTCGTCAATGAGCTGCTTCCCCGTAATATCCCATGTCCCTCTGTCGATATCGAAGTGGTCATCAGAGTAGACCTGAGCCCATTCGTCGGCCTTTCCTCCAACCAGGAAGGACATAATGATAGTGGTGACTCGGTGGGAGTTGTCAACTTGTTTTGTCTCCGTCAACTCAGAGACGTAAGCCATCATTCGTCGTCGCCATGGTTGGTAGGTGGCGGGATCACCATCGTAGTTCCCTGGTGTATTGACAAACACCCGGCGTGGACTAGAAGTGATGGTAGCAACTTCTGCTGGGTCGGGCGCATGTATCGACCGATCAGTCATGTTGAGTTATAGGAAGGAGGATGAGCGTGTTTGGTAAAAATGAAAATGTGTAACGTATCGAGAAAAACTAGTTTCCAACAGTATGTTGAATCCTAGGCAAGTTTATAAAAGTTTGTTGTGACGGGTGGTGTGTGGTAGGAGCTCTATTCTTCTGTTAGCGACTCGCTAGCTCTCACAAGAGACAACCAGGCGTCACACGATAGACGATGAGCAAGAGGATGAAAAAGCAAAAGAGGATGGATAAAACAACCCAACTACAAGTCTAGCTACCGAGGAGTATAGACAAGAATAGAGCTAAGGAATATAACTACAAAATACTAAGTCTTATATACTATTGGGATATGAAGCCGTGAGAGATATCTCGCGCCGTTACCGTGAGGATCTACAATAAGAGTCGCTCGTATCCATAAGTAAAGCTGTAGGTATTAGGTGAGTAAACAATAAGGCAATATAGAAAGAGGCATGGAAGCGGAACAATAATGACGTCGTCCTGTCAATGAACTGACAGGCACGAGAGAGTCGCGCCTAAGTGAAACGACAATGCGAGAACAATAAGGTTGACGCGTGTAACCTAAATGATAATGAAAATATAATAAGTGCTAGTGTAAGCGCTTTGGTGATTAGGTAAGTAAATAAAAGAAAAGGAAAAGAATAATGAAAAAAGATCGTTTCATGACAAGTAGCTCGCCAGAGGGAAACTGAACATTAAGAGATGTAGTCTCAGCAATTGGGTTTGGAGATAATGAACCATTGAAAAGTCTAAGATTGATCAGAGGAATAGAAGAAGGAGAAAGAAAATGTTTTTGTACAAAGTGAGAATCAATAAAGCAATCAGTAGAACCAGAATTGAGTAAAGAGATAAAAGAAAGCTTTGTAGGAGCACCATGAGGGTGCTCATGAAATGAATAATCTATAGTAAGAGGTATAGTAAAAGATCATTTATCATAGGAAAGAGTGGATGCATTTAATTTAACTTTCCTGGTAGTACAAACCTGGTTGACACAACTCCTGCTTCATACTGGGGTACAGGAGTTGTGGACTATTTTTCTGATACTAAAGAGGTAATTGCCACTACTTCCTGTGGTTCTGTGGCCTGTCCATGAGTTTTGCAAGCCTTTTTTTTCTTGCAGTCATCAAACTTGTGGTTTCCACCACAAAACCCACACAACCCCAACTTCTTCTGGTGTTCTGATTCCTTCACAAGGAGCTTGCCATCCAAGCCAAGGTTATTTGCATATGCCAGTTGAGATACCACAGAACTTGTTGATGATGAGGAATTTCCACCTCCACTAGACTTACCTTTCTTCCCTGAGTTATTTGTTGAAGTTGTCAGTGTGTTGTTCACAGAGGAGGACAAGGGAGATTGTGAAGAACCTGGCTGATTCTGTTAAGAATATAGGTAATCAATACTCAGGCATCTCACAGTAAGGTGGAAATGACTGTATTGAGTCAGTACACTACCTGTTAAGAATATAGGTAATCAATACTATGTGAAGTAATCAGTAAAATTATGAAGAGTATCAAAGAAGATATAGAGCTCACCTCAGGTGTCTCACAGTCAGGTGGAAACAACTGAGGTGGGCAATAGGTAAAGATAGATATAAATAAGAGTCCGAAATGATAAGAAATGGAGGCAGATAAGTAGATAAATGATAAATGAAACCGATGCAATGGAATGGCAGGAGGGATCAAGTCTCATGACACTCTCCCTGAGTACCTATGCTGATTCCATCCCCATTTTGTTCACAAAGTTCTGAACAACATACCATGTAAGGGGTTTCGTGAACAGATCTGCAACATTCTCCTTTGACGCCACATAGGTAAATTTTAAGTCACCTTTGCGTGTCTCATCCCTGATCCATGCCCAATTCAAATCAAAATGCTTGGTACATCTGTGTTTTGTGGTTGACTCAGTCAGTGCAATGGCACTTGTATTATCAATGAATATGGAGCTGGTGTTACCACTTCCTAACCCAACCTTGGCCATGAACTTATCCATCCATTTGGCTTGCTTCCCTGTGTGAACCATTGATAAATACTCCACCTTGGTGGTAGATAACACCACTACCCATTGCTTGGATGATGACCATGATATAGCTCCTCCAGCACCTGTGAAAACATAACCCATTGTTGATTTTCACATAGCCATCCCATTTTCTTCTTTTATGTCGGCGTGAGATGCATCGCAATATCCAATAATTCCCATCTGCTCTGGCTCCCCCTGACAATGGTGGCAGTAGGTAATGGATAAATCAATAGTACCCTTCAGGTAAGCCAAAATGTGAATAGTGGAACTCCGATGGATGGGACATGGATCTTGTGCATATCATTGGAGTAAAGCAATGGCATAGGCAATGTCTGGATGAGTGCCTTGTGCCAAGTGATTTAGACAGCTGAGTAATCCCATATAGTCTTGGTCAAGCATGAAATGGTGGTCTTCTGGTGATATAGGGTTCTGTTGGGTATCGGAAAAATCAATACTGTCAGTAATAGGACTGAATTTGGGGGCACAATCCATCATCCCAAAGCATTCGAGAGTTTTCTGAATCAGTGGTTTCTGATGGATAGATATGTTGCCATTGGATTGGAATCAAAGGGTAATGTCATGAAATGCTCTTTTCATTATTCTTTTTCTTTTCTTTTATTTACTTACCTAATTACCAAAGTGCTTACACCAGCACTCATTATATTCTCATCTTCATCTAGATTATGTTGACTAAGCAATTGATCCTGGTTATATAACTCTAGTGCTAAGAAGACTAACCGCTTCAGCACAATATGAGTTTGCCCCAGTTGAGTGACTAAGGCTTAACAAACCTACTCTTACCATTGACATGATAGCTCAGTGGTTAGAGCACCAGTCTAGAGTACTGTGTGGTCACTGGTTCAATCCCAGCTTGTGTCAACATTTATTTTCCCTTCTATGTAAAGATCACTTGATCATGTCAAGCTACTGCCACACTTGTCACATGGTCACCTGACCTCTAACAGATTACACGTGTCAACCTTATTGTTCTCACATTGTGGTTTCATCCATGTGCAACTCTCTCGTGCCTGTCAGCTCATTGACAGGATGACATCATTATTGTTCCACCTCCATGCTTCTTTTATATTGCCTTATTGTTTACTCACCAAATACCTACAGCCTTACTTATGGATATGAGCAACTCTTATTGTAGATCCTCACAGTTATGGCATGAGATGATTCTCATGGCTTCATATCCCATTTGTATATAAGACTTAGTATTTTGTAGTTACTGTTATATATATGCCAAGCTCCACTATGCTTTCCGGATGATTTCCGAGGTCATCGATTTGTTACAGGTATGCTTCTGCTACCTTGTACAGAACATCTGGAAGTTATGGAAACAACAATGGTAATTCATTCCTATCCTTTCCTTATCGGTTTGGGACCGGACCGTACAACGACATCCAATGTTAACGGATATGATCACTTTTAATTCCCACCCTATTATCTTTTAATTATATTATCGGGAACTTTTTACAATACTTATTGTTTTATTCCAGATACTCATTGTTCTTCCTTTCACAATTAGGATTACTGGTATATAAGCATTAGTGTCCAGTAGATAGTTCTCCAGTTTAAATATCAACTTAGATCATTCCGATCTAGAGAGGTTATCCCTATAACTCTGTCCGGACTTTCCAGTCTAACTTGATAGTTGTCTGAACTTATCCGGTCGACTTCTGGACGTCCGAAATCTATGAACATCCACAGAACCACTACAACATAGCGGGAGCACTACTGAAAGTGGTGCTAAGGTTCTTGTTCGACTTTACATTCTACCTTTCTACTGATTGGTAGTTACTGCTCAAACCAGGGGACTATCGGCACACTCTGTACTATACTATTCACACTAGACCTCATGGAACCTCACCGGAACAGTCTTAACAGTATATTTAAACTATCACTCGCTATTGTCGTACTCATTTGTATTCATGGTGCCTCCAATAACTCGACAAGCCCAGAGGAACTGGATGAGAACTCTCACCAGAACTACTAACAATTCGGATGTACCGAATCAGGCTGAAGAGTCAAACCCTTTCCTCGCTAACACACAATCCTTCGCACCATACTCCGAATCTATATTGGCCTTAGGAGGGCAAAGGAGAACAAATTTTTTCGGACCAATGACGTCAACTGCACATTCCACTACGGAGGTGAATCCGGAGTTCGCGATCAGAGGAAATACCGAAACATTAGACTATGAAATCCAAACACTATACACCGCAACTGGAATACCGGTTCAGGTAAGAACACCACGGACGGCAACTCGAATAGCTACCACGTCATCCGCAATTATACCTCCATCACCAACGGCAGCAGCCATTTTCGGACAGCTCTTGGCCTGAAATGCACTGGACAACACTCAAATTCCTGAAGGACAGGAAGAAGATCATCCCGAAGAAGATAATTGGGAGGATCAAGATGGTGAGGAAGATCCGGTAGGGGCTGAAGAAAATCCAGCTGACCCAGATGGATCGGATGATGATGAAGGACCAGGTGGTGGTGGACCAGGTGGTGAGGGATCCGGAGGACAGGGAAGTCCTAGGAGACCAATATTCCCACCAAATAACAACTCTTCTGAACAGGAGTTTCTTCAAACGTTCCAAGCTTTCCGAGGAACACTTGAAGGATTGGGTAATGCGATCGGAGCCCTCCGAATCAAGTAAAGCGAAAGTTTGGGAACCAGATGTTTTCGATGGTCTTGAGCCTTGGAAACTTAAATCCTTCCTAGTTTCCTTATCCCTCGTCTTCCTAGATCGACCGAACTATTTCAGTGATCAAAGGAAGATCGCTTACACCTTGTCTTATCTGAGTGGATCCGCTCGCGAATGGTTTGAACCAGATATCCTCGACCCCAATGCAGTCTCACTTCCTATGTGGACCAGTTCTTTTTCGGCACTCGTGAAGGAGTTACAAGATAATTTCGGTCTTTACGATGCACAGGGGGATGCCGAGGATAAACTCGGAAACTGAAAGATGAAGGAAAACGAATCGGTTCGTAAATTTAACATCCGATTCAATACACTCACTGCTCTCACCGATTGGAATTCGAGTTCCTTGAAGTGGGCTTATCAGCATGCCCTAGCGTCCCGAATTAAGGACGAAATGGCCCGTGTTCCGGAGCCTTGAAACCTTGCCTAATATCGGGCAGAGGTTCTCCGGATCGACAACTGGTACTGGCGAAGAGAAGAAGAGAAGAAACAAGAGTCTGCTCGTTGCGGCAGATCAGGTTTGGGGAGTAAAACCTCGAACCCGGGTAAGAAGGGTAATCCAAATCCTTCGAACAAAACTTCTGCTTCATCGGAAAATCAGTCTAAAGGTACTAATAGCCTGCAGACTACTGGTCAGAATCAAGGGAAGAAGCCTTGGTTCGACAATAAGAACAAATCGGCCAGCAATGGACCTTTGGGTCAATCTTCTTCGAACTCTTCAACTTCTCAACAGGCGAAGCCATACCAGAAACATCTCGGACCGGATGGCAAAGTCAAGCTGGAAGAGAAGGAGAGACGCAGGAAGTTCAACCTGTGTATGTTCTGTGGCGGTAAGCATAAACTAGAAGATTGTCCTAATCGGAAATCAAGCCAACCTCGTGGTCGAGCGGCGGAGGTTGAGGATGCTACCACAAATGTCCAATCATCTTCGGATGATTCGGAAAAATAATTCGCAGCTCTTGTACCCTGGTACGAAGCGAGAGTTGCGTTGATTTGGTTCGTGCCTACCCAGGGGAAGTAATACTTAATGCATCCGCTCTTTCTGAATACGAACGATCTCTCCGATTTACAATTACTACTGAATTTCAATCACCGGAAGAACCGGCCGGTACATTATCTTTACTACAATTTCCATGCTTACTTGATTCTGGTTCTACAGACTCTTTTCTCGATTCTTCCTATGTAAAAAAGCATTCTATTCCGACAAAACCTATATCTCTGATCAATCTCCGTTTATTTGATGGTTCTCTTACCGCAAATTCTATTTCGGAAATGGTTGAACTTTCAATCCCTTTTACAACCGGCGAGTCTTTTACAATTAACTTCTATGTTACTTCATTGGATTCATCTTGCAAAGCCGTACTAGGATATAGTTTTTTGTCCCGCTACAATCCGTTGATTGACTGGGTTACAAAAACAATTTCTTTCCAAAACACTGACCGAGATGTTTTCAAACAGACGTCTACACTTCCGGATACTTTAAATTCAAGATCCGAAGTGTCCGCTCCACCTCTGGAGCTACTAACGAAACCAGATGCATCACGCTCTAAACTTCGCTCTCGCCTTACACCTCGTCCACTCATGGACAAATTTCCATATGAACCCATCTACTCATACCCAACAGTATCGCAAATGGGATCTCATACCGAATCTGCGGAGAAACCGGACGTCAACATCACACTTCTGGGGGCAGTGGCTTTCAACCGGGTCTGCAAGGACACTGGTATCGAGCCGATTCTATTTCGTTACATCCCTTCCGAAATTACTGCTAAGGGTTCTAGTACTGAAGAATTTGAATCTCAGGAATGAGGATCTACCCTTCCGGATCAATATGCCGAATTTGCTGATGTCTTTGACAAGAGCTCTTCCGAAGAGCTTCCGGAACATCGATCTTATGACCTAAAGATTGATTTAGAAGAAGGTGCCGAGCCACCTCTCGGAAGACTGTACCCCTTATCTCCAAAAGAATTGGGGGCCCTTCGCGATTTCCTGGATAAGCAACTAGCTACAGGTATAATTCAAACCTCCTCTTCACCATATGGTGCACCGGTTCTATTCGCACTGAAGAAGGATGGATCTCTCCGACTATGTGTTGACTTCCGAGGAATTAATCACATCACGAATAAGGACCAATACCCATTACCCTTAATATCCGACTTGCTGGATGTGCCCCGAAAGGCGGCCGTATACACTAAGCTTGATTTAGCTCATGCCTATCATCTTGTACGGATTGCAGAAGGTGATGAATGGAAGACTGCTTTCCGGACTTGCTACGGGTCTTACAAGTGGAAAGTAATACCGGAAGGGCTCACCAATGTGCCGGCTGCTTTTCAAAGATTTGTTAACTCTATCTTTGCGGACTTACTAGACGTTTATGTGATCGTTTACATTGACGATATTCTAGTATATTCTGATAATCCGGAAGATCACGAGGAACATGTCCGAGAAGTTCTCCGAAGACTCCAACAAGCTCAACTCTACTGCAATCTCGCGAAATGTTTCTTCGGAGTTGACACGGTCGAATATCTCGGGTACATTTTATCTCCCACCGGCCTTACCATGTCTTCGGATAAGTTAAAAGCTATTATTGAATGGCCAGTGCCTCGAAAGGTCAAAGATATTCAGTCTTTTCTCGGATTTGCCAATTTCTACAGGCGTTTCATTTACAATTATAGCGACATTGTGATTCCATTAACCTGACTCACCCGAAAAACAACGGATTGGATTTGGACTGCGGAATGCCAGTCGGCTTTCAAAAATCTCAAGCATGCGTTCACCAGCACTCCTATTCTAGCTCACTGGGAACCTAATCGACCACTCATCATGGAAACTGATGCTTCCGACTATGTGATCGCAGCAATCCTTTCAATTCGGCTTTCGGATGGGGAAGTACATCCAATCGCTTTTCTTTCCCGCACACTTCACACAGCGGAACTAAATTATGATGTTCACGACAAAGAACTTCTAGCTATTTTCGAAGCTTTTAAAGCTTGGCGGCACTACCTCGAAGGCACCGGAGACCCGATCGATGTGGTCACTGACCATAAAAATCTTGAGTACTTTTCCACAACGAAAGTTCTGACTCGGAGACAGGTCCGATGGTCCGAATACCTTCACCAATTCAATTTGGTGATCTGGTTCTGACCGGGTAAATTAGGGGAAAAGCCAGACTCCATCACTAGACAATGGGACGTCTACCCAAAAGAGGGGGATATTGGATATGCCCAAGTCAATCCACAGAACTTCCGGCCCGTATTCACTAATGAACAGCTGACCGCTTCACTTCGGGCTACTTTCCTTGAAGGACCGGTCCTCTGGGCATCGATCATTATGGACATCAATGCTTTACATGAAGCAATTTGGCAATTGTTACCAATTGATCTGGATTCTGCACTAGGATTCACATATGCCCAAGACACTACTAAGCCTTGATGGACATTGGGCGAAGATGATCTACTATGACTTGATAACCGGATATACGTTCCGAATCACTCGGATCTACGGCTACAAGTTCTACGATATTTCCATGATCACCCTCTTTCTGGCCATTTCGGTCAAAACCGGACTCTAGAATCCATTCGTCGGCAGTATACCTGGCCTAAGGTCTGGGATTTCATATGAGACTATGTTGCCTCCTGCACTACTTGTGGTAGGAACAAGTCCCGCCAACATCGGCCTTATGGATTGCTAAAACCTCTTCCGGTACCAACACGCCCTTGGGATTCCATATCCATGGACTTTATTGAAGAACTTCCAATGTCGGATGGTTACAATTCCATCCTAGTCATTGTGGATCGATCATCAAAACAATCCATTTTTATTAAGTGTCATACTACAATCACATCCGAACAATTAGCTGAACTTTTTGTCATTCATGTCTTCTTGAAACACGGAGTACCGAGCCATGTAACCTCAGACCGAGGCTCGGAATTCGTCTCCGCATTCTTCCGGGCCCTCGGCCAATCATTAAATATGGAACTTCACTATACTTCCGGATATCACCCTGAAGCCGATGGTCAAACCGAACGAGTCAATCGAACCCTGGAGCAATATATCCGCATTTATTGCAATTACCAACAGGACAATTGGTCCGGCCTTCTACCAATGGCCGAGTTCGCGTACAATAATGCACCAAATGTGTCTACAGGTATTACACCCTTCTTTGCTCACAAAGGTTACCATCCGAATGTATCCATTTGACCAGAAGTTGATATCCGATCCGATCGGGCTCGTGATTTTGTCGTCAATTTGGATGAAGTCCATTCATTCCTTCATGATGAAATTACTAATGCTCAGCATCAGTATAAAGAACAGGCTGACCGGAAGCGTATTTCTGCTCCTGAATTCCAGATCAGATCCGAAGTCTTTGTATTAGCCAAACACATCCAATTGACCCGGTCCACTCCGAAGTTCTCGCAAAAGTATCTTGGACCATTCAAGGTTACCGAACGCATCGGAACATTAGCCTACAAGATACAACTACCAGATTACCTCTCCAGAATACACCCCGTATTTCATGTTTCCCAATTGGAACCGTACACTCCCAATCCGATACCTAACTGCATGCAAGCTCCGCCACCTCCGATCAAGGTAGATGGTGAACAGGAGTTTGAAGTTGCAGAGATCCTAGATTCGAAAATGGATCGTAGGTACCGACGGTGTCCATTATGGTACTTTATCCATTGGAAAGGTTATGAAGGTACCAAAGAAGAATTCTCGTGGATTGGAGCCGACGAAATGCATGCCGATGAACTCCTCGGAGAATTCCATAACTAATACCCATCGAAGCCGGGACCCTTGCAGGACATCAACTAAAATTGTTGTATGATTCTACTTATCTTTTTCTATATTTTCTTTTCACTTCCGAACGGTTGAAATCGACCGAAGGGATTACCGCCATGATAGTTTATTGAGTGATAATCCCTTACCGGAATTTCGTACACCTACTCTTTCGCACTTCTGCTATTTTTTACACTTCCGCTATCCGGACATATCTGTCCGAAATTTAAACTCATTTCTTACAAGTATTATCAGCCGATTTCATTCGGCATATTCCTTACTTTTCCGTTTCAACTATGATATAATTTCTTACTTAAGTCCGATACCGGACAATTTATTAGGACACAATATTAAAAGAATCGAATTTTATTCAAAGTCCAAAATTCTACTACTAGGCCTATTCTCGGCCTTTACCCTTTCTATCCCCTGTTCTTTTCATCCGCTCTTCTTCCGTTTCCTCTTCGTCACCTCGGACTCTCACAAGAAAACAAACCATGTCCTCCAGGAGACCTAATTGCCGATGCAGATCTCTTACATCTCCTCGGAGATCCTCCATAGTCCGATTGCTGGACGATGCAACCACTTCTTCTCTTTTCACCCGCTTACTTTCCCTGGGATGTCCGGTCGTTACCAACGAGCAGCGGACTTTGGCTCTGCGGCAAGCCTGGCAAGAGGAGGACCAGACTCCTACCATGTCACAAGGAATGCCTTTCGCGAGGCATCGGTCGCACTTTGAAGTCTTTTGAGGAAAAGCAATTGGGTCTGGCTCTGGAGCCCCGTCATTGTCATTGTCGGCGTCCTCGGGTTCCGAGGACGAGGAGTCATCATTTCATAGATTAGGATCTACCGACGCAGCGACCTGAGGGAAACATTAGAACAAGCTGGAGAGAAAATTGAGTTAAGACGCACCTTAACAAGAATACACTTTTGTTTCTTGGATATAGAAGTTTCCAATTTCTCCTCCTCCCCCTCCTTCGCTAAATTAGCCTTCTCAGCTTCTTTCTGCTTGGCCACTTCCTCGGCCATGACCTTTTCTTTGGCTAATCTACGGGCTGCCTCCATTGCAATCTGCCATTGTTCTTCTTCCTCTTCCTTGCATTGACGGATTTCAGCAAGGCGGGCCTCTGCAGCAGCCTCTTCCTTTTCTTCCTCAGCCTTGCGTTCGGCTTCGAGTTTGGCTCATTCCTCCTTCCGTTTCTGGAGGTGGGAGATCTCAGCCTCTTCCTCATCGTCCGAGGGCAGGGAGGAGTTGGTACGGGAGATGGGAGGAGACATGGAAGAAAGAAAGAGAAAGTGGGGACTTAGAAAATTTTATTCGAACAGGTATTTATAGCCTACCAACCGTAACGTGGCTGACTGATCAAATTCCGAAACTTTCTGATTAGTATTTTCTTTTCTGATCTGTTGATTGGATCAATACTTTTCCGACGAACGGCTGTCGTACGAGGCTTTTGAGGGCAAAAGCCTAATAGGGGGATACTGTTATGGGTATGCTTCTGCTACCTCGTACGGAACATCTGGAAGTTACGGAAACGACAATGGTAATTCATTCCTATCCTTTCCTTATCGGTTTGGGACCGGACCGTACAACGACATCCAATGTTAATGGATATGATCACTTTTAATTCCCACCCTATTATCTTTTAATTATATTATCGGGAACTTTTTACAATACTTATTGTTTTATTCCAGATACTCATTGTTCTTCCTTTAACAATTAGGATTACTGGTATATAAGCATTAGTGTCCAGTAGATAGTTCTCCAGTTTAAATATCAACTTAGATCATTCCGATCTAGAGAGGTTATCCCTATAACTCGGTCTGGACTTTCCAGTCTAACTTGATAGTTGTCCGAACTTATCCGGTCGACTTCTGGACGTCCGAAATCTACGAACATCCATGGAACCACTACGACATAGCGGGAGCACTACTGAAAGTGGTGCTAAGGTTCTTGTTCGACTTTACATTCTACCTTTCTACTGATTGGTAGTTACTGCTCAAACCCGGGGACTATCAGCACACTCTGTACTATACTATTCACACTAGACCTCACGGAACCTCACCGGAACAGTCTTAACACAGGCACTTTGTGGAACTTGCTGTTGTGGCATGCTATACAGGATATGGTACTTACTTCATTTTCTCCTACACTTCTTCCTTTCTTTATCTTTGGGACTGTTCGGACTCTTCTACACCCTTCCACATCCTTCTATCATCCTTCAGAGCTTTCAATCACATTCTAGATACTTCTATTGGTTTCCCGCGCTGTCGCTTACTCATCCGAACACCTGTTAGGAGCGTGCAAGTCGAGTGGACCTTCAATACTGCTATTGACAATATCCTCGCTACACTGCGCGGTCCGTGTTGAGTCTGTTTGAGATCGAAGTAGCGTTGACTGAAGATCGACGGGGTCGAATGAGGTTAAAGGGAGATAGAGAGTAAGTCGAGTATAATATTAGCATTGTACCAATTCGATATTAAAACTAAAGCTTCTACCTATGACCGCAAGCCTTATATGCTAAGTTCGTTATCTCCAGTATCGCTACAGAATATCCTAATGTAGTTACAGCGAATCAGAAGTAGAGATAACAAGTGCGGATAGGAAGACAATGGACTAATGGGGAGAGGAAGGCGGTATGGTGTATAGCCCGTCCAAAGGGTTAGCGACGGGATAAGGAGGACAGGTGGATAGGTATCACAGAAGTAGATTACCTGATCCATATCATCGGTGCGTTGCATCGATGATGGACTTGATCCTGTATGATTGACTATGTTGGTGTGGAGCACTACGTGCGATGTATATGACCGGTGCGCATGATCGTAACAACACCCATATATATAGTACAGTAGTTGACACCTAGTTCCCCATCTTGACCTCTTGGTCTTTGGAACTAGGTTAGTACTTGTATCTTTGTTTACACTCGATATACTCACTTGGTCTTTGGAACTAGTTTTCCTTGTGTGACCCTAGTGATTGGCCCTTGCACTATTGCTGTTGTCTTGATCCTTATATTTTTCAACCTTTGTGTGTGGTGCTAGCCCCACCCCTCACCTCGGTCTGTGCTTTGAGCCTGTGCTTCCTCCGTGCTTTCCCCTTTTGTCACCACACTTGTGCTCTAGGGAGGGGGTAATGTCACGAAATGCTCTTTTCATTATTCTTTTCTTTTATTTACTTACCTAATTACCAAAGTGCTTACACCAGTGCTCATTATATTCTCATCTTCATCTAGATTACACACATCAACCTTATTGTTCTCACATTGTCATTTCATCCATGCGCGACTCTCTCATGCCTGTCAGCTATTGACAGGATGACATCATTATTGTTCCGCCTCCATGCTTCTTTTATATTGCCTTATTGTTTACTCACCAAATACCTACAGCCTTGCTTATGGATATGAGCAACTCTTATTGTAGATCCTCACAGTCATGGCATGAGATGATTCTCACAGTTTCATATCCCATTTGTATATAAGACTTAGTGTTTTGTAGTTATATTCTTGAGCTCTATTCTCGTCTATCCTCCTTGGTAGCTAGACTTGTATTTGGGTTGTCTTATTCTCATTGCTTTTCATCCTCTTGCTCATTGATTCTTGTGTGATGCCTGGTTGTCTCTTGTGAGAGCTAGCAAGTCACTGACAGCTTACACCAGTGCTTGTTATATTTTCATTTTCATCTAGATTACACACATCAACCTTATTGTTCTCATGTTGTCATTTCATCCATGCACAACTCTCATGCCTGTCAGCTCATTGACAGGACATTGTCATTATTGTCCTGCCTCCATGCTTCTTTTATATTGCCTTATTGTTTACTCACCGAATACCTACAGCCTTACTTATGGATACGAGCAACTCTTATTGTAGATCCTCACAGTTACAGTGTGAGATGATTCTCACGGTTTTATATCCCATTTGTATATAAGACTTAGTATTTTGTAGTTATATTCCTTAGCTCTATTCTTGTCTATTCTCCTCAGTAGCTAGACTTGTATCTGGGTTGTCATTATTCTCATCACTTTTCATCCTCTTGCTCATCAATTCTTGTGTGATGCCTGGTTGTCTCTTGTGAGAGCTAGCGAGTTGCTGACACAAGGTTGATATTTAAACTGAAGAACTACCTATTTGATACCATAGCTTTATACTATAGGTAATTCCAGATTGCAAAGCAATACTAGGCCCAAATGGGTTAGTTCATAATTGAAGAACAAAGGAAAGGATATAAAAGGAATAGTACCCATCCAATAAGGATGAGAAAAGATAACGAAGGATACTTTGCGTCAGAAATCCTTTGCAAAGTAAATACATAGTGATAGAGGATATAAGTGATATATCTAAAGTGCAAAAAAGATTGTGAAGTTTCATAAAGACTTAGCTTTGCACAGATATAACAGTCTGGAATAAAACATTAAGTATTGTAAAAAGTCCTCGATAATAGAATGAAAAGATAATAGCATGAGAGAATAAAAGTAATTGCATCCAGTAACTCAGATTGTCGCGAGACTTGATCCCTCCCGCTGTTCCATCACATCAGCTTTGTTTATCATTTATCTACTTATCTGCCTCCGTTTCTTATCATTTCGGACTCTTATTTATATCTATCTTTACCTATCACCCACCTCAGTTGTTTCCACCTGACTGTGAGATGCCTGAGGTGAGCTCTATATCTTCTTTGATACTCTTCGTACTTTTACTGATTACTTCACATAGTATTGATTACCATACATTCTTAACAGGTAGTGTACTGACTCAATACAGTTGTTTCCACCTTACTGTGAGACGCCTGAGTATTGATTACCTATATTCTTAACACAGATGCATCGTACGATTCAGTTCTGAACTGGTAAGACAAGGAAGGGGCGAAGTCAAATTATTGGTACTGTATATTTCCTACAAAGGTCCGGAGGCATACCCGTAACATCCATATAGTTGAAAATATAACAAAAATTCAAAAAGTTTTACATAAGATGCCATAACTTGGCAAAAACTTTGACATAACTTTCAGTATATTTATGTGGTAACATATTATATCAAAAGTCTCTTATAAGTTACGAAAATTTTCTAAAACCTATGCTATGAAAAAAAATTTTTGTTCATTACATATGTTTTTGATAAGTTAAAAAATTTATCGGAAGATTGGGAAATTTTTGGCATCCGAAATATTTCCACCAAATTTTCAATAAGTAAAAAATCTGATGAGGTTTTGCCCCCTGTGTAATGGTAAACAAATGGAAGATAACAGATGCAATTCTTCACCATTAGTTTAAAGTATCTTGACCATTGAGCACAAAAATTATGCCAAAGATTTGGAAAATAAGTTCACCATTATTTCACCATTTCCCATGGTAAATAATGCTTTACCGCATCCTTCACATGAGGTCCGCCAAATTGTCAATAATGGCACACAATCAGTGTGCATGCACCACAGGTAGTCAGTTTTCATTTTATACATATTCAAATGACGCTATGGTGACAATCTTGGTCCCAAGTACAATACTAGAGAATACAGAAGAATAGCAACAGGCATATCTGATCTATATCTTACTTATCACACCACGTAATATTTTCATTATGATCGTGACAAGATTGCTGAGGACAGAGAAGATGCTTGGCAAAAAAAACATGAGTTCACCTTGAGGGTCATTGGATTTTGCTCAGCAAGCTCATATCATATTTTCTCAATGTGTATATTCCCCCTAGGTAAAATGCTTAAATATGTGCATGGGACAAAACTTGAGCATATTGAAACATTCTGCCTAGGGGGTCTACACACTAATTATATTTGGAGTAACCTTGCTCAGTCACTTTTGACATGCATCGCGGAAGTCTCACGGTTTACAGGCTGCAAAAAAAATAATCCCACAATTGGCAGACTTAGCAAAGGGTGAATTCCCCGCAGTGAGCTTAACTCCATGGAGGGCACAAATCACGAATGGGACACTGTGTTTGCCCGAAAATACTTGAACATGGTTCAGCAATGGCACAGAACCAACAATGATGAGAGCTTTATCCCTCTGTCTAGGCATGCCTTGCATCAAAGTCAGAGCCTGAAAGTAGCTCATATAATGCTCATTCTAACTCAAGTTGAGGTATAAGTACAGCCTCTCAAGTATACAATCTCATTTATGGTGTACATATTTCAGATTGCCTCAACTTCCAATGTTGAATTGAGCCAATATCGAGCTGGAAGGGTTCCGAGTCCCGATTTGATTTCTAGGTCTTCGCAGACTAAGCTTGGGCTCGCGAGAGTACTTGTAATTTTTTCGAATGACCTTAGAAAGCGGCCTGAGCCTTTGCTCTCTCGGCGAATGAACCGCGCGGCTCCCACCGCGGCGTATGAGTATCCTGGTCTCTCTCTGAGCTGCCATCAGGCTCGGGTATACCCCAAGCGCCGCCCCCGGGCGTCTCAATCAGTAGTCGATCGCCTTTCCCCATCCACACTGTTGCTTTACCGCCGATGTTGATATTTCTTGTACATTCGGCGTTGTTCGAGTCTTCGGGAAGATCCCCGTCTTCCGCCCGAGGTCGTTTCACCCAAGTGTTTCGACCAAAACCACCAGGTCCACCACCTTCCATGCCATAAGGTTGCCTGGTCCGACGCTGTAGAAGGTGGCCGTAGGGAATGTAGGGGGGTGTAATCAAAGGGTCAGTATATAGCAGGACAAAGAAAAAGTACGGAGAAAGTAGCAAGGAAAGAAACTCACCTCGCTTAATATTGATACTTGCATCCCTTCCAAAAATTCTAGCTCTCGCACCACACCCTCCCCTCCACGCCATTTTCCCTTCCCTCCAGAGCCAGTCCGAAGGCCAAATTGGTGTAGCATGACAGGATAGCGCCTTTCGAGAATCTCAACATCTCCAATGCGGGTGTTCGTGATGTGCGTATGAACACCTGAAGTACCGTGCCAAGACGGTCCAGCACCCGAGCCACCAGCAATCGTCTATTATAAGTTAGTTATGTCAGTAAGTCTAGTCCGACAATGGGGCTGTAGTGACTATCTAGCTTGCCTCGTAGTATCCCCATCCTGCAACAGATTTCCCGTCCTTGCCCTTCCCGCCAGCCCCGAATGTGAGGTTACTGTTAGTAAAGTGTCAGGCTTCTAGTGAATGTCTAATCCGACGTCGGGCACCCGGGAATGATGCAAATATATCAGACAAATCAAAGATCATTCCGAACTATTGCCTCTGCACATTCGAGCAAACGGCGAAAAACGTGAGACATGGCCTCAAAGCACTTACTTTGTGCACCCTTGACTGGCTGCCGCAGCGTGGAAAGCTTTTAAAACTACATCCACAATTCGTTGAGAGGTCAAAACGTTTCCTCCGCACACAGCCGCTGTCCGAGACGGAGAAAGCAGCGACTTTGGCGGTATTCGTACTGTAGAATTCCCAAGTCAGCTGGTGCAGACAAAGTTCGAAAGATGCAAGGAAAAAAGGAGAAAGAGAAGAAACGTAAACAAGATAAGGGCGCATTGATTGGAAAGAACTTAGAAAAAAGCGAATGAGTTATTGAGCTTACTATTCAGAGGCACAAGACACCCTGCATTGAGGGGTATATCAAGATCTAACATCGACCTCATACAATAAATCACGGCAGAATGAACAACAGAAATGGGTGCATTCAAGTTGCCTCGCATTTCCCATCCAGTGCCTTCAAAATCCAAAACCGCCGATCCTTCCGCGGGATTGATAGTGACATTGAGCTGGATCTATGCGCCCAGATGCATATGAGAGGGCATATAGCGAGTCCCAAGGTCGCAGCAGTTGTTACGGTGGGAAAAATATCATGTTTGCGAAACAGTAGTTAACACATTAAACACGAGAAATCCATATTTGTTTTTTGTTAAATGATATGAAGGGAGAAGGGTGGCAGGAATGATGAGTGGAGCTCATGCACATGCATGACAAATAGCAGACTTACTGGAGAGCCGTCGTCCAAGTAATCAATAGCCGACAGTTCGGTCGTACCAGCGCGTTTGACAACATCTCGCAGAAGATTTCGGACGGACATTTCGGCATTGGAGCGAATGTGATACATGTATTCCTGAACAGTCGCCAAACCATAATCGTCCACAACTTGAACGAGTTCGTTATCAGAGATGTACATGTAGAGAAGAATACATATCGAAGAAAGGACGCACTTGCACGGATTAACTGGATGCCTTTGTGATTGGCAGCAATTTGCTACCAGATAAGGTCGAACATTTGTGATCCTACAGGACAAAAGTAGCTTACCGCCTTCAGATCACTTTCAACATCTCTGATATTTCTGCAACCAGAACTCCCTGGGTATTTGCTCGGCTGCTCGACCATATACTCCAATAAGCCTTCCCTATCGAATATCCCGCGGTCGACGATTTTGAAGCTGACAATTTCTGCGCCTTCTTCAAAAATGTTGACTGAGGTGGGTGGCATAGAACCGGGTAGAATACCCCCAATATCGGCATGATGACCTCTGGAAGCAGTAAAGAATATGATCTTCTTCGAAGTAGAGTCGAACACGGGTGTAATGATTGTGATATCTGGGAGATGTCTAGATGATGGAGATGAAAGGGTGAACTAATCACATATACAACCGACGTACGATCCTCCTGCATGAGGCGAATTGGTCATCAGCACATCGCCTTCCTTCAAATCCTTTCCGTAGAGGTTCATCTGGTACTTAACGGCACTGAAATCCATTAATATGGTATGAAAGCCTTGTATAATGGTAACTAACAAGCTCATTGAACCGAGATGAATCGGAATGAACGGTGCGTTTGCGACCAGGTCTCCATCTGGCGCAAAAAGAGCACATGAAAAGTCCAAACGTTCTTTGATATTGGTGCTAATTGACGTCTGCTGTAAAGATCTGCCCATGGCTTCAGCTACGCTCATAAAGCGATTTGCGAAGAGCGTCAACAAAATAGGGTCAGGTTCATGATAGCTGGCCATCGTGAAGTTGAAGATGGAAGAATATGTCGCGATAGCGATGTTATAAGCTGGTTATGAGGGTTTCCTGAAGTCACGTTCCGTAGGTTCCTTGGTAATTCCGAAGATGTTCGTAATCAGGAAGACCTGCTCAGAAGAGCACGTTAATCCCTCCTGTTTCTGCCTTGTAGTATCTAACATTCTACTTCGATATATAGTGTAAAAAAAAGAGCGAAGCAAAAAGCCATGACCAGGCCGAAAAATACGGAGACTTAGCTAGCGCTTATTCGACAAATTTGACGCTCTGACCTGTTTTCTAACGGCCATGTCTATTGGTTCTTCGAGCTCGGAAACTCTTGCAGAGTATGTCGCGTCCCAAGATACCCTTGTCAGAGAGGCTGCAGAAGCCCTTCCGCACCAATTTTCCCAGTGCACCTATCCGCTCGGCCATCTAAGGTAAGCTAACTTTAGGCCGCAATCCAATAGCGGCATGCCCACATCAGCCCAGACAGGCTGTATATCTTTGCCTCACATGTCCAGAAGCTCGTGGAATATGCTCTGCATGTTCGATAGCATGCCACACAGACCATGAACAAATTGAATTGTATGATCCTCTGTTTTCCCTCGGATTTTACTTATTCGAGACCAAATATCGACTAGATTTCCGAAACGGAATTTTCGATGTGATTGCTCAACTGAAGCTATCGCACACCCATGCTCGTTACATACAACGGCTGAGCCAGTTAATTTATCAAATCGGTACGGTCAGAATTTCCAAGCCCTTTTCTGCCGATGCAAAAGGCCCTATGATGCTGCTACTGAGAAAGAGACTATGATACAGTGTCTGGCCTGTGAAGTTCGTAGATCTTGAGATATGCCATTTCACTGCGTCTGATTTACCCTTTAGGACTGGTTTCACGAGTCTTGCTGCAATCTCCGCGAACGCCCCAACTCGCAGAATCTTCATCCGGAAAATGAGGATCATGATCCCAGTGGAGACGCAGTCTCCGAAGTGTCGATTGACCTTCCTCCAGCCTTGATCGGTCCGGAGGATTACGATGCGTTTGTATGCGGCGGTTGTGTTTCGCGAATACCTACCTTGCAAAAATACGCTGGGACCCGTGGCTGTTTAATGGTAATCCGGGATGAGCCGACTTCACTCTGGAAAGCTTTTCAGGACATTCACACCGACAACTCTGATCTACTGGAAGTCTCTCTGATCCCAGAAGAGTCCAACAATCGCTTGACTGGAAATAAACGAGCACTGTCACCTACTGCTGTCATTGACAGTACAATAAAGAGGCCTCGTCTATCGCCCATCGCAGCATCCTCCATCGTTAGTTGTATAGCACCAACCCCAAATACAACGGCACAAAAGGTCATCGGGGATCTGACGTCTATGATAGATCCGTCTCTTGCACTAGGCACAGGCGATGTATTCCTAACGGACGGCTTTCGTGACCGTTGGTGCCGTTGCTTCTCTGTAAGCTTCTGATACACTATGCCAAGTACCCTCTCAAGTGAGCTGAATGATTATTGCTAGTGTCTTTCGGACTTAGAACTACGTCCTTATCTTCTGGAAGCGGAAGAAACTTATGAACCACCAGAAGATCCTGACTCAGGTACTGATCATTCATTCATTTTGTTGTGTATCATTTAATTCTGATTGTTCATCAGCTTTATCGTTGGAGGAGCTCGGCCTGCGTGCACTTTCGAGATTACCCCGCGAACGCGCAATAGATGGGATTCACGCGTTTAATGCTATGAGGTACGTCGAGATCATTGTTTCAAAGCCTGTCAAAGTCTAACACTTTGAATGTCAGGGATGACCTCGTTCAATACTTGCGTCCGTTTGCACAAGAGGGAAAAATTGTTGATGAGACAGATGTCAGGAATTTTTTTGATAGATTGTTGGAAGAGAAGAGAGCTTCTAGGGAACATCAACCTTGATTAGAAGAAATCGATATCAGACCCGAATCTGTGATAGTCTTCAAAAGGATGTTTGCATCGATATGAGCTACTAATGCCAAACAGCTTTTCCATTCTGAAACTCGGGTCTTTCAAAGACATCAGAAGACAATATCCAAATCTAACATATGGCGCTATCAAACCATTTGGTGAAAACTCTAAATTCCGAACGGTCAGTTGTGATTACCAGGATGTTTTATCTCGTGTGGCGTTGAAATAACACAGGACTTGCACACACCACTAATGACAGAAAGGCCACAGTAATGGCGCTTCAGCCGGTTAACACCAGTAGCCATGCACAACTATAGCAAGTGAATTCCAGAAAAACCACAGTAGTATACATAGTAAATAAATAAGGCGCAGAACAACCAGTCTACAAAATAAAATCACAATACAGCTTGGATTTGCTGGACTTGTTGAGGATCGACAGTGGCATTTCCAGTATATCGGGGAAGCAAGGCTACATAAGCCTTCCATCCGCC
Organism: Lentinula aciculospora; assembly: GCA_028011355.1. Classification (NCBI taxonomy): domain Eukaryota; kingdom Fungi; phylum Basidiomycota; class Agaricomycetes; order Agaricales; family Omphalotaceae; genus Lentinula; species Lentinula aciculospora. The sequence continues at coordinate 75,291 of JAOTPV010000100.1, read as the reverse complement.
ATCCGAAACAATAGGAGCAGATACATAGTTCTCTATGCGAAGCGCATTAAGATATGCATTCAAATTGGGTAGAGCGGTAGTAACCGCCGCATCTTCTCGCCGACGCTGGGTCATACGGTTTAGACCCACATTCTCAGAGTACCAAGCCGGGTCTTGACGAATGACAGAGCACTCGTATATGTCCAGAATAGGCTGGGGCAGTTTTGCCTCTTGAGCTGTAGCATAAGCCATTGCGTGACCGATGGCTTCAATAACTGACTGTGATTGTGGGAGAACGAGAGAGTTGAAGGATTCACTGCGATGGTCGCCAAGTGAACGAAGCATCTCTGTGTTTTCCTCCATTAAGCCCCAAGCGTGTTGTGCCAGAAGGGAGCTGCTCGCCAAGGGCATAGGGACCGTGTATCGGCCCAACAGTAGCTCAGAGAACAGACGGATGCAGAGCGTCAAGATATCACCTTCTGCGATAATGACACCCTTACCGTCATTCTGAAAAAAAATGATGTGAGTACCCGGGACACAACGCAGTCACATTTTCAATCATACCTCAATCTTAGCCATGTAGTTATGTTCGAAGGTTCCTTGTGCCCCGCAGCGTTCTGCCATCTCTGGCACGCACCGTTGGAAGTGTCGACATACTGTAGCTTTCACGATCACCGACATAGCATGCCTAACGCGGTGATCCGTGGTGTCTGCCATGGTAAACTTGATCGAACGAGGAAACCAATTGTCCATGACCATTGCGACCGCCGTTGCATTGAGCACAGGCCACTGTTGCGTGCGGAAGGAAATGATGGGAGTGTTGGAATTCTTTCCAACGATAGATCTGTGCATAGAGTAACGGCCCCCGATAAAAGCAGTGGCTTTCAAAGCATTGATCCACGGCGCAGGGACAGCCATTGTTCCGAGCTGGATTCGCCAAACCTGCATGATGGTAAGCACAGATTCAAAGGAGTCTGCATAATTTACAAACCTCGTCCCACCATGCCTCCAAAGGTCGCTCAGGAAGTGCAAAATCTGTTATATCTGATGCGACAAGGGCTGTCAGAGGGAGGTGAACATTGTCGAATTGTGTGATGGAAAAGTCGAGCGGGTTTGTGCCACTGCGGGTGGGCAACCGAGTCGAGATCACACCGCGATACATTTCATGTTCGTTGCAGATCGGTACAATGAAAAACCGAGCGCCGCGATCTTGCCCATCTACAATTAGTTTCGCGTTGACCAGAGCAACTTTGGGAATGCCAAAAGCAGGAGTGGATGCTGGCATAAATCTGAATTGTGAACGTCAGATGTCATGGTTGGTGCAGCAAAAATGGAAGTACCCACTTGGTAGCCTCTTCACGAGGTGTGTGTAGAATAAAACCATCTCTGGTTTTTGTGGCAGTGGTTTCAATGTTGAAAGCGTCCAAGCCGTGACCACGTTCAGTAAGTAGGTAAATGCCCACAGTATCGAACCTCAAGAGCCTATCGACCAAGGGCCGCAGGTCTGGTCGCCTCTGAAGGTGTCGAGAAAGAGTACCAATAGTAAGGCCGACGTGAGCCGCGAGAATAGTAAACATCGCTATGTCCAAAGAGCAGATGGGGTCTGTCATCATACTCCAAAACTTTGGAGAACAGTGTTCCACATCTGCCGCGGTCAAGCCTAGGTGTCGACTCATTTAGCTGAAGATTAATCAAGGAAGAAGAGGAACCACTGACGATACGTTCGCATGACCAGCCTTGCACGTTGATACGCTAGCGAAACGCTCTCATCCTTCGAGAGATGTTCGTTTCTGAGCTTAAAGAGGGGATGTTCGTATAGAGTGTTAGAATACATGTCCATCTGCAAGACCGGATGTTTGTGGGCTTTCTCCTTTTAAAGCTTTACATGGCCAATCATTCTGCAAATCGCTGATGAGCCCAACATCAGCTTCTGGGAAGCATCACGGCACCCAAATGGAAGCAGTGTATTTGTATCAAATTTATTCGTCTTACAACATGGATCATGGAAGGGAAGTGGCATTCCCGGCGCGCCGAAAGCGTTGGGGATCTTAGCCTGGAGATCTATGAGCTATTTCATCTTGAACGGACCAGTTTGATGTGACTGATCAAGCTAGTTGAAAACCGATACGAGCAATTCACGCAACAATGATGGGTAAGAAACAGGCACATGTGAGTACACATCACGAATCATCAGGAAGAGGAGCAAAAGCCGTGTCTTTCGGAGCAGGAAACACGAGACTTTTCGATGAAGCTTGATTCCGAGCTGAATGAGGGCATTCGGGAGAATATGTTCGCGTGTGATGTTCGGTGGAATCGATAGCAATGTCAGATGGATTCAGTGATTGGGATTGATAGAACATCAATCCATCCACCGTGATTACTCTGGAAAGAAGCTGTTCCAAATAACATCATTCTGTGAATTTTATATCGATTTGTGTGCAGACTTCATCTCTGTATCTTTGATGCGAGAATAAGGCCATGCGTCCGAAGATATATGAGAAAGATGAATGAAATAAGCCAGCGTGGCGTTGACGAACCGGTAGCCAGTGAAAACATTCACAAAAACGGAAAACCATACACATGTTGCCTCGAACCGGTACTTCAAACATCTAGGCCCTCAGTGCATGAACTGGAACTTAATTGCTTAGGAGTACATTCTTGGAGCCACTGGAAGACGTATTTCCTCAACTATTGAGGGGGTTTTAAACACGTTCCACTGGCAGGTACGAATCGTTAATAAAGAAAAATCAAATGCGACTCGATTTGTAGCGAAAGGGAATGTCTATTTGCATACGAGAATCTGACCATAGAGAGACGATGAAGATTTATACAAAGACTAAAAAATGTGAGCATAGCCCGGAGTATGTCCAGAGAGTGAATTATTGCACTCAGCGAACATTCTACCTAAGTGCGCTATTTATCCCCTGCTATCCTCCTCTGGGCGTCAGGCGCTCGCGATCGTATGGGTAAAAAGTCATCTTCACCCAACGAAGTCCGTAAGTCAGTCAGGTTTGGGTTCTCCCGAGTCGAAGAACGGGATAGCTGATCAAGCTCCAGTCTCTCGAGTTGGGACCGGGTTGAAATGGCACATTGGGCTATCGGGCAGCTCTTTGATAATTTATTGAACATTAACAAGCGCACTTGTACTGTAAATAAATCCACAAAGTTACAGTACACAAAACCGCCGACGCTTGGAAGCCTGAATCTAAATCGCCGCCGCCGACGAAGCTTGATCAGTTCTTGACAGAATCAAGTAGTGGATTTAAGAATAATGTAGATGTGTACATGATGAGGATAGTTCTATCATTCAAGCAGAGTTGGTCCAGTATTCGCGCGAAGCAGTAGAGAAAATCAAAAAAGATTTGGCGGTGGCAGGCTACTCGAGCTCTCCTGCCTGGTCCACTCCTTTATACTTGCGGCTTCTTTTCTCTTCTCTTGTGACAACGACTTTCACTATTTCCCCTGTTTGTGAAAATAATACGTGGATCGTTATCAAGTTACCCAATATGCTATTCAGCAGAAGAAGCCTCAGTAAGGGGCAAGGGGCTGACTTCTGAATCAACTTCAATTCGTTTACTAGCGAAACTGAACGCGGAAAATCGATACGCATGTCATGGTCTCCTTTTCAACGCGTTGCTTCCGCGACTCAGACTCCCTTCCTTGACCTGACATTGTTCTCGCAGTTCTCTACGATATATCGCCAACACGATGAAGATATACGCAGTCAGCGCTGTGGTTTTCACAAGTTCTCTGTTATATACCAGAGTGCTTGCAGCGTCGGCTGATGATTGGACAAAGAGATCTATATACCAGGTGAGTATCGAACTAGACAGTTGGTTTAACAACGCTAAGCACCGGCACTCGTTTATCCCTAGGTCGTCACCGACCGATTCGCCTTGGGAAATGGGTCATCGCCGAGCTGCGACACTAGCGAGAAGAAATACTGTGGTGGCAACTGGCAAGGAATCATTTCCAAACTGGATTATATCCAGGGAATGGGCTTTGACGCTATCTGGATTTCGCCTGTCGTTGAAAACGTCGAAGGAACAACGGTAGGAGGGGACGCTTACCATGGGTGCGTAGCATCACTATTTACGGTTGGGTTTTGTCAATTATTAATAAGTCTTCACAGGTACTGGGCGCAAAACATCAACTCGCTTAATGCCAATTTTGGTTCTGATGATGATCTGAAAAACTTAAGCAGCGCTCTTCATGAACGAGGGATGTATCTAATGGTGGATGTGGTCGTTAACCAGTAAGTCGCTCATCTGCATTCCTTGGCGGCCTTTCATATATTTCTTCCATTCCTAGTCTCGTCGCAGTCCCTACTAACGTCACCAATGTGTGGCCGGAAACTTTTGATTACTCACTTTTACAACCTTTCGGTGAATCAAATTCATTCCACCACGAATGTTTCATCTCCAACTACAACAATCAAACCAATATTGAGCAATGCTGGTTAGGCGATAGCAGTATACCCCTTCTTGATCTAGACACCGAAAACAGCACTATAGTGGACACGATGTATAGCTGGATCAAAAATCTAGTAACAGATTATCACATCGACGGTCTTCGGGTGGACACGGTTAAACACGTCCGCCAGGATTTTTGGCCTGATTTTGCCTCTAACGCTGGGGTTTATACTGTCGGCGAGGTTTTCATTGGTGATGTCAGTTATGTCGCTCCTTACACTAGTGAGCCTTTTCCTTTCACTACCCCGGGTTGCTTAATTTCAACCTTTTTTGTTAAGAGGGTCTCGATAGCGTCCTCGACTACCCGACATACTTTGCTGTCTACAATGCCTTCAATAACGGCACTTCTGGCAATTTGACCGTCATCGCAGACGTGGTTACACAGGCTCAAGATCAGTACAATCATGGCACCTTCTACGTTGGGTCTTTCGTCGAAAATCAGGATAACCCAAGACTTCAGTCAACCGTTTCCGATCAATCGGTGAGTCTCCTCTCCGTTGATCAACAGTATTAATTACATAGACGTATGGTATAAAGATCGTCAAGAACTTCATCACCTGGCCTTTCATCAACGACGGTATCCCTATTCTCTACTACGGTCAGGAGCAAGGATATCAAGGAGGCGACGACCCCGCCAATCGAGAGGCGTAAGTAATTTCGGTCCGTTCTTTTACTGCATGTGTATAACTTAACTATATCCGCTTCTTATATCTAGTCTCTGGCTATCAGGATTTAGCATAGATGACAAACCCCTTCTTGATCATGTCAAAGCCCTCAACTCCGCTCGTAAGCAGGCCATCTCATACAACTCATCCTTCTTGACTACCAAAGCCTCCTTCATCTCGCAACATTCTCCTTCTACGCTGGCTATATCTAAGCCGCCCTTGCTCACACTGCTCACGAACGGAGGTCATTCGTCTAACCCGACATGGAGCATTCCTAGCTCAGCGGGACTGTACGGCGCGAACAAAACTCTTGTCGATGTGTTGACCTGTGATATTGTGATGACGGGCTCAGACGGAAGTCTGAATGTCACAGCGAGTAGTGGGCTGCCCAAAGTATTAATGCCCAACGAGGCATTGAATGCATCAGGGTTGTGCGGTAGTGAAGCCAATGGATTGTCGCCTGTAGGTTCAAGTAGATCGTCCGGCGCTTCGAGGCTGATAAATGCGACTGCAGGGATGCAGGTCGCCATCATGGGTGCAATTTTGATTTTGATTGTGCTCGGAATGGCGGTGTGACGGAAAATAGACTTGTAATTTTGCAGAAACTCATAGATTACCTGCTCCGCGCTCCCTTCGCCCTCTCAAATGTGATACCTTTCTCGAGACTCGCTATATACCGCTACCGTTACCTTACTTAGTGTGCATATTAGTATATAACGTGCGAATAACATACGATAATAATATCACAGTCACGGGATCGCGAATTTCCTTATCTCCGCTCCTCCGCTGATGGTGGTTGAATTCATGAGGCTTTACCGAACCCTGGCCGAATTCCGCTGTATATCAATGGCTAGTTGCACAGACGAAGTCGAAATAGCGCATCTCTTCGGCTTGGTTGAAGTTCTTTGACCACGGAATATCAGTGCAGGCTTCCAACTTTAGGATTCACAAATGCATATGAACCCAGCTATGTCCAAGAGTCGCAGCCCCATCACGCGGCCTGTATCGGAATAAGAACGGGCATTCAAGTTTCCCTTCTTCCCGAATATATCAGATCTATGCTTCCAGCTGAATACCGTTACCATCTTTGTAGTAAAAGCTGACCGCACACAGCGAGCTGGTCATAGACTCCTACTAGGGCTCGGGGGCGTCGCAGTCACAGGCGACCCCTTCGTTTTCGTTTATCATGACTCAAAATCATTGTTGATGCCACATCTTATCTCATGATTCTTTTAGGCACCCGTGATAGTTATAGGTGTGTATGTTTCCTCTCCCTGAATGTGTCTACCACTCTACATAGCCTCATTCATCAAGCTTTGATGTCCAATTTCTTGCTCTCATTTATCCTCCACATCCCCTGCCTAACCTCCAGCAAAGACCGAAAAAGGCTTCGTATGGCTTTTACCTCCACCAGTCTCTCGATAACCTAACCGACCTCATGTCTTCACGTGGTAACAGGTCATCTCGCGGTTTAATCTGATCACCTTTCCTCCGTCCCGTCAAAGCATTCCGAGTTTCTCGTGGGACGCCGTCAAACTCATTACATCTGATGCGGTGTTGCTCTACAATACTATATATATCTTGTTTATTTTGTGTCAAAAAACTTTTACACCGCCCACTTACTACGTAGGTCATAAACACATTTCAGCAGCCCAGAAGATGCCCGACCATCCACCCACATTTCGCAAAGCCCAAGTCTCTGTCCGTGTCACCATCATCGGTGCTAGTATCAGTGGACTTGCAGCGGCATGTGTGCTACGTAGGTCAGGACACGAGGTATTGGTAGTGGAGAAAGGAGATGGGAAGTTCAGGGTGCGTACTACTAATGTCATTATATCATATTTGCGGAAAAACTCAACCTTACTAGAGCCCAGGTGTCATAGCGTGAGTGTAGCGCTACACCCTCAGCGAATGGAGAATCAACAGCTGAATATCTACCCTTCCAAGATCTCCACCGAACATGACCCGGGTCTTACAAAGGTGGGGTCTTCGACCATATCTTGCAAAATCAGGGATGCTAGTCGATCAGTTCCGCTTTATGGAAGGTTAGTCACTTACAAGTTCGGAAATTTATCGGGCTATTTATCAGGATGTTACTTTCAGGTCAGAGTGGTAAGACTATTGGAGTATTGAAACTCTATGAAGAGCTTTTGAGAGATTTAATGGCTGATTTTTTGTTGATACAAGTAAGCCCAGATACACATCCTTATATTTATACCTTGAATCCAAACTAAATTGGTACAGCACGGAGACCTTATAGCCATCTTCCAAGATTTAGCGCAACGAGAGGGAGTGGAAATTCTATATAACACCGCCGTGGCGAAAGTAGAACGTGTTCCACTTGCTGCTATTTTGGAAAACGGAGATATCATGTATTCCGACCTTATCGTTGGTGCGGATGGTCCACTGCGAAGTATCAGTCGAGACGCTGTTTTGCTTCGCCAGATTGAAGAGTTGCCCACTCAGCATGTGTGTTTCTCTTTTTCTGTACCTTTGGGGGACCTCCAAGCCGATCCTGAATTAGAAGGAATTTGCGAGCAACGCAATGTAAGTGGTCATAAATTGTTGCAGGAATACGAACTCACCGTGCTATTTATGATCAGTGGAATATGTGGCTGGGTGATGGTTTCGTTATCTATGGGGCTTGCCATGTATGTTCATTGTTTTCAAGCGATTATCACCTCGGGACTCAGCTCAAACGTCATCAGAGGACAAGAAACAGATATTCTCTCTGCATCAACACTGTGATGGATGGTGATATGACTGTGTATCAAGGGAACTGGACCAAACAATATCCTGTCGACCATTTTGACCTGAGATTAGAGCGCTTCGAACCTCGGTAATTACAGTGTATTGATAATGGGGCAGCGGGCCCTCATATTTTTTTTGCTTCATGCAGGATCCAAAAACTGCTCAAAATGGCGGGGTTCGTTATTCCCACTTGCCATGTATATATTCCAGAACCAGAAAACCTAATATGCGACCTCGACAAAGTAATTCTGGCTGGTCAATCTGCTCACCCGACAATGGTATGTGTTTAGCCTCTATAATCCTTCTTGTGTCTCACAATTCTTAGCCCGACGGAATGCATTCGACTGCAATGTGTATAGAGGACGTCGATGCCCTTGACTATCTCCTCACTCGGATAAAAAATGTCGATGAAATTCCTCGTGTTCTTTCCGCTCATGAAGAACTTCGCATGGAGCGTTGTACCCATGCCAGAGATTGGGAATCCAGGAAGCTACAGATGTTCACTCTTCTTCAAGGAGATGATCGCGAGATGCGAGACGCGAAAATACGATGTTTATCCGAATGCGAAGATATGGAGGAAAAGGAATACGCTTTCAACGACTTGTGGGGAGAGGAGGTGGACTTCTATGCCTATGACCCCATAGAGCAGGCCGACAACTGGTGGAGCATGTACGGAACGGTAATCTCGCGGCGGTCCTGACAACAGATCCTTTGTCTTAGCGCTGCACACCCTCATCGTCCAAGTCTCCACTCGAATTACTTAGCAGGTCTCCTGAGCATAAGGGCACGCCATGGACTGGTATCCCTATCTTATACCGAGCATACCCAAGTGAATTCATCTGCATAGTCATGTATCCATAGACCGCATTCACATCAATCAGCATTTCATTATAGACGAGATGAGATGTTGAAGCTTAATAAGGCGACCGCATTGAGCTTATCAAAAGAACTAATACTGCAAGAGTGGTCCAGCTACTCTTCCTTGGTGAAACTTGTCGAGTTCGCTTTGGTTCGCTAAAGTTGGATTTTGCGATTCACTTAGCGGTCAGTAGTGTATCAGCCTGTTTGCCTCCCATAGTTGTTCTGATTGTGCACTGACGATGGAAATCAGGCTTCTGTCTTGAAGCCGAGGGTAAATACTACCCTAAACACTTCAAGTCCTCGGAATCCTTGCGATCGCTGTTGCAGAATTACAAAATTCACTGCCATGAGAGGTCAAGCCCGAAACAACACATCGCCTCCATCTGTAAGTCATGATCTATATTCTGAACTGAAGGATTGTGCAAGTCAAACGCGGGAATTATTACAGTCATTGTTTCCATAGCTCGCCGAGCCCGAAAAGTCCAGGATATGATGTACTGCAGCAATCGGGGGATACTAGGGATTGTCCGCCTTTCGGCGAGTCGCACGAGGGAACAGCCGATCTCATACACTCCCATGTTTGCTCTTACTAGTAAGGGATTTCTCTGAGAAAGAGGAAATTCCTCCAAGAAAAATCCCCATCATGATCATCTTATAGCAAAGCCGTGTTTGAATGTGCCTGTGCCACTGTGCGTCTCGAACCATCATGCTAATCGTAGCTTGGAAAACATCCAAACTTCATCTGCGTCATTCAGGCATCCGCAAGATAAGTCAACCCTCCTTGAGATAAGTATCTAGAAGGCGTGCTTCTCAAGTTGTTAGAAACTCGGTTTAACAATTATAAACCCCAGCCGCCGAAACTACAAAGAATATAAAGAAAAATAGGAAATCGTGTCGCACCTTGGCTATTGCTACTTTACGGCGAATGCATACTGGGGGCCGAAGATATAGAGACTCTCGTGGATGCTCAGTATACACCTGAATGGTAAATTCGTCTTTGAACTCTTTGCCAAATACTTACTAGTTTGTAGTGAATGGATTGACTCAGTTCGTTACACTCATCTGAATATTTCTTGAATCTGCGACATCCGCCAACAATATGGAATGTGATCCCCATATTTCGGATATGCGGCTCATCAGCTCATCGGCAAGGGCCGCTATCAATTCACATTGATGCTTTTTTTTTTCTTGAACTCTTTTATTCCGCGTGTGAGAGTAATTAAAACGAGTACTAAGGGAGTGATAGCAAGTCACTACAAGTCTGCGTGTGATGTGTATAATGTATACTGTCCGTGGGTGTACTTGTAGCTACTGGTTAAGATGTTGGGATCGGTTTATGTGATTAATAAAGTGAGGAGTTGTTCGATCCGTGAGATCTTTGTGAAAGAAGAGAGAGGGACATAAGGATACATGTAAGCATAACTAATGAGCATATTGGTAGCAGGATAGGTTGCGCTGGTTTATGTGTTCAAGGTGGTTTCCTCATCATCGTCAATAATTTAATTCCGCCAGTCCACTTCTGGTGGTCCGTCATCATCCAGTCCTGTTAGCCTGGCTTCAAAGTTGTTGAGTCTGTCCCATACATCTCGGGGTCTGTACTTGGGTTTGTTGAGGGCCTTTCATGATGTTACTGCTTGTTTGAATGCTCCAGACTCCTCTATGAACTGGATGAGGGCCTCTATACCCTTCGCCATTCCTAATATGTCTTTAAGACACACATTGTGTGATGCTTCCTGCAGGATGTGTTCTTGGGTCTGAAAATCTTTGCCACATGGGCAGTCAATGTTCCTGAATAGTACATCCTTGGAAAAATACTCACCAATGTATTCATGCCCCATTCTGCACTACATAAGGCGGCCAAACACTTCTTGTTTGGTCTCTTTAGATTGTTCAAAGGGCTTTAGTGATGGGGGAATCTGGTTGGCAACAGCGAACTGTCCATGAATGGACCTATTCTTCCACTGCCTTGTCCATTTCTTGTCAGCCCAGGCCTTTATCATCCGCAATGCATTTGCTCAGGATTGAGTCCATCCCTCTTCATTTGCCTTCTCAGCTCTGCTCTTTGGTAGTGAGTCTGCACATTTGTTCCCTCATATGCCAGTGTGACTAGATGTCCAGGCAATTTTGACAGTGTGTATCTTGTCAGCACCTAGAAAATCAATGACTTTTTGGTAAAATATGAAACAGTATGTTTGTCCCAGCTTTGGTAAGGTGTCAAAGATGGTGTCTGTTCCTGATGAATTATTGGTGAAGAACTGCCAGCCAGTGTTTTACATCTGGGTGTTCTGCACAAAATTTATTTACCATGCTAGCTCACCTTGCCATCATATGCTTCTGTACCCCCACCAAGCCCAATGCTGTGGCTGAAGTTTCTGTAGAATACCTAGTATTGGTCTCGCGGTATCTGTAATAAAGATACTAGCTCAGTACGCGGGACAGTGGGAGTCAAGCATCTGAGGTGGCTAGTGTCCAGATAAGATATATATATACAGTAAGTATAGGGGCACGGAAGTACAACCTTGAATAGGTCTATAGCGGGCAGCGGGCGAAGGTCTGGATTGTAAGTAAATGAGAAATGTACTATTCTACAAGTCCAACACTCCCCTTCAAGCTGGACTGAGTCCCATTCTTGTAGTAAAGTGCTTCGCCCGAGCACTGGGGAGAGCTTTTGCTAGTGCGTCTGCAACCATTTCTTCAGTTGGGCAATAAACTAATCTGATTCTGCCCTCCTCAATAACATATTGGATGAAGTGACACCGTACATCAATGTGTTTCATATGGGCATGAAATTGATGGTCCTTTGATATTGTGATAGCTGCTTGGTTGTCTGAGTAAAGTGTGGTTGGCCCTCGAATGATGTTGTAGGTTGGCTCGAATATTTGTGAAATAAAGGTTTGTAACCACAAGCCTTCTTTGGAGGCTTCGACAGCAGCAATGTATTCTGATTCAGCAGTAGAAAGGGAGACTAGGGTTTGAGATTTCGAGGACCAACTCACCACACCACCATCAATGACAAAAACCCAACCAGTAATGGCTTTCCTGTCCTCAGCCATTTGACCGTCTGCATCCACATATCCTTCCGGAGGGTTTTCCAAATCTAAATCCTTGTTTTTTCCTCCTTCATATGTCAGTGACCAGTCTTTCGTACTGTGAAGGTAACGGATAATGCGCATTGCTGCATTCCAATGGGGAATTCCCGGGTTCACTAGGAACCGAGCAAGGTCATGAAGGGGGAAAGTGATGTCAGCTCAAGTACCAGTGCAAGCATACATGCTACGGCCAATGGCTCCTTGGTATGGTTTACCTTCCATCGCATTAGCTTCGCCTGGGTTTTGTGGACATTGAGCATTGACGAGTCGACTGTGCATATCCATAGGACTAGTTGTTGGCTTTGCTGTAGCTTGTGCAAATTCTTTTGCCACACCTTCAATATACAAACGTTGGGAGAGGGATATTGAGCAATTCATCTTGTTACGAGTGATTTGGATGCCTAGTAACCAGTGGACATCACCAAGGTCCGTGACTTCGAATGCTGAACATAATCCAATCTTCACATAATCAATTAGAGCTATTGTAGAAGCTATAATGGTAAGGTCATCGACAGAAACCAGGATAATGATAATACCACCATCTACATGACGGTAGTACATGGAGTGGTCGACATCACAGTGGTGCATGCCCAGGACATCATGCAGGGTCTTACCAAACTTTAGGTACCAGTAGCGTCCACTTTGTTTCAGTCCGTAAATCGGTTGTTTCAATTTTAAGACTGTAGTAGTGTTATATCTATGCACGCTAAGTCATTACAAAGCTTCGCGATTCATTCCGCTACTTAGATATATTACTTATATCCTTTTACCACTACGCAATTACTCGTTATCTCATTTCATCCTTATTGGATTCACACTATTCCTTTTATATCCCTTCCTTTGTTCTTTACTTACGAGCTAACCCATTCGGGCATGGCATCGCTTCACGATCCTGACTTACCTTTAGTATAAAGCTATGGTATTGAATAGGTAGTTCCTTAGTTTAAATATCAACCTTGATAGCACTTTGATAGTGATACCAATTAATCATCTATCTGTATCATCGTTTTAACATTCTCACTGTCAGTACGTTCCACGATAGTCATCGCAAATGGAACACATTTATCTTTCTTCTCTTGCGGACACGCGAAGTGTCGAGGACTCTACTAATAGTGGAGTCAAGGTCCGACTACTTTGTCCAGGATCATTTTACCTTGCAAAATATTTTACTTCGTATTTTCCCGTGATCATCCCGTGATCATTCCCAACGATCCCTTTGTGCACGATCATAACAGTATATTTAAACTGACACTCGGCACATTCGTCCTCATTACCCTTTCCATTACACTCAACAATTTCACTTCCTTCAACAATGGTCTATACAAGGAGCAGACAAAACCACACCAACACTGGAGGGTCCAACAAGTCGGTAACAGAGGAACCGGAAATGGTTAATCCTTTCGCATCGAACGCGACAGGCTTTGCACCCTTCATGGAATCTATCTCAGGAGCCAGACATTCTCGACGTTGATCTAATGTTTTCAGTCCAGCCCCAGGACAACCTGCTAGTGCATGGGTTTCTAGTCATCATGCCCTTGGTCAACCTGACCATTCCGAATTTGAGTACCAAGTACTCTACACAGAAAACGGTGACCCCGTTACTGTACAAACGCCGCGAAGAAATCACATGGCGATACCAACAACAGAGATGGAAATCCCACCATCTCCTACTACATTTACCCTTGCTGACAGAATGTGTCAGCAGCTAGCCAATGCTCCTGGCCCTTCACAAGGTCAGATACCAGTTACCACGATGGAAATTCCGGAAAACATCGAGGAAGCGGAGATCGATGAAGAGGTAGGTCCTGACAAGTCAGGAAATCCCGGAGAACCAGGGGGATCTGATCCTGATAGTCCTGGGGGTCCCGGAGCACCTTGAGGTTCTTGCATTCCTAGTCATTCTAGGAGTCCAGTGGAACAGGTAGGTAGTGTCCATCCAGACCCTACTGAACAATGCATCTTAGATGTGTTTCACATGTTTAAGGGTTTGCTCAATACCCTCGGAACAGTCCTTGCGGGCATGAATGCTAGCAGCCCTGCGGAATCTGGAAGATCGAAGGTCAAGGATCCTGAAGTGTTCAACGGATCTGACTCACGGAAACTGAAAGGTTTCTTAGTTTCCTTTTCTTTGGTGTTTATTGATTGTCCGTCGTATTTTACTGATCAAAAGAAGATCAACTATACGTTGTTGTACCTCGGTGGTTCCGCGAAGGAATGGTTCAAACCAGACATTCTGGATCCGAATCTCTCCATGATGCCAGCGTGGACGAGTTCCTTCGCGGCATTGGTGAAGGAACTGCAGGACAATTTCAGTATGTATGATGCACAGGGGGAAGCTGAGGATAAGATTGGCATGTTAAGGATGAAAGAATCCGATAACATACGGAAGTATAATATCCATTTCAATACCCTCGCAGTGTCTACTAACTGTGACTCGCATGCCCTTAAGTGGGCTTATCAACGTGGCTTGGCAAGCCATATCAAAGATGAGATGGCTTGTCTTCCGGAGCCGAAGACACTCGCAGAATACCATTACAAGATACTTCGTATAGATAACAGGTACTGGAGATGAGAAGAAGAGCGGAAAAGAGAAGCTGCTAGATCGACAGGTATTTCCTTGGGAGGGAAAGCATCAAATACGTCGAAGAAGAACATGCCAGGTTCTTCACAATCTCCTACCACCACCACCACAACCATGACCTCAACGAATAACTCGGGGAAGAAAGGTAAGTTGAGTGGAGGTGGAAATTCCTCATCATCAACGAGTTCTGCGGTGACTCGACCTGCATACGTGAGCAACCTCGGCTCGGACAGAAAGCTCCTCGCGAAGGAGTCGGAACGTCGAAAGAAGTTGGGTTTGTGCGGGTTCTGTGGGGGAAGTCATAAGTTTGATGACTGCGAGAAATGAAAGGCTCATGAAGCTCGTGGACGTGCCGCGGAAACACAGGAAGTAGTGGCAAGTACCTCTTCGGTATCGGAAAAATAGTCCGCAACTCCTGTAACCCAGTACGAAGCGGGAGTTGCGTTGACCAGGTTCGTACTACCGGGGAAGTTAAATTAAATGCATCCACTCTTTCTTATGATGAATGATCTTTTACAATACCTCTTACTATAGATTTTTCACTTTGCAATGTTTCTGCGAAGCTTTCCTTTGTTTCCTTACTTGATTCTGGTTCTACCGATTGCTTCATTGATTCTAGATTTGTGTATAAACATTCTCTCCCTACTTCTTCTATTTCTCCAATCAATCTCCGACTTTTTGATGGTTCTTTATCTCCAAAACCAATTTCCGAGACTACGTCTCTTAATGTTTGGTTTCCCTCTGGCGAGCTACTACTACTGACATTTTATGTCACTTTACTAGATTCCTCTTGCGAAGCAGTATTAGGTTACAGTTTCTTGACCCGCTACAATCCGTTGATTGACTGGGCATTGAGAAACATTACATTCCATTCCACCAAGCAAGTTGAGTCTCCCTCGACGTCCTCACTTTCGCGAACACTCATTCCGGAAGAAACTGTCCCCTCGCGGTGTCAGCCTACCATTAGTTCCGAAGAGGTCCCTTCGCGAACTCATTCTCACCATTCACCTCGTCCTTTATCGGACTCTTTTCCCTATGAGCCCATCTATTCCTACCCTTTGGTGGCTCAATTGGCCGCTTCGCGACTTTAAAACCCAGAGATCGACATTGCTCTTGTCAACGCGGAACTCTTCAACTGTGCTTGCAAGAATGCCAAGTGTGAACCGCTAATCTTACATGCAGTTCATAGCGAAGTCACAGTGCGAGCTGCTTTGACAACTTCAGCACACAACAGTAATCCTTCCTCATTACTGAAGCATTATTGCGGACTTTGCGGATGTCTTCGACGAAGTCGAATCCGAAGTGCTGCCTGAGCATCGACCATACAACCTAAAGATTGAATTGGAGGAAGGCACTGAACCACCTATCGGTTGTCTTTATCCTCTTTCTGCCAAGGAATTAGAGGCTCTACATGATTTCATCAATAAGCACCTCAAATCCGGTGCTATTCAACCTTCGTCCTCTCCTCACGGAGCTCTGGTATTATTTGTACCAAAGAAGGACAGAAAACTTCGACTTTGCATAGACTTTCACGGTCTTAACAACATCACGAAGAAGGACCGTTATCCTTTACCTCTTATTTCTGATTTACTAGACGCTCCGAAAAAAGCTAAGGTTTATACTAAACTCGATCTTGCTCATGCGTACCATTTAGTTCGAATCGCGGAAGGTGATGAATGGAAAATGACATTCAGAACCCGTTGGGGTTCTTACGAGTGGAAGGGTATGCCATTTGGACTCACTAATGCTCCCGCAGCTTTCCAAAAGTTCGTAAAGGACATATTTGCTGATCTTTTAGATGTTTATGTTATCGTCTACCTCGACGATATACTTATTTACTCCAATGATGAAACATTACATCGCGAGGTCCTCCGTCGGCTTTGTAAACATCGACTCTACGCGAACATCGCAAAATGCGAATGGGAGATCGATACGGTAGAGTACCTTGGGTATATTCTTTCTCCGGAGGGCTTAATGATGTCGAAAGACAAAGTAAAAGCTATCATTGACTGGCCGGTACCTCGGAAAGTCAAAGACGTCCAGTCTTTTCTTGGATTTGCTAATTTTTATCAACAATTTATTTATAATTATAGCGATATCGTAGTTCTGATGACGTGACTTACACGAAAGGATACACCTTGGAACTGGAATACCGACTGCCAGGAAGCCTTCGAGAAGCTCAAATACAGCTTCACTCACGCTCTGATTCTGGCACATTGGGAACCAAACCGACATCTAATCGTAGAAACAGACGCCTCGGATTACGCATTAGCAGCAATCCTCTTGATACTACTACCTGACAGAGAAATTCACCCCATTGCATTCCTCTCAAGGACTTTTCAAGCTGCGGAACTCAACTATGACACTCATGATAAGGAGCTTCTCACAATATTCGAAGCATTCAAAGGCTGGCAGCATTACCTTGAGGGATTGGGAGATCCTATCGATGTCATCACTGATCACAAGAATCTCGAGTACTTCTCGACGACGAAAATCCTTACGTGAAGACAAGTTCATTGGTCGGAGTATCTGCACCAATTTAATAAGGTGATCCGATTCAGACCAGGTAAGTTAGGTGAAAAACCTGATTCAATGACCCGATGCTGGGACGTCTATCCAAAAGAGGGGGATATCGGCTATGCGCAAGTTAACCCACATAACTTCAGACCCATTTTCACTAATGAACAACTAACTACTTCCCTTTGAGCTACATTCCTAGAAGGACCAGCACTTCGCACCTCCATTGTTATGGATATAGAGGCACTCCATTCCGCTATTCATGATTCAATCGAACTGGATCCGGAATCAATCGCGGGATTGAAGTTCGCGAAGGATGGTACAAACACTCGTTGGACATTAGGGTCTGATGGACTGTTACGACTTGATGATTGCATTTACGTTCCTAACACTTCTAATTTATGACTTCAAATTTTACGTTATTTTCACGATCATCCACTCTCAGGTCATTTTGGTCAAAATCAGACTCTGGAAGCCATTCGATGACAGTATACTTGGCCAAAGGTTTGCAAATTCGTTCGCGATTATATCAATTCGTGTACGGTTTGTGGACACAACAAACCTCATCGACATAGACCTTATGGACTACTCAAACCACTTCCAGTTCCCGTCCGACCTTGGGATTTTATATTGATGGACTTTATTGAACAACTACTGAACTCTAAAGGACATACCACTATTTTAGTAATCATGGATCGAGCCTCAAAACAAGGCATTTTCATCGCGACACATGACAAAATAATGTCCGAAGAGCTTGCGGAATTGTTCATTCATCATGTTTTCTCAAAACACAGAGTTCCTAGTCATGTCACTTCTGATCGAGGCTCGGAATTCGTTTCGGCTTTCTTTCGCGCTTTAGGGGAAGCTCTCTCAATCAAACTACGCTTCACCTCGGGATACCATCCTGAGGGGGATGGACAAACGGAACGAGTTAACCAGACTCTGGAAGAATACATTCGTATGTATTGCGCGTATCAACAGGACAATTGGGCAAAGCTTCTGCCTATCGCGGAATTTGCATACAACAATGCTCCTAACGCCTCCACTGGTATTACTCTGTTCTTTGCGAATAAAGGTTATCACCCTAACATTACAGTGAAACCTGAAATCGACATCCATTCTGATCGCGCAATTGACTTCACGACGAATTTAGATGAGATTCATTCCTTCCTCCACAAAGAAATTACTAATGCGCAAGCTCAATACAAAGAGCAAGCAGACAGAAAATGTATTACTCACCCCAATTTTCCCATTGATTCACAGGTATTTGTATTAGCAAAGCACATCAAAACCACTCAACCTACTGCGAAGTTCTCCGAGAAGTACCTCGGACCATTCAAAGTTCTGGAGCGTGTAGGGACTCTCTCATACAAGTTACAACTACCTTCCTATCTCAGTCGTATCCACCCAGTGTTCCATGTATCCCAACTCGAACCATATACTCTGAACTCAATCCCACATCGCGAACAAACTCCTCCACCTCTGGTGGAAGTCAATGGCGAAGAGGAATACAACGTCACGGAGGTATTGGATTCGAAATTGGATCGTCGATACAAGAAATGTCCACTATGGTATTACATCTGGTGGGCAGGATATGAAGGTACAGACAAAGAGTTTTCCTGGGTTGTGTTAAGATCATGCAACTCCGGAATCGCGGAATAATCGCGATTTAATTACGGAATGATCGCAATATAATCGCGGGATGATCGCGATGTAATCGCGGAATTGGTTGGGAATGCGAGGGGATAATTCCCTCGCAAAGTGAGGAACGATTCGCGGAGTTATGGGAAGGTAGTTGGACATCGACACTACTATCAGTAGTGCCCTCAACACGTCGATGGTCCAATATGAAGGTAGTAGCAGCATCAGTTCGCGAAGGTTGCTTCGCGGAACGTCAGAGCTGTGTTGAGAATGTATCACAGATAGTAAACATCTGTAATACGAAGAGAGAGCAGATCTAAGTCGATATTAAAACTACAGAACTACCTATTTGATGTTGTAGCTTTATACTATGCATTACATAAGCGTCGCGAAGCGATACTAACTCCGAATAGATCAGCTTGTGGAGTAAAGAACAAAGGAAGGGATATAATAGGTATAGTACTCATCCGATAATGATTAGGAAAGATAACGAAGGATTCCTGAGCTTAGGAACTCTTCGCGAAGTAATTAATTAAAGAGTCCTAGCTTAGGAACTCTTCGCGAAGTAGGTAAATGGATCGCGGAATCGCAGAATAACTCGATCCGCATACATATGACAGGTTGCCGCAAACAAAATTCACGTGGACGAGCTGGTTCCAGCTTTCCATCTTCATTATCCTCACAAACCTGGACCAGTATGATCAACGACCACTTAATTTCTTCTATTCATTTATTGGAAATACTAATTTTTATTCTACTAGTTCAATAACTCATCGCAAAACCTTTGTGATCCATCACCATTACATTCCGTACTACCTATTACATTACCTACTAAATTTCAAACCTTCAAGTCAAGGAGTTCCGTGATCCATCCTTCGCGAAGCTAACTTCATACTCTCACATTTCCTTCCTTCCAAAACCATCGCGATTTTTCCTCGCGCAATGAATCCTTACTTCTCACATTTCCTTTCTTCTACCACCATCGTGATTCCCTCCTCGCAGAACAAATTTTAACTCCTTACAATTATTTATAAAACAAAAACATTACGACTCCAAAACCACCAAAAAAGGCAAAAAATTATAAAATTAAACAAACAAAAACAAAACAAAACCACAAAGCAAAAAACAATACTAGACAACTACTTATATTTAATTCCAAGTCCCAAGATTACTACTATCCTTTGCGAGAATCACATTGCGCATCGTTTTCCTTCACGAATCTCTCTTCTGTTCCTCTCCTCTTCATCTTCTTCCTCTTCCTCTTCCTCTTTTTCTTTGTTTCCTTCTACCTCTTCCTCTGCAGGTCATGGCTGTATTAAACAAACAAGTTCCTCCATTGCGGAAGCGGCACAATTTGCGAAGTCTAGCAGTGAACTGAACTGCTTTCAAAGTTCTTTGTTCTGCTCCGCGAGCAGATCCAACTTCACTCCCAACTCACCACCTCCAAGACTCCTTTCCACGATGCATCTCGCGGGACCCTGATACACTTCTCCTTCGTAAACCCTCAGTCTTTTTCTCCTCGCCCTCTGAGCAGCATTTTCTCCGGACCAACTACACCCTTGTCGTTGCTGATGACAATGGAGGCAGGCCTGGGTATGCAGTTTCCCAGGTTGTGCAATGCAGTTAGTAGTGTTACCTTGCGTAACACAACGAAGACAAGCTTCGCGGTTACGCAAAGGTGTCGGAGGAGGGAGGTCATTGTCGTCGTCATCATCATTATTGTTGTTGTCATCACCGTGGTCGTCATCTCCATCATCCGGGTCTGGAGCAGATCCAATCTATCTGGGGTAAGCCAAATGCATCATCATGAATTCACGAATACTCACTTGGGGAACCACTTGTTTTCTCCTCAACACTCTTATTTCCACCTCCGGAGTATTGCAAACCACGGAGGCTGACTTGTAAACTTTTTGTTTTGAACCTGAAGGTTCCCGTTCTTCGCGATGCAGCCTGAGCTGCACATTCTCAACGTTCTTGTAGTTCAGTGAGGGCTTGGGCCCATCGATGATCCCGCGTCTCTTCCTCCTCAGCCAATTTCTTCAAGGCGTCGGACTTAGCCTTCGCGATGTTCTCCTCAATGATCCTTTCTTCTTCCCACTTCTTTGTGGCTTGCTTCTCCTCCTCGAGCTTTCTCTCTTCCTCGAGTCTTTTCTCCTCCGCCTCATGCTCTGCCTCACGAGCAGCCTCTTCCTCCAATCTCACCATCTCCTCCTGGAAGGCGGCATCCTGAGCATCGATTTTGAGCTGACGAAGGCGGGCTTGTTCTGCCTGTTCTTGAACAAGTCGTGCTCATTGTTCTTGTACAGTTTTGGTGGCTGTGA
Source organism: Lentinula aciculospora (assembly GCA_028011355.1). Taxonomy (NCBI): domain Eukaryota; kingdom Fungi; phylum Basidiomycota; class Agaricomycetes; order Agaricales; family Omphalotaceae; genus Lentinula; species Lentinula aciculospora. The sequence goes on along the minus strand of JAOTPV010000100.1, from coordinate 54,414 downwards.
TGGTAAAAGACATCGTAGAGTGAAGAGGACTTGGGAAAAAACAAAGAAATTCCTTGTGTTTTATACGTGTTCATTCATTGAGGGCAGGTTCGACTCTAAATTTTTTGTTTACCTCGACCATAACTCACATGGTACTTCGAAAATTTACTTTTCTTTTTTACTTTTCCATTCTATCTAATTTTAGATTCATCAATCATTAACAATCATGTAGGCTTTCGAGGGCAAAAGCCTAAGAGGGGGATACTGTTATATCTATGCAAGCTAAGTCTTTATGAAGCTTCATGAACTATTCCGCTACTTAGATATTACTTATATCCTTTTACTACTATGCAATTACTCTTTATCTCTTATCATTCTTATCAGATTTACACTATCCCTTTTATATCCCTTCCTTTGTTCTTTACTTATGAGCTAACCCATTCGGGCATGGCATCACTTCGCGATCCTGACTTACCTTTAGTATAAAGCTACGGTATCGAATAGGTAGTTCCTTAGTTTAAATATCAACCTTGATAGCACTTCGATAGTGATACCAATTAATCATCTATCTGTATCATTGTTTTAACATTCTCACTGTCAGTATGTTCTGCGATAGTCATCGCAAACGGAACACGTTTATCTTTCTTCTCTTGCAGACACGCGAAGTGTCGAGGACTCTACTAATAGTGGAGTCAAGGTCTGACTACTTTGTCTAGGATCGTTTTACCTCGCGAAGTATTTTACTTCGTATTTTCCCATGATCATCCCGCGATCATTCCCGACGATCCCTTTGTGCACGATCATAACATCTCCAGAATACACCCCATATTTCATGTTTCACAATTGGAACCGTACACTCCCAATCCGATACCTAACTGCATGCAAGCTCTGCCACCTCCGATCGAGGTAGATGGTGAACAGGAGTTTGAAGTTGCAGAGATCCTAGATTCAAAAATGGATTGTAGGTACCAACGGTGTCCATTACGGTACTTTATCCATTGGAAAGGTTATGAAGGTACCGAAGAAGAGTTCTCATGGATCGGAGCCGACGAAATGCATGCCGATGAACTTCTCGGAGAATTCCATAACCGATACCCATCGAAGCCGGGACCCTTGCAGGACATCAACTAAAATTGTCATACGATTCTACTTATCTTTTCCTATATTTTATATTTTCCTTTCACTTCCGAACGGTTGAAATCGACCGAAGGGATTACCGCCATGATAGTTTATTGAGCGATAATCCCTTACCGGAATTTCGTATGACTATTCTTTCACACCTCCGTTATCCGGACATTTCCGTCCGAAATTTAAACTCATTTCTTACAAGTAGAACATCTTAAGATGTTCCTGCCCAAGTGCTTATGGCAATAATGCAATTTCTACTATTTGAGGTCTCGACAAATCCCGAAAATATTCAACCATACGAAAATATCATTGTAGACCATCGCTTTCATTCTGGATCAGTATCGCTAGCAACACAAATTGATACTTAGATCGAGGTCTATTCTAGAAGTCGTAGTTTGTACGTCCATCACTGTTACTAGTTCAAGAGGTAAGTACTCATCAGCCTTGTCCCAGGCGAGATCAGATGTCTTATTAAAACGACAGAGATATATGCTTCTAATTTCCCTACAACCCATCGCTATGTCACTAGGAAATTATGTATCCGACAACCAGACACTCTAATAACCACAATTCATTTACGACTCCCCAACACCACTTAAGGCCATTTCAGCTCCTCCGCCATGAATTCCTGAAACCAACTCAGATTGATAATCGCGACTGCTACGTAGCAATATTCCAACCTGTCATAGATCATCGCGTTGTGAGCCTCCTGAGACTATCGGCAAACAAAACGGTAACACTCGCCAACACTCGGTGGTTCGCAACCTGGTGACGAGCTTGGTGGTTTTATCCTACCTGCGAATACTTGTACTGACTACCTACTATATGAAAACCTTCTTCATTAACCCGATTTTTAAACAGAATACAAGGTCATCTTGTGACTAGAACAATACCTCGGGGAATGAACTGGTCAGATTCCCCCCCCCAAGATTCCGCTTGGAGAGTTTGAGTAGAGCTCGGCGGTCCTGAATGTTGGCCTCAACTGCTTGATTTCATCGGTTGCATCTAATCACTAAGCAGATGGGGTACAAGAGGTGTATTTGCAGCCAAATTGTAGACAAAATTAGACTGTTTCCAGATTCGCAGATGAAGTACAGTCTCGAGAATCGAAGATGCGATACAGTTTAAATAGAGTTCGGACTGAATAACATGGACTAAACCAAATACCTACAACTGAACCTGATGTTTAGTCTGAATGATACAATCTTCAAGATCCCTCAAAGGCTATATTACACAAAGAAGCAAGGGCTACATGAAAGGAGCAATCGTCAATGCTAAACTATATATCGGAAAACGTAAAGTAAAAACATGCAGTCCAATCTGCTCGAGAACAAACTGAGGTATCTATGTGTATGGACGACATACGAGACATTCACGGTCCATAGCCGACCATTATTGCACGATAGCATAAATAAAAAGGAGAGCGAAATAGCGATAGGTCAAGAGATTGGATAAGATATAGGCGAGAAAACAAGAAAGTGAAGGCGATGCGAGATAGAACGGTAGGTTGTAAGAAAAAGCGCAAAGCAAAAACAGACATTCATTACTCATCCTCTGCCTCCTCATCCTCTTCCATGATCTGTTTGAATGCAGGACCTGAGGATCGTCCCGCAGGAAGCTGCCGTCTCCCCCCTCGTGATTCGGGGATCTCATAGGCATCGCTTGCTACAGGAGATGCCCGTTCAACAGGCGAAACCTTCCGACCTTTGCTCCCTCTCTTCCCAGTAGGAGTAGTACTTGGTCTCCGCGGTGCAGGTCCTAATAACACAGTCCCTTCGCCACTTGATTGAGGTCCAGAGCTAGCAGGTCCAGAACCGATCAGCGGCATTTGGCCCAAACCTGCAGCGTATGGTATATCATCATCCTCGTCTACCCAGTCGCTTTCGTCCCCCAAGCTTAACGACAATCGGCCAGGGCCTGAGAACACATCTCGTAAACTTGTACCTTCTGATGGAGAGATGGTCAACACCTCCACCGCTTGGGCACCGCGCGTTCTCCAACCTGGCGGCTCCAACCCCCAAGCTTTTTTCCAGCTTGAACGACCTACACTCCCACCATATCCGTGGCCATGAAGCGGACTGGCAAAAGGACCTTGTCGTTTTTGGGCTACAAATGTCGTCGTTGTTGGTCGCCGAGGTGTTGTCTCCTCAAATGACCGACGGATTTTGTAAGGTGACGATGTTCTGAGCCCTCCACTACCTTCATAATCAGAATTATACTCGATAAACGAAGTCGGTCGTGAAGATTGTGGAGAATGGATTGAAGATGCTGCTGAATTGGACCGTACATGCGACGGCCTTCCTGAATTAGAGGGTGTTCCAGGCTGACGAACAACGCGTGTAGTAGTAGAAGAACCTGACCCTCCCCGACGATGATACCTTGTCTGCATGGGTGATGTCGCACGATAATGAACTGAGCCAGTAGAGCTCACGGAGGGACTTTTTCTATGACGTTGTTGCGTAGTAAAACTTCGGATAGAGGAAGGTCGGGACGAGTTTGGAGCGAAATCTGCTCGGTCTGAATTTGGGGTGTGACTACCAAACGATCTTCGCCCAGCAACTTGAGGTGAGTCTAAGAGAACCATTTGCACTGACGCGACACTAGTTCGGGAGTTGACACTGCTTGACCTACGAGAAGACATCGATGGTCGCTGAGGTCGTCGACCCCCTCGGCGACCAGTAAGCTGGCTAGCTGAGTTCCCAGAACTTGTTCGGCGTTTGATATTAGCAGTGCTATAACCTTGGCCAGATCCTCCACCAGGTCTGTGAGACGTATTGCCTCGGGTTTCCTTTCGTTTTCCTTTCCGGTCTTCTTGGAACCATAGCCGAAACGCAGTAAGAATGTTTGCTCGATTCCTATGCGATGAAGTCGACGATTTTGAGACAGAATTGTTATTTGGACCGACATTTTCAGGTGAACTGAACGGGTCTGTAACTCCGGGAGAATTGGCTGGTGTAGGTGCTATACGAGATGCATTTGACCCAGATTGTGGAGGTGATGATTCCTGTGTGTCAGCAAGCACCCACGGGGATCCTATATGCGGTTGGGGATGATGCAGCTCACTGGGCGGCGGTGTCGAAGGATCTTTAGACGGTCTCAAAGGAGGAGATTTACGCCAAGAAGAAACACTCCCATGAGAGGACCTCGGTCGTTCCTCAATCGACCCTCCAGTCATCTTTCTCTCATTCTTCCTCTCGAAGTCCCGTTCCCTCTCCTTGTTATTCTCCCGCTCCTCTCGGACTGCCTCTGAGGATTTCTTGCGCACAAGTCCGGCTGCCTCGAGCGCCGTCGTAGCACGTTGCATGATACTGACACTGCCAGCGCGGTTCTTTCTGCCCTTGGAGCCAGAGCTGCTGCCAGGTGTTGTCGGGTGTGATTTGGAGGCATCGATAACCATCGACGAGGATGGTGTCAACATTGGAGACCTTGAAGGAGATGGTGAAACAGGTCGTGGTGGCGTAGAAGGACGGGGAGAAAATGTTGGTGTGGCAGGCACAAAGGTCAATTGAGGTGTAGTTCTCGACAGGTTGAGGTGTTGAGGTGTGCCGTCGGTTTGTATTCCCATACTATGCTTCTTTCTCTTACTTGACAATGAGGGACGGTATTTTCCTAAATGCTCGTCGATGGTTGGTGATAAAGTACTGTCGGCGCCAACACCACTGAAGAGACTGTCAGTGCCTTCTTCTAACAACTTTTTTTCCGCTTTGCGCTTCAACATCCACCACACCGCTCCTGCTGAGTCGCAAGCATCGTTCAGCACCGAATATACAATCTGTCCAAGATCAAATCCAAGTAAACTCATTACGTTCAGCAGCTCCCGCTCCAACGGTGTAGAAAATATTATGGGTGCCGGTGTAATCAGTAATGAGGAGAAGTTGAGATCGGCGTCTTTCTGTGGTATTGGTAGGGTAGGAGTTTTCTCTATGCCATTAGACGTCTGATCGTCGGGATCTGAGAGTGTCGACGACACAGAACGTCGTTTTGTACGTGCTGGAGTCCGTACTGTGTGAACGGGAGGAGCAGCGGACCGTCCAGAAGAGTTTGTGCGCTGACGTGAAAGGTTTAAGGGTATTTCCAGAGCCGTATCCTCCTCTTCCGTGACGGTTTCCGGATGATGGAAAGTAGGTTTAGGCTCATTATCTACGACTTTACGGATAGTGGTTTCGCTTAGGTTGGGATGAAAGGTGCTAGTAGGTTTGTTGCCCTCGAAAAGGTCGCCAACAGAGTGGTTAGGTGTAGTGGGTGCGGATGTACCAGGTTCTAAGTGTGATCCTACACTTGAATCGGTGGTAGAGGCTTCCGAAGAGAGAGCAGAATCGGCAAAATCATGTGTAGGTGGATCCGGAGGTGGAGATATAGTATGCCGTCTTGGTTGATGAACGAGTATGAGATCTGGATTGTGAGGTGTATTCGAGGTGAACCAAGGATGTTCGAGAATTTGAGGAATAGTCAAGCGTTTCGAAGGCTCCTTCTGTAAAATATTTTGGACCAAATCTCGTGCGTCTGTAACAAATATCAAAATCTGTAAACATCGTCAGCCAGATGATCGTACCTGTTGATAACCATTCTGGATCCTCGAATTCGCCTAGAATGACTTTATCGCGCATGATCTGTTCGTCGTCGTCATCAAAAGGCAACATCCCTGTGAGCAGAACGTAGAGAATAACACCAAGAGACCATATGTCCACCTCTATGAAGCAGATTGAATATTACTTTTAATCAAGTGATACATTACTGACCAGCACCAAGATACTTCTTTCCTTGTAACATCTCTGGGGAAGCATACCCAGTTGTTCCACAGAAAGTGTCCATCAAAACCCCGCGCTCAAACTCGCGAGTAAAGCCAAAATCACCAAGCTTGACTCGACAGCGTTCGTCAAGGAGGACATTCTCCAGCTTCAAGTCGCGGTGCACTATGCCCTTTTCGTGGAGATATGCGACGGCGAGACATAGCTGACCAAACAGGAATTTAGTCTCATCTTCAGAAAGTCTCCCTTTTTCCGTCAAGTAGTCAAACAGTTCTCCTCCTGAGCAAAGTTCGGTAACAATCCAGATGGAGGACTCCGTTGCAATGACTTCATACATTTGTGTAACATGAGGATGATGAAGCTGCCGATGGTGATGAATTTCGCGAGTGAGCGACGCAGACATGGACTTTGGTATTTGTTTGATGGCAACGCGGGTCGAAGTAAGTCGATGAGTGCCTATTCGCACTTTGCCATAAGCACCTACAGTACAGATTCAATGGGTATTGTATTCAATGAAGAGAGATAAACTCACCTTCCCCAATGACCCTGCCTAAAGTATAATTTCCTACAACCCTCATTTTATGCGACGACAGCTCCTTCCCGAGTTCATTATAAGCATTGGCAAGATGCGCTTTTTGGTTTTGGGTTACGGATCCCGTATGTTTGTGACCGTGAACCTTTGACATAACGGCATACAAGTGTATGACAGAATACACAGCAGCGGATTGTGAAGGGAAATCCAAGCGAAAGATAAATGAGGGACTAGGCTGTAGGGCCGAAAGACTAGAGCGACACAATAGAACAGGAAGGAAACGAATTAAACAAGAAGAGTGAAGAACGTCGTGGTGGTTAATGAGCAACTTTATATTTGATTTGCTTTCCGAAATTTCCGTAAACATGTGAGTGGCGTGGAAAAATGAGTTGCGGACGCACGCACCGTTATTATCACAACTTGACCTTAACGAGGGCAGATAAGGGCCCAGGAATAACACATCCTAAAATTGTATCGTATCACACAGTACGCTGGCGATCATGGCGGCACACGAACCCACGCACAGTGACCGGTGATAAATATCTTGCGTAAAAAGGTGATCAGAAATGTTATGGAAAAGGATGGTCTTTTGGAGTCATTTGTTCTTTGACAAAGGATTTCTTTTTCAATCGCAAGATCTCACTCCGTAAAAAATTCAATAAATTATACTAATGAAGGACAACTTTTGGTGAAAGCTCTCAAAAACCTACAGGGGTCTACACTGTGTCACCATTTCCTACATAAGATTTGAGTAAATCTCCTGTAAGTTTTCCAGAAGGGGTGAAACTTAACGACTTTTGCATTCAGGGAGAGGAACAGGAAAACTTGGAATTTTGCCATACTTTTTGACTTTGAAAAAAGTGAAACTTTTTTGGATGGAGAAACGAATTCTCCGCTTCTTCAAATGGAAGATGAGGGCCAATTTGTTTTTCCACGGCGAATTTATTTGCCCAACTTCTTTCACATTGTAAATCCCAGGGAGAAAACCCACCTCTCATTCAAGTAAATAATCGGAAAACACATCCTTTTGCGTCACATTTCTCAATCATTTTCACGGGTTATATTTACGGTCTATAGCGTAGTGCTAGAGTGCCAGAAGTACGTTATTTCAAAACGTACAAGATAGATATCTTCCAAGCCTTGATATAAGAATTTTATATTCAGTATGGAGTTTTACTCAATGGTGACACTGTAATTGGTCCTAATAACCACAAAAGAATGACATCAGAACTAAGAAGAACAAATTGAGAGGGAGCACAGACGTGGTAAGTGTGGCAGACCCAGACGTAGCCTCTGTTCCAGCCTGGAAGGTAGTGAGGAACTGCGAAGTGCTAAGACCCTCATTAGTAGTGAGGTACTGTCCATAGGATTCAATCAATGTTCGACTCTGGAGATCACTGACAAGTGCTCACGTTGAAGAACAAGTTGATGTCTCCACTAAAGCTAGTGATGGTCGCCCCGCTTGTAGATGGCAAGAATGACCACACAGCGTTAGCACCGTTAGATCCGCTGTAGAGGTTCCTACAAACAGAAATTTGAATGTCTATCAATATACCTTGCCCCCTTCGGAGCACAACAAAAATCATACCAAGACTGGCCGGCAATCGAGATATCACTTGCGATAGGGTTGGGTTGACCATCTGCATTGTATGAGGACGAAATCGGACCAGCGTTGAAGTTAGCAAGCCAGATCATGATTTCATTGGTAGCTGACCCCCCAGAGGTATCAGATGTGAATATGTCGTAGGCAACATCTGCGACAATCGTGCCGGAAGTGCTGATTGTCCAGTCCCATGTGCTCTTTATGTCAGAGGTGAGCCGAAACCGGTCTTCAAGCGAAAAGGGACAATGTACTAACGGGAATGCTACTGATAGCACTCAACTGCTGGTTAATTCCCGCGTTGAGTTGTATATTGGTGAAACTCTTTATCCCTGTGCCACCAACCCAATCATAGGTGGTGGTCCAGGCGACGGTGTTTCCACTAACAGACGTGATGGATGCACAGTCTGAACCAGAGGTAGCATCAGAAAGACCCCACTGATCCAGAAAAAGTTCGAAATTTCCATCAGTGAATGTATCCCATTGACCTATTAGACAAAGCAAAATATTGAGTAAGCAATAACACAATCACATAGAGGAATAAGACGGGAACAGCTGTGTAATCATATAACTAACCGCAAAATGTAGTTGCCCTCTTCTCAATCTCAGGGGTAGGAACCGCTACAACGAAAGGCAAGATAACCAAAACATTGATCAATTGGAGCGCGGAGATCATTTCGATGAATCAGAGGCAAATGAGTTGCGCGAGTTGCAATAATTGCAAGAGGCTACAAGATACCCTTATTCTCTAGCATTCCAATGCTTTTATAACCGCAGAAAAAAATCAAAAATGACCAAAAAATCGAAACAAATCATCGAAGTGCCTCCGAAAATTAACCAGGAACATGAAAGAAAGGGTAGCAACCATTCGCTAGAGACTATGATCTGGTGGTGGAAGTTCACGAGTGCGTTGGAGTGGGAAACAAGCGATGTGCGCAGCGGTCCGAAAGGAATCGTGAAACTTTGAATATATTTGTTGAATAATAGTAGGTACGAGGATAAACGGTAAGGGATACATCGAGGGACATTGTTACTACATAGACACAGAGCATCGCAGCTTTACAGTACTTGAATGATTAAAATATTTTTCCAATCGTGATCCATCTCGAAATGACTACGTATACAATAGGATATGAATAGATACTTATGCATGTGTTGTTCAAAATAATTTAAGCAAGCGACCGACAAAGAACGAATACAGTTAACTTTTGTGATTCCTTTCTGGAAATTTCCTTCTCTTCCGTCATAGTTTGGGTTTTATCCCCTGAGCTTCAGCATGTGAAGCACGACTTGTCACTGGCACCGACGGGGAAAGGTCGGCAACAGCATCGAAATCGTAACCGTAATTTTCGGAATGTACAAGGATACTCGGCTCATCGAGCTCAAGCACCGGTAGTTGCGGTGTCAACCAGAACGGTGTATCCGGGGGAGATGAAAGCGACGACGACGCATGGCTTTCATGTTCATGATCTGACTCGGAATCGTAAACCACAGAGAAGAACTGCTCCTCTTCATACTCGTTCGTTGATCCCATAAGTCTCTGTCCAGTTTGATATGAGTCTGAGGCACGAGGTTTGAGGGTAATCAGGTCGTTTTCTGGAGGCGTGCTTGATGATGGTGACAATGAAGATGGAGTAGGCGACGAGATTTCTGCAAATGGGTTCAGGAAGAATGAGATGAAAAATTGACGCCATTTGGATTGCATTGGAATGAAATGACCTATGATTTAAGATGACATTCAGCAAAGGAAATTCTGAATTGTTCAGAGATACTCACCACCATGATGCTCCTCAACTCTGTGGTATCTAGAATGTTGTACAAATATACGAGATCGTTCTGGAGGAACGACGACATCAGTTCGTCCTACCACATACAACGCAGGAGTGTTGATCGCGAATCCGAACTCGGGTGCAGCGATAGTGGTCTTGCGGGTAGAATCCGACTCCCAAGAAAGTTTTGGTCCCCGAATTAAGAAGCCTGAAACACAGGCGATGAATTTACTGTAAGGAGAACACTGTTAAATGGATCTCATGACTACTAGATCAAGATTCGACGTACAATGGAGGATGAGGAGCAACTCCATTTTCACAAAACATAGGAAATAGATGAGGGCGTTCAAGCTAAAAAAAAATTTCGTTAGTCGGTTTTGTCCGGAACTAGCATTTTCGACTATACCATTGCGGAGATCTGCTCGGCCATAGCAGCACCTTGACTAAACCCAAGTATAGCCTGATTAACGGGTCATTCTCAGATACATCTTTAGAGTAAATGAAAGGAGGTACTAACATCGAACCGATACTGCTTCAGGATGTCCCGGAGATAAACCCAAGTTCGCTCAATACCAGGCAGCGAGTCGCGACCCACGTCATTAATTTTGAACCACGCGCGGTGGGCGTCAGACTTTGAGGGATGCATCGTCGGTATCGAACATGTTGGCACGGGTGTCAGTGTATACCGCGTATCGGTTGTATCACCAAAGTGAGCTTTGGGATCGGCAGAAACCATGATCATTGGGGCGTCGAGGAAATCTAAACATATAAGTATTAGATATTGTTGTGAATCGACTACAGAGGACAACACTCACAGAAATTGATTTGATCCCCACATCCCGCGATTATGGGTGCAAGCTATGTATTCGTTGAGAACACATTCGGTAGACATGCACGAATGGTTTTCAACTCACTTTGCGGTATGCATAGAAAGCACTTTGACGATAGCTATACGAATTCCGTGTTCGTTCAGTATACGAAGATTGCCGTAATCGAGACGATATTGGCGTACCCATGAAGAACGAGAATCTTGGCAGGCATGAATCAAACAAGGAGCCTATGAATAGTGAAGGGAGAATAGGTATAAGAGAAGAATGATGAGGCTGAGGATTTCCAAGTACCTTCTTATACTGTTCGATTGGAGTCATGTACAGCAGATCTGCTTGAATCCCGACATATGACCAGTATTGTTGACAACCCAACAAAGATTCAAAACTTGATGCAGTTGTCGCCCAAGACGGTATGAGCTCCGAACTCTGCGTCAATGACACAGCCTAAAATGATGAGACGGTTCCGTGGATATAGAAATCAATGTAGAAAATGTTTCGCGAGGCTTGAAGAGACTTTACAGTGAATTGAGTTCAAAGTTTCAAGACGATGGTACTATATTGCGATTTGAAAGGAAATTTGAGCGAGCCTCCAACTTGAAACTGAGGCTATAGCCTCCAGGCTCCTACGAGCTGCTATAGTCATGTCAGGTTTGAGAAAACGTTTACAACAAAGATGACATTGCTAGACGTACCTGAGAACTTTTTTTTGTTTTTTTTTTGGAATTCGGCTTCGAGTCAATCCGTCTCAGCACCCATGTATAACAGGCACAGCTTAGAGATTCATATGAAGTTGTGAGGATGATCTAATGTCTGGTGTCCGGTGAAGCACACCAAAAAGGAAAAGAGCCAGAAGCCAGACATGATCTTCAGTTTCAGTTTTCCAGAAGGAAAATGCAAATAGGCGCGACTAGTTTTGTGGCTATGCTGCGCCGTTCCATTAATCTCGGTCCCTGCCCGGTCCCACTTCTATGCCCTACTTTAAAACTATTCGCTATACTCAGGCATGTAGTCGGTGGCCATTCCAAGTTATTACCATACACATATATTTTACAACTACTTATTGGATCCAGTTCCACCTTTTGGCGAGCTGCAGATTTCTGATGCACCTACTACCTTTTATATCCTCCGACTTCAATTCTCCGTCCCCGTCTTTACCTCTCCTCTCCCTCAGCAAACAACTAGTTGTGTGCAACGTGCCCGTACCTGGAATTCCATCAAGAATAAATCTCGGGCTTTCTATCGAACCGAAATCTACTCCAAGCCACTGGGCGCTGTTGGGTTCACCCTTCTAAGCAGTAGCCTTCGACGCTGTTCTTATCGTTTCTACTGCGTGAAAGCTGTAATGTCGCCCACACAGTTGCCGTTCGCTGTCTTCGCACTACTTTCTAGGGCTAGATGATCTCCGAAAGTCATTCACCGATTGGTTTATTTTGGCTAATGACTTGTTCGAGTCATCAAATCTCAGCCCTCGTTGTGGAATGACTCCTACTTTCACGGTTTGTCGCGGTCCGTAGCAAAAATCTCGGAAAACCAGGAACGGCTATGGTTACCTTTCGCAAAACAAGGCATGTGTAGTGGATCCGCATGACGGACTCGCAAGTCTGAATATGTCCCATCGCAGGTTTATCAGGACATCGATTCATTGGGTATATCCGTGGTCTCAATCACGTCTCGAATTCAACTAACCTTGTGGCCTCAAAACCCGACACGCAAGATTTGTCGCTGGTACCAGTCTGATATGTAAAAAAGGCATTGGAAGTGATCACCTGCCTGCAAAATCTATGTTCTTCCCGATAATCTTCATTAGTGTTTTGCGACGAGTGTACCACGCACGGGTGATCACCTTCTCAATCAGTGAGCAGCTTGAATCTTTACCTACCGTCTGCTACCGTATGATCATCCATCCGATAGGACCCCTGGATTTATGGTCATTTCTCGGGTCGGAAGCACCTCGCGAAGATGCCAAGAACGACACACAACCTCTCTCTTTTCATTCGTATAAAGGTTGAAAGTGATAGTCGTTCCAACATTCGCGACATGTTATTCACTTCCAAAGTCTGCGCTCTCCTCTTTGTCTTACCGCTTGTCACTGCCGCTCCCGCAAATCTCGAAAAGAGAGAAGCCACCGCGACCTTTTGTGGTACGTCTATGAATTCTTTGAAGAGGTTTCTCCAATGAATAAATCCGTTGACAGGTCAATGGGACACATCGACATCGGGAAATTACGAACTCTTACTTGACCAATGGGGTCTTTCCGGGGCTTCATCTGGATCAGACTGCGCGTCCATCACTTCCCTTAGTGGGAACACTATCGCATGGACTACTGATTGGACTTTTACTGGTGGTTCTGGAGTGAAGAGTTTCACTAACATCCAGCTCAACGCCGGCATCAATCAACAATTGAGTGCTATCAGTACTATTCCTGTGTGTATAATAAATTGCCCTTTCCCTCCGAACCCCGTTGAACATTCTTTATTCGCTTCCACTTGGACTCGATCTTTCTTGCCTGCCTTTCTCCTTCCCGCGCTGTGCGATTAATGATACTCACCGCGGCATGACTATCTTCAACTTCTAGAGTACCTGGAACTGGCAACAATCTTCCTCTGGCACTGTCGTTGCAGACGTTGCCTATGACATGTTCACATCGTCTTCTCCCGGTGGCTCTGCCACAAATGAAATTATGATCTGGCTGGCAAATTTCAACGCCGGACCTATTTCATCATCATACAACTCTGCTGGACAGCCAAACCCTGTTGCTACAGGAATCGCTCTTGCTGGTCATACTTGGTTTGCATCCGTCCATCCGTTCTTTCCTATCAATATCATGGATCGAACGCTCATTGTTTTCCAAATTCTAAAGGAACCTGTTCAGCGGCTCCAATGGCGCTAATGCGGTTTGGTCATTCCTTCCATCTACCTCCGGAACTACTATCACTAGCTTCAGTGGGGATATCAAAACATTCTTCACTGTGAGTTTCCTGAGCCTTCGACGATCAGGGATCTAGCTTCTCAGTTTTCCCTACGACAGTACCTCATCGCACACGAGGGTCTCAGCTCTTCGCAGTACCTTACTACGCTCCAAGCTGGAACAGAGGCTACCTCTGGCTCAGCTACTCTCACGACGTTAGTGGCACTTGTTTGTCTCGTTTATAACATTGATTCACCTTCCTATTATACAGGACCGCGTACAGCGTAATAATAAACTAAGTACACGAGTGAAATATCTCAAGTCTCAGGGTCGGGGTCTGTATTAGCGTCAGATGAAATTATCATAAAACGTGAAAATATTTTTCCCAATCTTCCAAGTCCCTTGAAAATGGAAAATCGAGTCCGACAGCTGGGCTGCTTTGGGTCTTCAATCTTCGCTCGCTGGAATTGACACGACCTACCGCTTGCATAAATCCCTGTGCTGATTCCCCGGCTGTACCTTGCGGGAAGCATCCACTATCCCGATCAGGGGGTGAGAAGATGTAGGGGTTGTCGAAATTACACCTCAGAGATTCTGTAAACAATGAAAGAAATCGATTCAATATTGAGGGGAGAAATGATGAGACCAAACGCCTCATAAACTTACCGAGGACGTATCAAAAAAAAAAGCAACGTTTGTTGTATTTGCAGTAAGCCGAACGCTGCTCTACCAAGTTAACTTAAGGCTAATCACTTCTCGAAGACATCAAACGTTTCTATTATAATGATACCAAACTGGTAGAGAAGGTCATGTTATAGCCCGAATAAGGTTGTACTAGGGCGGTTCAATGCGTGCATATCACAGTTCGTCGAACTCTCCACCCGTTTCGACACATATTGATTATCTAGCTGATACGCCTTACCTCCACCACGAGCGTAAGTTTTTGTAGGCTCTTCAAACTTGATTTGTTATGGCCTCTACTTTGTCAGACGAAGATTATTTCAAGGTGACGACGCTGAACAGTGAAGGAAATGCGCTCTTCAAGGAGATGAACTATGTCGCCGCTGCCGCAAAATACACCGCAACTATTGAAATCTCGGGACAGAATGCAATTTCGTATTCGAACCGCGCTGCCTGTTGGTTAAGCCTGCACTTGTAGGCGTGTGTTTTCGGCGATATACTGCATAGCTTCTTACTATCCATCTAGATACATAGACGCCCTTTGCGACGCAACCAAGGTAAACGTAGCCTGACTCCGTAGCCCAGAACGTTAATATCACGATGAGTATCCGCGCACACAGGCAACGAAACTTGATCCATCTTTCGTCAAAGCGTACGCTAGACGCGCAAGGGCTTTGGATGTAAGTACGAGACCTCCATAACCAATGTTTGTCTTGTGTTTTGAGCTGAAATCCCTGCCAGGCTCTTGGCCAACCCTCTCAAAGTATACGATACTGGGGAAAAGCACTCAATGCGCTGCCCAGAGGCGACTTAGCTTCATCAGAGGAAACACAACAATATGAATACAGGAGAGAGCTTGCAGCGGCAAGACGCGAACAAACACGCCAGCGAAAAGCTCTCGAAATGAGTGTAAAGCAACATTTGATTCTAAACGGCGAAGGGAAAGGCCTCCCCTGGATGATGGCAAAGGGACTGCTCCCGACTCTCGTGGCGCGAGGCGATTATACGAGCTGTGTGAGTCTTATGCCAGATAACTTGTGATTCAGAAGCATTGACTTTATGTAGGCTTGGACTTTGAATAGAGCATATGATGTCTTATGCGAAGGCATGCAGGAATTATATTCCACTGTGAACCGGCCTGAAAGTGATGCTACGCCTTCAAGAGTACGCATTTATGTTTTCATTTGTGGGGTAGTCTGAGACTCATCGATGATGGTCTACTAGGTGCTGGAACATATCTCAAATTCAGTACTTATCGACTACCGCGCTTGGCACATTCGCAAGCCAGATTATCTCGAAGAATTCCATAGAAAAGGTATGTTTTATTTTGCGCCAGTTTCGTACAATAACCTATATTCTCCCCTAATGCAGCCGTTAAAGAAATTCAGTTTTATCATGCTTTCATACCTAACCATGGGTTAGAGGCGATCAAGAGGAAGGTTCTAGGATCCTTAGCGAGGACGAACGGTGAAGCCAATCAGAGAAGAGAGTGGGATATTATACGACCTTCACTTACGACCACCGTTCGGTATGAGACAGTTTGCTTGGGTGACTAAAAGTATTCAGCTTAGTTCGCAGATATTGGGTAATGGAAGGATTTCATCAAGGCACTCTATATCGAAACCCTGCAGCTGGGACGAATTATCTTGGTCAGGCTATCGCACTGATCAAATGGGGACAGACACACTGGCGTCGTATACCAAAAGAAATCAAGGGCGAAGTGTTTGAAGAAACCTACCTGAAGCGTGTGCAATTCCTGCGTCTGCGGTTCCTCCTCGAAGTAGGTCACCACGCCATCTAATACATTATGATGGTATATATTGTTCTACGGTTGTTTGCAGCAATTCGACGATGCGGACTTGCCAACCCGTCAGGCGATGTATCAAGAAGCAGATGGAATCGTGAATGAAACAACAGGTTTCCAACCGTCCCGCGAACGTGATACCGTTTTGACTGCATATTCTTGGTATTCGGCTCGAGGCTACGCTTTAAAGTGAGGGTCTGATTTTTTATAGCATATTTAATTGAACAGGGTTTTCAGTCTCAAGGCTCGACAATATCAAGCTAACGGTCTATATGCTTTCGCTGGTCTGTCCTACAAGCTTTCTGCGGAATGCTTTGCTGAGGACGATGGAAATTACATCGGTGAGCTTGTCTGCGGGCTTTTTTGAAACGACTGACCGTTAACTTTTAACTCTTCAGCCAACCTTCTTAGTTATGTAAAGTCTGCGGAGTATATTCAATCCCCCAGTATCGAAATCCAGCAAGAAGCACTTAAGAAGATCCGTAAGGTCATCCCGAAGTTAAACTACATCTGGAAAGCGAAGAAAGAGGTGAATGATATCGACAAAACAATAAAGGAAGCATTAATATGGGGAGAGACATTCAAGGCTAGACTGAGAACTGACTATTATGACCAGTTCTACTAGATGTTTACGAGATGATATTCATTCCTAAAAGATCTATGTAAGGCTTGTAGAGGCTTGTTCAGTAGCTACCAAGGGTAGTCACTGAGTAAAAACTGCAGCGAACATCATCCAAACTATAGATTTGGCTTAGCTCGGCCGCACCCACCTGTGCCAAAGCGTAGAAAATTGAATCAATCTCAGAATTCGTCTTCGTTGATCCAAGAATGGAAACATGAGTTATTCCGAGATTTTACAATTTAATTTTGCATTCTGGTTCAATAGACGTTAGACGGTAGACCTTATTAGCCATCCTTGCGGACCTCACTTTCTCTTGCAAGAATATCTGGTTACAGAGCGAAATTTTACCCCACCTCACCATATTTTGGCTGGTGGGGCAAGTTTACATTGAATTCTCCTGCCATTTGTCGTATCGCAAGGATGGCTAATTAGTCACATTGAAATCGTGGGAAGCCCTATTATGACACCTGCACAGTTTTCCCAAGCCACTACTCAAGCTTAGTCAGACCTCCCTACTAGTTTCCACCGATTTCGACGTCCCCTCACGCAAACATTCCAATGGTACGTCGTGTAGAACTTTTGCAGACGATCTGTTCTGATCACGTTTGTAGGCCCCAACCACCAAAAAGGTTCGTCTACGCCGCCAATCTCGTAGTCCCAAAAATTAATTTACGATGCACTTCTATCTTTACCGTTTCTCTTCATCATCCCGCAGACTGGCGGCGGTAAGACCCGCTCGGCCCTCCAGGACGTCGTTACCCGGGAATATACCATTCACCTTCACAAACTTGTACACGGACGGTCATTCAAAAAGAGGGCACCTTGGGCTGTCAAGTCCGTAACGGACTTTGCTCGGAAAGCAATGGGGACCTCTGATATTCGCCTCGATCCCAAGCTCAACCAGGCTATATGGGCGCAGGGTATTAAGACTGTGCCTCACAGGCTGAGGGTTAAACTAGAGAGTGAGTAGTTTTCATCCGTTTATGAGGGCCGGATGTAGGCGGGTCTGGGCTGAAAGCTTGGAGCATCTGGTAATTGAGACTTCGATTGCTCATCTGCTTCTAGGACGGCGTAACGACGACGAAGATGCGAAGGAGAAATTGTATGTTTACGCTTCGCATGTTCCGGTCAATTCATTCAAGGTAAGTTATATCTCACTTATTCATCACGCCTCTCCTTGTGTTGCAACCCCGTTCTCACTCTGTCGTCTGTGCCATAGGGTCTCGAAACTGTCGTTGTAGATGCAGAGTAGAAGGTCATCTATCAAATCGTATGAACATGGTTTCTTATGCATCACTTCGCGCCCTGTTTTGCTCTATGATTGCTATGAAAATGAATCCAAACTTGGCGTCGGAGCCCTGAATCTGCCCAGGTGTTGCAAAGAAGCTGAAGAGAGTGCCTTTTATTTTGGGACGCGCTAGCCCAATAAATACTCCAGGTTCATAAAGCTACGTGCTGTATACACCGCTCGTTACAACCCTTCAAAGAGTCATGTTCATGTTAAGGCATTTGGAAAACATATTCTGTAGGTGTGTACGACAGCGAAATCAGCACATCGAGTGCCAGTTTCTCTGTTGACCTCGTCTCTTGGAGGATGCTGGAACCACTTCCAGTATTTCGTACGCGAGTGCAGGATAAGAGCTGATGTCCAAGAATTTTCCGAACAGACCTTCAAAATTTGTGTTCCTGTGCTCTGTAAGACTTGTAAGATGGAGTAATAGAATGGACCCGCGGAATCTCCACTACAGGTATGTCCGGCTTGTATGCTATTTCGAATAGGGATAGTCATGTGAAATGAAAAAATTATAAAAGTTCCAGGAAAATCATTTTTACATTCCTTGTTTATTCCATTCTCAGCACTAGCTAGCATTTTAAGAGTGCATCCTTGAGGGCCCGCTTTTTACAAGACTATCAAAATTTTGATTCAACGCTGACACTATACACGGACAACAATATAAATTTTGGAGCGTCAAGTACTCTATAATAGGGTAAGGATCTGCTCAAAATTGTTGTCAAGTATGCTATTTCAGACATACCATTCTGAGGGCCTGTTAGAATCTTTGGGCATGGTGTCAATGAGTGTGGATGATAGCCAGTGACTCCAGGTTGTGACTGTCTAACTCAGTTTGAACAGTGTCACAGACTAAGCAAAGGATAATGCTGTGATTTTGACTGGCTCAGACATGGTGGTGACAGTGACAGTCTGATCTGCATTATGTCACAGTATGGGCAACAATTTTTGGTGCAATGATTAATATAGTTCATAAAACCTTTTTATATTTCTTGAACACATTGTTGCAAAATTTGAGATAACATCCTACAATGTCATGATTGTGCTTGGCCAGGATTGTAAAACAATGAAGCCAAAGTTAGTTGCATAAGAAATAAGTCTTATGTGAAGGGAAAGGAATTGTCAGCGACTCGCTAGCTCTCACAAGAGACAACCAGGCGTCACACGATAGACAATGAGCAAGAGGATGAAAAAGCAAAAAGCGGATGGATAAAACAACCCAACTACAAGTCTAGCTACCGAGGAGAATAGACGAGAATAGAGCTAAGGAATATAACTACAAAATACTAAGTCTTATATACTTATTGGGATATGAAGCCGTGAGATACTTCTCGCACCGTAACCGTGAGGATCTACAATAAGAGTCGCTCGTATCCATAAGTAAAGCTGTAGGTATTAGGTGAGTAAACAATAAGGCAATATAAAAAGAAGCATGGAAGCGGGACGATAATGACGTCGTCCTGTCAATGAACTGACAGGCACGAGAGAGTCGCGCCTAAGTGAAATGACAACGCGAGAACAATAAGGTTGATGCGTGTAACCTAAATGATAATGAAAATATAATAAGCGCTAGTGTAAGCGCTTTGGTGATTATGTAAGTAAATAAAAGAAAAGGAAAAGAATAATAAAAGAAAAGAATAATGAAAAAAGATCGTTTCATGACAGGAATCCACAGAGTTGGTAAATGTAATGGACATTGATTCCACTATTAGTAGCATTTTCACTACATTGTATTGTCCAATAACAAAGGTAGATAGTGTTACAAGAACATTCCTTTCTATTATTCTTTTTCTTTTCTTTTCTTTTCTTTCAATATTTTCTTATTTAAGCACTATAAGTGCTTACACCAGTGCTCATTATATTTTCATTTCCATCTAGATTACATGCAACAACCTTATTGTTCTTGCATTGTCATTTCACCTAGGAGCAACTCTCTTGTGCCTGTCAGTGTCAGTGACTTGCTAGCTCTCACAAGAGACAACCAGGCATCACATGATAGACAATGAGCAAGAGGGCAAAAAGATAATGAGGATGAAATAACAACCCAATACAAGTCTAGCTACCAAGGAGTATAGATGAGAATAGAGCTAAGGAATATAACTACGAAATACTAAGTCTTATAAACATATGGGATATGAGGCCGTGAGAAGTATCTCATGCTGTAACTGTGAGGATACACAATAAGAGTCGCCCATATCCATAAGTAAAGCTGTAGGTATTTGGTGAGTAAACAATAAGGCAATATACAAGAAATGTGATGGCAGGATAATAATGATGATGTCCTGTCAACTGTCAGGAACGACTAACACTACGAGTAACTCTTAGCGCGTAGGCGCCTGTCGTAGGGCGCTTGTGTCCTGTGACTGGGTGTCTGGATATTCTAATTCTTCGTTTTCCTTTACGCATTCTACGTTACTCATCGGGTCCCATACTCGGTTACGACCCGCTGCTGACATCCTCTTGATTACTCATACTCGGTTAGCATCCGTGCTCGTATCTATCATGGACTTGTTCGTCATAGCATTTGACCAATGACTCTATTGTAGATTAGATTTGTACTTTTGTATATAAGGTCAGCTAAGGTCTTGTAGTGACCTTAGCTTCGTTATTCAACTTGACTTCTGGGTTTCTTCTCTGAGACGTCTGAGACACTTAGCCGCTTGTGGTTTTGTGTGTCGACATCAACCTCTAACATAATAACGAAGCTTGTACAATACTCCACCGGCACTCACTACGCCCCTGGTCTTCTACTCTACCACAAATCTTTTTAACCCCACCCTATCATTTTTTCTTGCTTCTAATCCTACGTTTAACATGTCGACATCCTTGGACGTTCTTTCGGTCAAGATCGACACTCTTATAAACACCCTCAGCAAGGGCGCCGTGACCTTGAGAAGCACTACAACAACCTCTACCGCAACGCCTGTTCCCAAGAAGAAGGGGAAAAAGGCGGCTCCTACACCTGCTGCTACAAGCAGCACGCCTGTTAAAGCACAGCTATGCCTTCCTACTACTAGTGCAGACCTTGAGAAGCTAATGATCCAGATTTCGGTGCCTGATGCATTGGCTGGTCATTTAGTTGGTCGTGCAGGTGCGGGTCTCCAGCAGATCCACAACTTCTCTTGTGCTTGTATCTCGGTTCCACCATCGGGATCTTCTGGGGCACGACTGGTTACTATACGGGGCTCCCGCCGTGAGGTGGGAGATGCGCTCGTCACTATTGGTAAGCGACTCGCTGGGAGGCGAGTTCGCGTGAACCGTCCAGTTAAAAAGACGGACACTAAAGGTAAAGCATCCGCTTTACCTCCCAATCCCCTTCCTACACCCACTGGCACTCGCCCCTCTACCACATCTGTGTCAGTGGACACACCTCTTTCTAGCACGGTGTCATCGTCCAGATCGACGACCCCAGTGCCGCCAGAACCAATGTTGGTTTCCACACCAGTTGGGACTGTACAACCCACTCCTATGTCAGTCTCAGTACCGACTGCTCTACCGACGATGGCACCGACCTCACAAATGGACGTAAGTAGGTTGGATGTTCCGTCGCAATGAGATGTCGACTTTTGGACATCTTTTCCTGTGGAAGTTGAGGGAGAGACCCGACTTCGGCAGATGGCTCGTCGTTCCAGACCATTTGGGAGAGGTCGAGGACGATGAGGGGGAAGTCAAGGCTAACTCGAGGACGAGTTGTCTGGTGAGGGGGTAATGTCAGGAACGACTAACACTACGAGTAACTCTTAGCGCGTAGGCGCCTGTCGTAGGGTGCTTGTGTCCTGTGACTGGGTGTCTGGATATTCTAATTCTTCGTTTTCCTTTACGCATTCTACGTTACTCATCGGGTCCCGTACTCAGTTACGACCCGCTGCTGACATCCTCTTGATTACTCATACTCGGTTAGCATCTGTGCTCGTATCTATCATGGACTTGTTTGTCATAGCGTTTGACCAACAACTCTATTGTAGATTAGATTTGTACTTTTGTATATAAGGTCAGCTAAGGTCTTGTAGTGACCTTAGCTTTGTTATTCAACTTGACTTCTGGGTTTCTTCTCTGAGACGTCTGAGACACTTAGCCGCTTGTGGTTTTGTGTGTCGACATCGACCTCTAACATCAACAAGCTGACAGTGTTAAGACTGTTCCGGTGAGATTCCGTGAGGTCTAGGGTAAATGGGATAGTATAAAGCTTTCCAATAGTTTCTGGGTTTGTATGGTAACTACCAATCAGTAGAAATGCAGAACGGTAAAGTCGAACAAGAACCTTAGCACCACTTTCAGTAGTGCCCCTGCTATGTTGTAGTGGTTCCGTGGAAGTTCATAGATTTTGGACATCCGGAAGTTGACCAGATAAGTTCAGACAACTAGAAGGTAAGTGTCATGATGTGCTATACAAGATACAGTACTTACTTTATTTCTCCTACATCTCCTCCTTCCCTCATCGCTGCTACTGTTTGGATCCATCTACATCATTCTGCATCCTTCTATCACATTCCAAACACTTCCATCAACTTCCCGCGCTTTCGCTTACTCATCGAGACTCTTGTATATATAGTACAGTAGCTGACACCTAGTTCCCCATCTTGACCTCTTGGTCTTTGGAACTAGGTTAGTACCTGTATCATCGTTTACCTTCAATATACTTACTTGGTCTTTGGAACTAGTTTTCCTTGTGCAACCCTAGCAATTGGCCCTCGTACTATCGCTGCTGTCTTGATCATTTTATCTTTTAGCCTTCGTGTGTGGTGCTAGCCCCACCCCTCACTTCAGTTTGTGCTTCGAGCCTGTGCTTTCTCTGTGCTTTTCCCCTTTGTCACCACAGTAAGACTGGAAAGCCCGGATGGAGTTATAGCAATAATCCCTCTAGATTGGAATGATCTAAGTTGATATTTAAACTGGAGAACTATCTACTGGACACTAATGCTTATATACCAGTAATCCTAATTGTTATAAGAAGAACAATGAGTATCTGGGATAAAACAATAAGTATTGTAAAAAGTTCCTGATAATATAATTAAAAGATAATAGTGTGGGAATTAAAAGTAATCATATCTGTTAAAATCGGATGTCATTGTACAATCCGGTTCCAAACTGATATGGTAAGTAAAGGAATGAATTATAATTGTTGGTTCCATAACTTCTGGATGTTCCATACGAGGTAGCGGAAGCATACCCATAACAGTATCCCCCTACTAGGCTTTTGCCCTCAAAAGCCTCGTACGACAGTCATTCATTTGAAAAGTATTGATCTGATCAACAGATCGGAAAAGAATATACTAATCAGAAATGTTCAGAAATAGATCGGTCAGCCACATTACGGTTGGTAGGGTATAAATACCCATTCAAATAAAAATTTCCAAGTCCTCACTTTCTCTTCCTCTCCACCATGTCACCCCCCACCACCCGTACCAATTCCTCCCTTCCCTCGGACAATGAGGAGGAAGCTGAAATCACCCACCTCCAGAAACGGAAGGAAGAATGGGTTAAACATGAGGCTGAACGCAAGGCCAAGGAGGAAAGGGAAGAAGCTGCTGCAGAGGCCCGTCTTGCTGAAATCTGTCAACACAAGGAAGAGAAGAGAGGTGGAAGAAGAACAATGGCATATTAAAATGGAGGCTGGTCGTAAATTAGCTGAAGAAAAGGTCATGGCCAAGGAAGTGGCCAAGCAGAAGGAAGCCGAGAAGGCTAAGTTAGCTACATGTTATATCTATGCAAGCTAAGTCCTTACGAAGCTTTGCGATCCATTCCACTACTTAGATATTACTTATAACCTTTCACCACTATGCAATTACTTCGCGAAGGAATTCTGACATGAAGCAATTATTCGTTATCTTGTTTTATCCTTATCGGATTCACACTATTCCTTTTATATCCCTTCCTTTGTTCTTTACTTACAAGCTAACCCATTCGGGCATGGCATTGCTTCGCGATCCTGACTTACCTTTAGTATAAAGCTATGGTATTGAATAGGTAGTTCCTTAGTTTAAATATCAACCTTGATAGCACTTCAATAGTGATACCAATTAATCATCTATCTATATCATCATTTTAACATCCTCGCTGTCAGTACATTCCATGACGGTCATCGTGAATGGAACACATTTACTTTTCTTCTCTTGCGGACATGCGAAGTGTCGAGGACTCTACTAATAGTGGAGTCAAGGTCTGAGTACATTGTCTAGGATCGTTTTACCTCGCGAAATATTTCCCTTCGTATTTTCTTGTGATCATCCCGCAATCATTTCCGACGATCCCTTTGTGCACAATCATAACACTATAGAAGGAGGGGATGGGGAGAAACCAGAGGCTTCCGTACCCAAGAAGCGCAAGCGTATTCTGGTTAAGGTGTGTTCCCACTTAATTTTTCTTCCAGCCTATCCTAATGCTTCCCCTGGGTCGCTGCATCGGTTGATCCCACTCTGCACAATGGTGACTCCTCATCCTCGGAACCCGAGGATGTTGACAACAATGACAACGACAGGGCACCGGAGCTGGACCCTACTCCTTCTCCTCAAAAAACTTCGAAGTGCAACCGATGCCTTTCAAAAGGCATTGCCTGTGATTTGGTAGGAGTCCGGTCCTCCTCTTGTCAGGCTTGCCGCAGCGCCAAAGTCCGCTGCTCATTGGTAACGGCCGGACATCCCAGGGAAAGTAAGCGAGTAAAACGAGAAGAATTGGTTGCATCATCCAGCAATAGGACTATAGAGGATCTCCGAGGAGATGTAAAGGACCTACCCCATCAGTTAGGATTATTGGAGGACATGGTTCGGTTCCTTGTAAGGATCCGAGGGGATGAAGCAGAGACGGAGGAAGAAAGGGAAAAGAGAATGGGGGATAGAAAGGGAAAAGGCCGAGAATAGGCCTAGTAGTAGTATTTTGGACTTTGAATAAAAACTCGGTTTTTATATTGTCCGAAAAAATTGTCTGGTATTGGACTTAAGTAAAAAAAATTTTATTGTAGTTGAAAATGACACGGAAAAGTAAGGAATATGCCGTATGAATGTCGGCCAATAATACTTGTAAGAAATGAGTTTCAATTTCGGACAGAGATGTCCAGATAGCGGAAGTGAGAAAGAGTAGGTGTACGAAATTCTGGTAAGGGATTATCGCTCAATAAACTATCATTGCGGTAATCCCTTCGGTCGATCTCAACCATTCGGAAGTGAAGAATTATAAAATAAAGAAAATGAATAAGTAGAATCGTACGACAATATTAATTGATGTCCTGTAAGGGTCCCAGTTTAGATGGGTATTGGTTATGGAATTCTCCGAGGAGTTCATTGGCATGCATTTCATTGGCTCTGATCCATGAGAATTCTTCTTTGCTACCTTCATAACCTTTCCAATGGATAAAGTACCATAATGGACACTGTTGGTACCTACAATCCAATTTTGAATCTAGTATCTCTGCAACTTCAAACTCCTGTTCACCATCTACCTTGATCGGAGGTGGCGGAGCTTGCATGCGGTTCGGTATTGGATTGGGAGTGTATGGCTCCAATTGTGAAACATGAAATATGGGGTGTATTCTGGAGAGGTAATCTGGTAGTTGTATCTTGTAGGCTAATGTTCTGATGTGTTTGGTAACCTTGAATGGCCCAAGATACTTTTCCGAGAACTTCGGAGTGGGTTGGGTCTGTCATGAAGTGAGACACCCCTATCATTTTTCTTCTTGACGATACACCATCCAAGCCCTCCCACCTACAATAATCATTCCAGAACCTTCCATTCCATTCTATCAGTTCCGTTCCATTCTTTGTGCCTGAGCTATACAGTATTACATCATAGTTCCCACACTCCACCTTGTATATATAAGCCAGCCCCACAACCTGGTCCCTTATCTTGACCTCTTTGTCATTGGGACCAGGTATGTCTTTTACTTAATTCCTTGTATTTATTATCAATATAACTTTGTCATTGGGACCAGCATCTGTCCGTTTCTGTCCAAGTCTCCGCTCCGCCCCGTCACCATTGTCACCTCTTTGTGACATTAGGTCAGGATCCCTTACTGCACCGATAGCCTACTGATTAGGTTATCCTTGCAGGCTCCACTTTCACCACGTCTACAGACACTGCCGTACCAAGCCTGTGTTATATCTATGCAAGCTAAGTCATTACAAAGCTTCACGATCTATTCTGTTACTTAGATATTACTTATATCCTGTTACCACTATGCAATTACTTTGCGAAGCAATTATTCGTTATCTCTTTTCATCCTTATCGGATTTACACTATCCCTTTTATATCCCTTCCTTTGTTCTTTACTTATGAGCTAACCCATTTGGGCATGGCATCGCTTCGCGATCCTGACTTACCTTTAGTATAAAGCTACAGTATCGAATAGGTAGTTCCTTAGTTTAAATATCAACCTTGATAGCACTTTGATAGTGATACCAAATAATCATCTATCTTTATCATCGTTTTAACATCCTCGCTGTCAGTATGTTCTGTGACGATCATTGCGAATGGAACACGTTTATCTTTCTTCTCTTGCAGACATGCGAAGTGTCAAGGACTCTACTAATAGTGGAGTCAAGGTCCAACTACCTTGTATAGGATCAGTTTTACCTCGCGAAGTATTTTCCTTCGCATTTTCCCGTGATCATCCCGCGACCATTCCTGACAATCCCTTTGTGCATGATCATAACAGTATATTTAAACTGGCACTCGGCACATTTGTCCTCATTACCCTTTCCATTCCACTCAACAATTTCACGTCCTTCAACAATGGTCTATACAAGGAGCAGATGAAACTGCACCAACACTGGAGTGTCCGACGAGTTGGTAACAGAGGAACTGGAAATGGTTAATCCTTTCGCATCGAATGTGACAGCCTTCGCACAGTTCGCAGAATCAATATTGGGAGCTGGACATGCTCGACATTGATCTAACATCTTCAGTCCAGCTCCAGGACAACCTGCTAGTGTGCGGGTTTCAAGTCATCACGCCCTTGGTCAACCTGACCATTCCGAATTTGAGTACCAAGTACTCTACACAGAAAACGGTGATCCCGTTACTGTTCAAACACCACGAAGAAATAACATGGCGATACCAACAACAGAGATGGAAATCCCACCATCTCCTACCACATTTACCCTTGCTGACAGAATGCGTCAGCAACTAGCAAACACTCCCAGCCCTTCGCAAGGTCGGATACCAGTTACCATGGTGGAGATTCCGGAGAACATCGAAGAGGTAGGTCCTGACGAGTCAGGAAATCCCGGACAACCAGGGGGATCTGATCCCGATAGTCCTGGGGGTCCCGGAGCACCTCGAGGTTCTCGTGTTCCTAGTCATTCTAGGAGTCCAGTGGAACAGGTAGGTAGTGTCCATCCAGACTCTACTGAACAATGCATCTTAGATGTGTTTCATGCGTTTAAGGGTTCGCTTGATACCCTCAGAACAGTCCTCGCGGGCATGAATGCTAGCAGTCCCGCGGAATCCGGAAGATCGAAAGTTAAAGATCCTGAAGTATTCGACGGATCTGACTCACGGAAACTGAAAGGTTTCCTAGTTTCCTTATCTTTGGTATTTATTAATCGTCTGTTGTATTTTACTGATCAGAAGAAGATCAACTATATGCTGTTGTACCTTGGCAGTTCTGCAAAGGAATGGTGTGAACCAGATATTCTGGATCTGAACCTCTCTGCGATGCCAGCGTGGACGAGTTCCTTCGCGGCATTGGTGAAGGAATTACAGGACAATTTCGGTATGTACAATGCACAGGAGGAAGCCGAGGATAAGATTGGCATGTTAAGGATGAAGGAATCTGATAACGTATGGAAGTATAATATCTGTTTCAATACCCTTGCGGCATCTACTAACTGGGACTTGCATGCCCTTAAGTGGGCTTATCAATGTGGTTTGGCAAGCTGTATCAAAGATGAGATGGCTCGTCTTCCGGAACCGAAGACGCTCGTGGAATACCGTTACGAGGTACTTCGCGTAGATAATAGGTACTGGAGACGAGAAGAAGAGCAGAAAAGAGAAGCCGCTAGATCGACAGGTGTTTCCTTGGGAGGGAAAGCATCAAATACGTCGAAGAAGAACATGCCAGGTTCTTCACAAACTCCTACAACCACCACCACCACAACCTTGACCTCGACGAATAACTCGGGGAAGAAAGGTATGCCCAGTGGAGGTGGAAATTCCTCATCATCGACGAGTTCTGCGGTGACTCGACCTGCATATGCGAGCAACCTCGGGGCAGATGGAAAGCTCCTCGCGAAGGAGTCAGAACGTCGAAAGAAGTTGGGGTTATGCAGATTTTGCAGGGGAAGTCATAAGTTCGATGACTGTGAGAAACAAAAGGCTCGCAAAGCTCGTGGACGCGCCGTGGAAACACAGGAAGTAGTGGCAAGTACCTCTTCGGTATCGGAAAAATAGTCCGCATGTCATGAATCGATCTTTTTTCATTATTCTTTTCTTTTATTATTCTTTTCCTTTTCTTTTATTTACTTATCTAATCACCAAAGCGCTTACACTAGCGCTTATTATATTTTCATTATTATTTAGGTTACACGCGTCAACCTTATTGTTCTCGCGTTGTCGTTTCACTTAGGCGCGACTCTCTCGTGCCTGTCAGTTCATTGACAGGACGACGTCATTATTGTTCCGCCTCCATGCTTCTTTTTATATTGCCTTATTGTTTACTCACCAAATACCTACAGCTTTACTTATGGATACGAGCGACTCTTATTGTAGATCCTCACGGTTACGGTGCGAGACGTCTCTCACGGTTTCATATCCCATTTTGTATATAAGACTAGATATTTGGTAGTTATATTCCTTAGCTCTATTCTCGTCTATTCTCCTCGGTAGCTAGACTTGTAGTTGGGTTGTTTTATTCATACTCTTTTGCCTTTTCATCCTCTTGCTCATCGTCTATCGTGTGACGCCTGGTTGTCTCTTGTGAGAGCTAGCGAGTCGCTGACAGAAGAATAGAGCTTCTACCACATACCACCCGTCACAACAAAAACTTTTACAAACTTGCCTAGGATTCAACACACCGTTGGAAACTAGTTTTCTTGATACGTTACACATTTTCATTTTTACCAAACACGCTCATCTCCTCCCCTACTATAACTCAACATGACTGACCGGTCGATACATGCGCCCGATCCAGCGGAAGTCGCTGCTATCACGTCTGGTCCACGCCGGGTGTTCGTTAATACACCAGGGAACTACGATGGCGACCCCGCCACCTACCGGCCATGGCGACGACGAATGATGGCTTATGTCTCCGAGCTGACGGAGACAAAGCAGGTCGACAACTCCCACCGAGTCACGACCATCATCATGTCCTTCCTGGTCGGAGGAAAAGCCGACGAATGGGCTCAGGTCTACTCGGATGACCATTTCGATATCGACAGAGGGACGTGGGATATTACGGGGAAGCAACTCATTGACGACATGGACAGGGAGTTCACGAATGTCGCAAAGGAGAAGGAAGCCCGTGATAAACTAACTTATATCCGACAGGGGAAGTCTTCGGCCAGCGACTTTTTCAAAGAATTTGAACTGTTGCTGAAGGATGCCGGATACAAGAAGGACGAGTCGCACGTCCTTACCCTAGCGGAGAGAGCAGTCGATCACACCCTTCTCTACGACATCATCAAAGGACGAACGGAGCCCTTTGAAGACTACAAGGAATTGAAGAAGGTAGTCACAGGGGCTGACAATGTAAGGCGGCAGTGGGCCGAACAGAAGAGAGGTTACGGGTATGCAGGGTGGTGGAACGCTAACCCACAGGGACAGAGTCGTGGACAGTCGTCCACTCAGCAGAACCGACAGGAGCCGAAAGTAGCTCCGAAGGCAGAATATTCGGCGGCACCGAGAAGAGATGCTACCGGCACCACGTTCGGAGGAACGGGCAGGCCGATGGACATCGACCAAGCAAGAGAGAAGCGTCTGTGCTTCAACTGTGGCGAGCCAGGCCACATGAGCAGGAACTGCCCGCACAAGAGAAAGGCGGTAGTCAGAGGTATTATGTTGAATATGAGTGAGCAGGAACGTACGGACTTTATTAATGATTTGGGTTTTCCAAAGGCTCCGCAGTAGATATAGGTCTGCAGGAGCCTTCGCATACGGACATTTCGGAATTTGTTGATAATGGCGTTGACTATGTAATCAGTACAGGTACTAAACAGAAAAACGCCTCCACCTTCATCCACAAAACCGAAAAAACCGAAAAACCTATACGGTACGAACCCGACACTGCTGAATGGCTAACTCAGAGAGTTAGAGAAGACCAGATCCCGAGAGCAGTAGGATTATTACGAACTTGGATGCCCTTTTCACGGGAAAAAGAAGCCTCTGAAGAAACCGTCATGGACATACGAAAACGGAACTGGAAAACGGCAGTCACCGCCATCCGGAGTCTCAAAAACAAAAGGAGTTATGTTCGCGGGACACGCGGCAAAAGTCTGAGACTCCCAGCAATACTCGAAACACTGGAAGATGCTCGACAAATCGTCACAGAAGGACTCCTCGACAGTGGAGCTACTGGTTCCTGTATCGACTCAGAATTCGTCAAACGGCACAACCTTGTTACGAAAGACTTACCAATCAAAACCCCTGTCTACAATGCAGACGGTACGCTCAATGATTCCGGCTCAATAGACAAGTACGTCGAAATCCGGATGACCATCGGTGATCATTCAGAAATCGTCCAATTCGGAGTAGTAAGTCTAGGAAAGAATAATATCTTTCTAGGACTAGACTGGCTACGACACCACAATCCGAGTATCGACTGGAATACGTCTGAACTAACCTTTGACAGGTGTCCAACAAGATGCGGTTACAACCCACACTTTTGGACACCAGAGGATACCCATTCTAGAGCGGCATTACAGGAAGGCGAACAGCTTTTCCTGTTTGACTGGGACAGGTATGTTCACGAGCAGGTACAGTCGAGGAAGTGGACGGAAAAACAAGCCAGAGAAGAAACAGCCCAAGAGTTCGACACTTCCAAGCCCTACATCGAAAAGTACCCCGATGTTTTCAGCCAGAAGGAATTCGACCAACTGCCACAACGACGTCCTTGGGACCACGCTATCGACCTAACGCCAGGTTCTAAACCTTTAGATTGCAAGGTGTACCCATTAAACCCAAAGGAACAAGAGGCGCTCGACAAGTTTCTTGAAGAAAACCTTCGAACTGGACGAATCCGACCTTCGACTTCGCAGATGGCATCTCCTTTCTTCTTCGTCAAAAAGAAAGATGGCACTTTACGACCAGTACAAGATTATCGCAAACTGAATGAGATGACGGTTAAAAACCGGTACCCACTTCCTCTCATTCAGGAACTAATCGATCGTTTAAAAGGCGCTAAGATCTTCACGAAGATGGATATTAGATGGGGGTTCAACAACATCCGAATAAAGGAAGGTGATGAATGGAAAGCGGCTTTTCGAACTAACCAGGGGTTATTCAAACCAACCGTCATGTTCTTCGGACTCACCAACTCTCCTGCGACGTTCCAAGGTTTCATGAACCACATCCTGCGAGACCTCATCAATAAAGGTCATGTTATTGTTTACATGGACGACATACTGATTTTTACCGACGGTATAGAAGAACATCGACAAATCGTAGAACAAGTACTCGACATTCTACGGGAACACAAGTTGTTCCTTAAACCCGAAAAATGTTCTTTCGAAAAACCGGTTATCGACTACCTCGGTATTATCATTGGTAACGGAACTATTCGCATGGATCCCAAGAAAGTACAGGCCGTTCGAGAATGGATTACTCCACGAAAGAAGCGCGACGTCCAACAGTTTCTAGGATTTTGCAACTTCTTCCGACGATTCATTCGTGGTTTCAGTCTGGTAGCAAAGCCATTAACACAGCTCACGGGAAATGGAACTTGGAAGTGGGAGAAAGGTCAAGAGGAGGCGTTCGAGGAACTGAAACACCGTATTTGTGAGGAAGTCGTTTTGTTGATTCCTCGTAACCACGGGAAATTCAGGGTGGAAGCTGACTCGTCCGATTATGCTAATGGCGCCGTTTTGTCCCAGTTCGTTGATGGTAGATGGTATCCTATTGCCTTTCGTTCTCGTTCCCTCAATGAGGTTGAGCGTAATTACGAGATTTACGACAAAGAACTTATGGCAATTATGGACTCTCTCGACGACTGGAGGCAATATTTACTAGGTGCGGAGGAACAGGTTGAAATTTATACGGATCACGCAAACCTCCAGTACTTCAAGAAGCCGCAGAAACTCAACCGACGACAAGCGCGCTGGGTATTGGAATTAGCGGAGTATAATTTCGATCTCATTCACAAACCTGGTAAATCGATGACGAAAGCTGACGCCCTGTCGAGGATGACAGGTCTTGAGACGGGGGACAAGGACAACGAGAACATCGTTCTCCTGAAACCGGAACTTTTTATTCAAGCTCTCGACCTATCGGCTCCCGAAGATCTCCTGTTATCAGAGATCCGAAAGAGTAGAAACCAAGTAGACCGAACTGTACAGGACGCCCTCGCTGCGAAAAATCCAGAGTGGACTGAGACCGACAAAGTCATTACCTGGAAAGGGCGTGTTTATGTACCGAAAAACCGCCTACTCCGGTCCAAAATAATCACTCAGTACCACGATACACCGCTAGCGGGACATCCAGGACAGTACAAAACCACGGAGTTGATTACTCGGGACTACTGGTGGCCAGGAGTGACACGAGATGCAGGGAAATACGTCGAAGGATGCGAGAAATGCCAGGCGACAAAGTCACATCATACCAAACCAGTAGGACAACTTCACCCACATGCAGTACCAACTGAACCGTGGCAAATAATCGGCACTGATATGATAGGGGAACTACCGGAATCGGGAGGATATAACGCCATATCGGTGTTTATCGATCATTTTTCCAAAAGGTTGCGACTTGTTCCGTCTCACACTACAGTCACGTCAGAGGGAATGGCAAAAATCTATCGGGATCGTATTTTTTCTATCCACGGCATTCCACGAAAAATAGTACATGATCGAGGACCGCAATATCATTCTCGTTTCATGAAGGAACTTTATCGTCTTTTAGGAATAGAAGCAAACTACACTACGGCGTATCACCCACAGACCAACGGCCAGACGGAACGAACAAATCAGGAGATAGAACATTATCTCCGGTTGTTCATTAGTTATCATCAAAACAACTGGCATGAGTGGTTACCACTTGCAGAGTTCGCCTATAATGATCGAGTACACTCTGCGACGAAAGTTTCTCCCTTCTATGCTGACAACGGTAGACATCCCTATAAAGGCACGGCACCTCAAATGACTTCGGACAACCCCACAGCACAGGCGTTTGCAGATGGAATGAGAAAGGTTCGAGATGAAGTAGGAGCGGCCTTAGGAAAGGCCAACGAGGACATGAAGAAGTTTTATGACCGAAAGCGAAGAGTTGGAATAGAGTACAAGCCAGGTGATAAGGTCTGGCTTGAGGGAACTAACTTATCGACAGACCAGCCGATGAAAAAGTTAGGAGATAAACGGTTTGGACCGTTTACAGTTCAGAAGAAGATAGGTGCTAGTTCCTATAAACTAGATATTCCCTCTACGTGGAAACGTATCCATAACGTTTTCAACGAAGTCCTTCTCACTCCCTATAGAGAACCGCAATTTCCCTCTCAACCACGAAACACTCGTCCACCTCCTGTCGTCGTAGGAGAAGAAGAAGAATTCGAAGTCGAGGAGATTCTCGACTCACGAAAGGTAGGAAAAGGGATCAAGTACAAGGTCAGGTGGCGAGGTTACGGACCACATGAAGACACTTGGGAACCTCGGTCCAACATCACCCATTCCTCTGATTTGTTGAAGGAATTCCATGATAAGAATCCGACTAAACCCAAACCCGCCACCCTGAGTCGACTCGAAATCCCTATTTCCTTGTTCCCTACCGAGTTATTCCGCCCTATGCTTCCGCCAGATACCGAAAATACACCCTCACAATTACCCTCCGAAAATTTTGTTAGACGACAAGCGCTTCGTGGAACTCGCGCTCTAGGGAGGGGGTAATGTCATGAATCGATCTTTTTTCATTATTCTTTTCTTTTATTATTCTTTTCCTTTTCTTTTATTTACTTATCTAATCACCAAAGCGCTTACACTAGCGCTTATTATATTTTCATTATTATTTAGGTTACACGCGTCAACCTTATTGTTCTCGTGTTGTCGTTTCACTTAGGCGCGACTCTCTCGTGCCTGTCAGTTCATTGACAGGACGACGTCATTATTGTTCCGCCTCCATGCTTCTTTTTATATTGCCTTATTGTTTACTCACCAAATACCTACAGCTTTACTTATGGATACGAGCGACTCTTATTGTAGATCCTCACGGTTACGGTGCGAGACGTCTCTCACGGTTTCATATCCCATTTTGTATATAAGACTAGATATTTGGTAGTTATATTCCTTAGCTCTATTCTCGTCTATTCTCCTCGGTAGCTAGACTTGTAGTTGGGTTGTTTTATTCATACTCTTTTGCCTTTTCATCCTCTTGCTCATCGTCTATCGTGTGACGCCTGGTTGTCTCTTGTGAGAGCTAGCGAGTCGCTGACACCGCAACTCCTGTACCCCAGTACGAAGCGGGAGTTGTATTGACCAGGTTCGCACTACCGGGGAAGTTAAATTAAATGCATCCACTCTTTCCTATGATGAACAATCATTTACTATACCTCTTATGATAGATTTTTCACTTCACGACATTTCCACGAAGCTTTCCTTTGTTTCCTTACTCGATTCTGGTTCTACCGATTGTTTTATTGATTCTCGATTTGTGTATAAACATTCTCTCCCTACTTCTTCTATTTCTCCAATCAATCTCCGACTTTTCGATGGTTCTTTATCTCCAAAACCAATTTCCGAGACTACATCTCTTAATGTTCGGTTTCCCTCTGGCGAGCTACTACTACTGACATTTTATGTCACTTTACTAGATTCCTCTTGTGAAGCAGTATTAGGTTACAGTTTTTTGACCCGCTACAATCCGTTGATTGACTGGGCATCCAGAAACATTACATTCCATTCCACCAAGCAAGTTGAATTTCCCTCGACATCCTCACTTCCGCGAACACTCATTCCGGAAGAAACTGTCCCCTCGCAGGGTCAGCCTACCATTAGTTCCGAAGAGGTCCCTTTGTGATCGTCTTCACAAACTCATTCTCAATTCACCTCGTCCTTTATTGGACTCTTTTCCCTATGAACCCATTTACTCCTATCCTTTGGTGGCTCAATTGGCCGCTTCGCGACTTGAAAACCCAGAGATTGACATTGCTCTTGTCAACGCAGAACTCTTCAACCGTGCTTGCAAGAATGCCAAGTGTGAACTGCTAATCTTATGCGCGGTTCATAGTGAAGTTACAGCGCGAGCTGCTTTGACAACTTCAGCAAGCAATCCCTCCTCATTACCGAAGCATTATGCAGACTTCACAGATGTCTTTGACGAAGTCGAATCTGAAGTACTGCCTGAGCATCGACCTTATGGCCTAAAGATTGAATCGGAGGAAGGCGCCGAACCACCTATCGGTTGCCTTTACCCTCTTTCTGCCAAGGAATTAGAGGCTCTACGTGATTTCATCAATAAGCACCTTGAATCAGGTGCTATTCAACCTTCGTCCTCTCCTCACAAGCTCCGGTATTATTTGTACCAAAAAAGGAGGGAAAACTTCGACTTTGCATAGACTTTTGCAGTCTTAACAACATCACAAAGAAGGATCGATATCCTTTACCT
This sequence comes from Lentinula aciculospora, assembly GCA_028011355.1. Taxonomy (NCBI): domain Eukaryota; kingdom Fungi; phylum Basidiomycota; class Agaricomycetes; order Agaricales; family Omphalotaceae; genus Lentinula; species Lentinula aciculospora. Next base: position 18,789 of record JAOTPV010000100.1, on the reverse strand, counting down.
CTCATTTCTGATCTACTAGACACTCCGAAAAAAGCTAAGGTTTATACTAAACTCAATCTTGCTCATGCATATCATTTAGTTTGAATTGCGGAAGGCGATGAATGGAAAATGACATTCAGAACTCGTTGGGGTTCTTACGAATGGAAGGTTATGCCATTCGGACTCACTAATGCTCCAGCAGCTTTCCAACGGTTTGTTAATGATATATTTGCTGACCTTTTAGATGTTTATGTTATCATCTACCTCGACGATATACTTATTTACTCGGACGACGAGACATTACATCGCGAACATGTTTGCGAGGTTCTCCATCACCTTCGTAAACATCGACTCTATGCAAACATCGCGAAATGCGAATGAGAGATCGATACAGTAGAGTACCTTGGGTATATTCTTTCTCCAGAGGGCTTAACGATGTCGAAAGTTAAAGTAAAAGCTATCATTGACTGGCCGGTACCTCGGAAAGTCAAAGATGTCCAGTCCTTTCTTGGATTTGCTAATTTCTATTGACCTTTTATTTATAATTATAGCAATATCGTAGTTCCGATGATGCAACTTACATGAAAGGATACACCTTGGAACTGGAATACCGACTGCCAGGAAGCCTTCGAGAAGCTCAAATACAGCTTTACTCACGCTCCTATTCTGGCACATTGGGAACCAAACCAACATCTAATTGTAGAAACAGATGCCTCGGACTACGCATTAGCCGCGATCCTCTCGATCCTACTACCTGACGGAGAAATTCACCCATTCCTCTCAAGGACTTTTCAAGCTGCGGAACTCAACTACGACACTCATGATAAGGAGCTTCTCGCAATCTTCGAAGCATTCAAGGGCTGGTGACATTACCTCGAGGGATCAGGAGATCCTATCGACGTCGTTACTGACCACAAGAATCTTGAATACTTCTCGACGACAAAAATCCTTATGTGACAACAAGTTTGTTGGTTGGAGTATCTGCACCAATTTAACATGGTGATCCGATTCAGACCAGGTAAGTTAGGTGAAAAACCTGATTCAATGACTAGACACTGGGACATCTATCCAAAAGAGGGGGATATCGGCTACGCGCAAGTTAACCCACATAACTTCAGACCTATTTTCACTAATGAACAACTAACTACTTCCCTTCAAGCTACATTCCTAGAGGGACCGGCACTTCGCGCCTCCATTGTTATGGATATAGAGGCACTCCATTCCGCTATTCGCGATTCAATTGAACTGGATCCGGAATTAATCGTGGGATTGAAGTTTGCGAAGGATGGTACGAACACTCGTTGGACACTAGGGTCTGATGGACTGTTATGACTTGACGATCACATTTACGTTCTGAACATTTCTAATTTACGACTTCAAATTTTACGCTATTTTCATGACCTCTCACTTTCAGGTCATTTTGGTCAAAACCGGACTCTAGAAGCTATTCGACGACAGTATACTTGGCCAAAGGTTCGCGAATTCGTTCGCGATTACATTAATTCGTGTATGGTTTGCGGATGCAACAAACCTCGTCGACATAGGCCTTACAGTCTACTCAAACCACTTCCAGTTCCCATCTGACCTTGGGATTCCATATCGATGGACTTCATTGAACAATTACCGGACTCTAAAGGACATACAGCTATTTTGGTAATTGTGGATCGGGCCTCGAAACAAGACATATTCATCACAACACACAACAAAATAACATCCGAAGAGCTCGCGGAATTATTCATCCATCACGTTTTCTCGAAACACGGAGTTCCTAGTCACATCACTTCTGACTGAGGCTCGGAATTCATTTTGGCTTTCTTTCATGCTTTAGGGGAAGCTCTCTTGATCAAACTACACTTCACCTCGGGATACCATCCTGAGGGGGATGGACAAACGGAACAAGTTAACCAGACATTGGAACAATACATCTGTATGTATTGTGCATATCAACAGGATGATTGGGCAAAGCTTCTGCCGATCGCGGAATTTGCATACAACAACACTCCTAACGCAACCACTGGTATTACTCCGTTCTTCGCGAATAAAGGTTATCACCCTAACATTACAGTGAAACCTGAAATTGATATCTGTTCCAATCACGCGATTGACTTTGTGATGAATTTAGATGAGATTCATTCCTTCCTCTGCAAAGAAATTACTAATGCGCAAGCTCGATACAAAGAGCAAGCGGACAGAAAATGTATTACTCACACTGATTTTCCCATTGATTCACAGGTATTTGTACTAGCAAAGCACATTAAAACCACTCGACCTACCGTGAAGTTCTCCGAGAAGTACCTTGGACCATTTAAAGTTCTTGAGCATGTAGGAACTCTCTCATACAAGTTACAACTCCCTTCCTACCTCAGTCGTATCCATCCAGTTTTCCATGTATCCCAACTCGAATCATAAACTCCGAACTCGATTCCACATCGCAAACAAACTCCTCCACCTCCAGTGGAAGTTGATGGCGAAGAGGAATACAATGTCGCGGAGGTCTTAGATTCAAAATTGGATCGTCGATACAAGAAATGTCCACTACAGTATTACATCCGGTGGGCAGGATACAAAGGTACAGACGAAGAGTTTTCCTGGGTCGCCATGAACGAAATTCACACGGATGAGCTGGTTCCAGCTTTCCATCTTCATTACCCTCACAAACCTGGACCATTATGATTAACAACCACTTAATTTCTACTATCTGATTCATTGGAAATACTAATTTTTATTTCACTAGTTCAACAACTCCTCGCAAAACCTTTGCGATTCATCACCATTACATTCCGTACTACCTACTAAATTACCTACTAAAGTCCAAACCTTCACACCAACGAGTTCCGTGATCTATCCTTCACAAAGCTAACTTCGAACTCTCACATTTCCTTACTTCTGAAACCATCGCGATTCATTCCTCGCAGAATGAATCCTTCTCACAATTTCTTCCTTCTACAACCATCGCGATTCCCTCCTCGCAGAATGAATCTTAACTCCTTACACTTATTCATAAAACAAAATCTGATGTATCCAAAACCACCAAAAAGGGCAAAAAACTTATAAAATTAAACAAACAAAAAAACAACCAAACCACAAAGCAAAAAACAACAAAAACAATATTAAACAACTACTTATATTTAATTACAAGTCCCAAGATTACTACTATCCTTCGCGAGAATCACGTCGTGTGTCGTTTTCCTTCGCGAATTTCTCTTCTGTTCCTGTCTTCTTCATTTTCTTCTTCCTCGTCCTCTTCCTCTTCCTTTTCTTCTTCTTCTTCTTCATTCCCTTCTACATCTTCCTCTTCAGGTTGTGGTTGTACTAAATGAACAAGTTCTTCCATCACAGAAGCAGCACAACTCGCGAAGCCTAGCAGTGAACTGAACTGCTTTTGAAGCTCTTCGTTTTGCTGCATGAGCAAATCTAACCTCTCTTCGAATCCTACTCCCACCAAACTCCTTTCCGCGACGCGCTTCATGGGACCTTCATACATTGTTTCATCAACCCGGGGTTTTTTCTTTTGAGACCTACAAGCTGCATTATCCCCGGACCAACTGCAACATTGTCATTGTAGATGACAGGCTAAACAAGCCTGAGTGCGGGGTTTACCAGGTTGAGCAATACAGTTGATCGTTTTGCCTTGCGTAACACATCGTATGCAGGCCTCGTGACTACGAGAAGGAGTAGGAGGAGGAGCGTCGTCATCGTTGTCATCATCTGGGTCAGGAGCAGATCCAATCTATATCGGTTAAGCCAGATATATCATTGCAAAGTAAACAAACACTCACTTGGGGAACCATTCGTTTCCTCTTCAACACTTGTATCTCTACCTCCAGAGTATTGCGGACTATGGAGGCCGACTTGTAAACTTTTTGTTTTGAGCCTGAAGGCTCCCGCAAGCTCATTGTGGTTCTAGTTCTTTGCGATGCAGCAAGAGCTGCATGCTCTCGACGCTCTTGTAGCTCCGTAAGGGCTTGAGCCCTACGACGATCCCAATCATCTTCTTCTTCAGCCAACTTCTTCAACGTGTCGGCTTTTGCCTTCACGATGCTTTCCTTGACCAGCTGCTCCTCTTCTCTTTTTCTCACGGCCTGCCTCTCGTCCTCGAGTTTTTTCTCCTCCTTGAGCTTCTTTTTTTCCGCCTTGCACTCAGCCTCACAAGCAGCCTCCTCCTCCAACCTCAACATTTCCTCCTCGAAGGCAGCCTCTTGTGCCTCGATCTCAAGCTGACGCAGGCGAGCTTGTTCTGCCTGTTCTTGAACGAGTCGCGCTGGTCATTCCTGTACGGATTCGGTGGCGGTGACAGTAAAAGACATCATAGAGTGATGAGGACTTAGGATAAAACAGAGAAAACCATCGCGTTTTATACATGTTCATTGTTGAGGGCAGGTTCGACTTCAAATTTTTCGTTTACCTCGATCATCAATCGCGTGGCATGTTTGAAAATTTTATTTTTTTACTTTTTTACTTTTCCATTCTATCTAAGTTTAGATTTGTCAATCGTTAACAATCATGTAGGCTTTCGAGGACGAAAGCATAAGAGGGGGATACTGTTATATCTATGCAAGCTAAGTCATTACGAAGCTTCGCGATCTATTCCATTACTTAGATATTACTTATATCCTGTTACCACTATGCAATTACTTCGCGAAGCAATTCTGATGCGAAGCAATTATTCATTATCTCTTTTCATCCTTATCAGATTTACACTATCCCTTCCTTTGTTCTTTACTTACGAGCTAACCCATTTGGGCATGGCATTGCTTCGCGATCCTGACTTACCTTTAGTATAAAGCTATGGTATCGAATAGGTAGTTCCTTAGTTTAAATATCAACCTTGATAGCACTTCGATAGTGATACCAATTAATCACTTATCCATATCATCATTTTAACATCCCTACTGTCAGTACGTTCCGTGACAGTCATCACGAATGGAACATGTTTCCCTTTCTTCTCTTGTGGACATGTGAAGTGTCAAGGACTCTACTAATAGTGGAGTCAAGGTCTGACTACATTGTCTAGGATCATTTTACCTTGCGAAGTAATTACCTTTGCTATTTCCCGCGATCATCCCACGATCATCCCCAACGATCCCTTTGTGCATGATCATAACAGTATATTTAAACTCACACTTGGCACATTCATCCTCATTACCTTTCACATCCTACTCAACAATTTTTACTTCCTTCAACAATGGTCTATACAAGGAGCAGAAGAAATTGCACCAACACTGGAGGGTCCGACGAGCTGGTAACAGAGGAACTGGAAACGTTTAATCCTTTCGCATCAAACGCAACAGCCTTCGCACCATTCATGGAATCAATATCGGGAGCAGGACATTCTCGACGTCGAGCTAACATCTTCGGTCCAGCCCCAGGACAACCTGCTAGTGTGCAGGTTTCAAGTCATCATGCCCTTGGTCAACCTGACCATTCCGAATTTGAGTACCAAGTACTCTATATAGAAAATGGTGACCCTGTTACTGTTCGAACACCGCGAAGAAATCACATGGCGATACCAACAACAGAGATGGAAATCCCACCATCTCCTACCACCTTTACTCTTGCTGACAGAATGTGTCAGCAGCTAGCAAATGCTCCCGGCCCTTTGCGAGGTCAGATACCAGTTACTGTCACGAAACGATGTTTTTATTATTCTTTTCTTTTATTATTCTTTTTCCTTTTCTTTTATTTACTTACCTAATTACTGAAGTGCTTACACCAGCGCTCATTATATTCTCATTATCATTTAGGTTACACGCGTCAACCTTATTGTTCTTGCGTTGTTGTTTCACTTAGGCGCAACTCTCTCGTGCCTGTCAGCTCATTGACAGGATGACATCATTATTGTTCCGCTTCCATGCTTCTTTTTATATTGCCTTATTGTTTACTCACCGAATACCTACAGCTTTACTTATGGATACGAGCGACTCTTATTGTAGATCCTCACGGTTACAGTGCGAGACATCTCTCACGGCTTCATATTCCATTAGTATATAAGACTTAGTATTTTGTAGTTATATTCCTTAGCTCTATTCTCGTCTATACTCCTTGGTAGCTAGACCTGTAGTTGGGTTGTTTTATTCATCCTCATCGCTTTTCCATCCTCTTGCTCATCATTCATCGTGTGATGCCTGGTTATCTCTTGTGAGAGCTAGCGAGTCGCTGACAGAAGAATAGAGCTCCTACCACACACCACCCGTCACAAACATTTTACAAACTTGCCTAGGATTTGACATTCCGTTGAAAACTAGTTGATCCTCGATACGTTACACATTTTATTTTACCAAACACACACACCCCTCCCTACTATAAATCCAACATGACTGATCAGTCAATACATGCTCCCGCCCCCGACCTCTCCGAAATCAATAACCCCACTCCCTCGACTCGCCGGGTGTTCGTTAATACACCAGGGAATTATGATGGCGATCCCGCTACATATCGACCATGGCGATGAAGGATGAGGGCCTATGCAGCTGAGCTGATGGAGACGAAGCAGGTCGAAGGATCGCACCATCTAATTACCATCATCATGTCCTTCATGGTTGGAGGAAAAGCCAACGAATGGGCGCAGGTATACACTGATGACCATTTTGATATTGAGAAGGGTGCCTGGAATGTTACAGGGAAGGACCTTTTCGATGATATGGACAGGGAGTTCATGAATGTTGCCAGGGAGAAAGAAGCCCGGGACAAGCTGACATACATTAGACAGGGAAAGACTCCTACTAGCGACTTCTTCAAAGAGTTTGAGTTGTTGCTAAAAGATGCTAACTACAACAGGAACGATTCACATGTCCTCACCTTAGCGGAGAATGCGGTCGATCATACACTCCTGTATGATATCATCAAAAGCCAATCAGAGCCCTTCACAGATTACCAGGAGTTAAAGAAGGTAGTCATAGGTGCTGATAATGTCAGACAGCAGTGGACAGAACAGAAGAGAGGTTATGGGTACGCGGGGTGGTGGAACACTAACCCGCAGAGACAGAACCATGGACAATCGTCCAATCAGCAGAACTGGCAGGAGACGAAAGTAGCTCCGAAGGCAGAGTACCCTGCGGCACAGAGGAGAGATGCCACCGGCACCACCTTCAGAGGAACGGGCAGGCCGATGGACATCGACCAAGCGAGGGAGGAGCGGCTGTGCTTCAACTGTGGCGAACCAGGCCACATGAGTAGGAATTGCCCGCACAAGAGAAGGGCGGTAGTCCGAGGTATCATGCTGAATATGAGTGAGCAGGAATGAGTGGACTTTATTAACGATTTGGGTTTTCCAAAGGCTCCGCAGTAGATATAGGTCTGCAGGAGCCTTCAAACACGGATATTTTGAGCTTTGTTGATAACGGCGTTGATTATATAATTAGTACAGGTACTAGACAGAAAAATGCATCCGCCTTCACACACAAAACCGAAAAATCCGAAAAACCTATATGGTATGAACCCGACACGGCTGAATGGCTAACTCAGAGAATTAGAGAAGATCAAATCCCAAGAGCGGTGGGATTGTCGCGAACCTGGATGCCCTCTTCCCGGGAGAAGGAAGCCTCGGAAGAAACTGTCATGGACATACGAAAGCGGAACTGGAAAACAGCAGTCACAGCCATCCGAAGTCTCAAAAACAAAAGAAGCTATGTTCGTGGGTCACGCGGCAAAAGTCTCAAGCTTCCAGCAATACTCGAGACACTGGAGGATAGTCGACAGATTGTCACACAAGGACTCCTCAACAGCGGAGCAACCGGTTCCTGCATCGACTCAGAATTTGTCAAACGGCACAACCTAGTCACCAAGGACTTACCAGTCAAAACGCTTGTCTATAATGCCAATGGCACGCTCAATGACGCCGGATCAATAGATAAGTATGTCAAGATACGGATGACTATTGGCAATCACTCGGAGATCATACAATTTGGAGTAGTAGGTCTAGGAAAGAATAACATCTTTCTATGACTAGACTGGCTACGACACCACAACCCGAGTATCGATTGGGAGACATCCGAACTAACCTTCAACAGGTGTCCAACACGATGCGGTTATAATCCACACTTTTGGACACCAGAGGATACTCATTCTAGAGCAGCGTTGCAGGAAGGCAAACAGCTTTTCTTGTTCGACTGGGATAGATATGTTCACGAGCAGGTACAGTCAAGGAAGTGGATGGAGGAACAGGCTAAGAAGGAAACAGCTGAAGAGTTTGACACTTCCAAATCCTCCATCAAGGAGTATCCCGATGTTTTCAGCCAGAAGGAGTTCGACCAGTTACCACAACGACGCCCTTGGGACCATGCTATCAATCTAATGCCAGGCTCCAAACCTTTAGATTGCAAGGTATATCCGCTAAACCCAAAGGAACAAGAGGTGCTTGACAAGTTTCTTGAAGAGAACCTTAGAACTGGACGAATTCGACCTTCCGCCTCGCAGATGGCATCCCCTTTCTTCTTCGTCAAAAAGAAAGATGGCACCTTACGACCGGTACAAGATTATCGCAAATTGAATGAGATGATGGTTAAAAACCGGTACCCACTTCCTCTCATTCAGGAGCTAATTGATCGTTTAAAAGGCGCTAAAATCTTCACGAAGATGGACATCCGATGGGGCTTTAGTAACATCCTGTTATGATTGTGCACAAAGGGATCGTCGGGAATGATCGCGGGATGATCGTGGGGAAATACGAAGTAAATTACTTCGCGAGGTAAAACGATCCTAAACTAAGTAGTCAGACCTTGACTCCACTATTAGTAGAGTCCTCGACACTTCGCGTGTCTGCAAGAGAAGAAAAGTAAACGTGTTCCGTTCGCGATGGCTATCGCGGAACGTACTGACAGCAAGGATGTTTAAAACGATGATACAGATAGAGAGGATTAATTGGTATCACTATCGAAGTGCTATCAAGGTTGATATTTAAACTAAAGAACTACCTATTCGATACCATAGCTTTATACTAAAGGTAAGTCAGGATCGCGAAGCAATGCCATGCCCGAATGGGTTAGCTCGTAAGTAAAGAACAAAGGAAGGGATATAAAAGGAATAGTGTAAATCTGATAAGGATGAAAAGAGATAACGAATAATTGCTTCGCGTCGGAATTTCTTCGCGAAGTAATTGTGTAGTGGTAAAAGGATATAAGTAATATCTAAGTAGTGGAATAGATCGCGAAGCTTCGTAAAGACTTAGCTTGCATAGATATAACACATCCGGATAAAAGAAGGTGACGAGTGGAAGGCAGCTTTTCGAACTAACCAGGGGTTATTCGAACTGACCGTTATGTTCTTCGGACTCACTAACTCTCCTGCAACATTCCAAGGTTTTATGAACCATATCCTGCAAGACCTCATCAATAGAGGTCATGTTATCGTTTATATGGATGACATACTGATTTTTACCGATGGTATAGAAGAGCATCGACGAATCGTAAAGCAAGTACTCGACATTTTACGGGAGCACAAGTTATTCCTTAAACCCGAAAAATGCTCATTCGAAAAACCAGTAATCGACTACCTCGGTATTATCATTGGTAACGGAACTATTCGCATGGATTCCAAGAAAGTACAAGCTGTCCGCGAATGGATTACTCCCCGTAAGAAGCGTGATGTTCAGCAATTCTTAGGGTTTTGCAACTTCTTCAGACACTTTATTCGTGGGTTTAGTCTTGTAGCGAAGCCACTGACACAGCTTACTGGGAATGGAACTTGGAAGTGGGAGAAAGTGCAGGAAGATGCGTTTGAAGAGTTGAAATGCCGAATCTGTGAGGAAGTAGTTTTGCTCATTCCTCGTAACCACGGGAAATTCAGGGTGGAAGTGTCAGTGACTCGCTAGCTCTCACAAGAAATAACCAGGTGTCACACGATGAATGATGAGCAAGAGGATGGAAAAGCGATGAGGATGAATAAAACAACCCAACTACAAGTCTAGCTACCGAGGAGAATAGACGAGAATAGAGCTAAGGAATATAACTACAAAATACCTAGTCTTATATACGAAATGGGATATGAAGCCGTGAGAGATGTCTCGCACCGTAACCGTGAGGATCTACAATAAGAGTCGCTCGTATCCATAAGTAAAGCTGTAGGTATTAGGTGAGTAAACAATAAGGCAATATAAAAAGAAGCATGGAAGCGGAACAATAATGACATCGTCCTGTCAATGAGCTGACAGGCACAAGAGAGTTGCGCCTAAGTGAAACGACAATGCGAGAACAATAAGGTTGACGCGTGTAACCTAAATGATAATGAAAATATAATAAGCGCTAGTGTAAGCGCTTTGGTGATTAAGTAAGTAAATAAAAGAAAAGGAAAAGAATAATAAAAGAAAAGAATAATGAAAAAGATCGTTTCATGACAGGAAGCTGACTTATCTGATTATGCTAATGGCGCCGTCTTGTCCCAGTTCATTGATGGTAGATGGTATCCTATTGCCTTTCGCTCTTGTTCCCTCAATGAGGTCGTATGGAATTACGAAATCTACGACAAAGAGTTAATGGTAATAATGGACTCTCTTGACGATTGGAGGCAATATTTACTAGGTGCGGAGGAACAGATTGAGATTTATACGGATCACGCAAACCTCCAATACTTCAAGAAGCTGCAGAAACTTAATTGTCGACAAGCGTGCTGGGTATTGGAGTCAGCGGAGTATAATTTTGATCTCATCCATAAACCTGGTAAATCGATGACGAAAGCTGACACCCTGTTGAGGATGACAGGTCTTAAGACGAGGGACTAGAACAACAAGAACATTGTTCTCCTGAAACCGGAAGTCTTCATCCATGCTCTCGACCTATCGGCTCCTGAAGATCTCCTGCTATCAGAGATCCGAAAGAGTAGAAACCAAGTAGATCAAATTGTACAGGATGCCCTAGCTGCCAAAAACCCGGAGTGGACTGAAACCGACAAAGTTATTACATGGAAAGGGCGTGTTTATGTACCGAAAAACTGCCTACTCTGATCCAAAGTAATCACTCAGTACCACGATACGCCGTTAGCGGGACATCCTGGACAGTATAAAACCACGGAGTTAATCACTTGGGACTACTGGTGGCCAGGGGTGACACGAGATGCAGGGAAGTACGTTGAAGGTTGCAAGAAATGCCAGGCGACAAAATCACATCATACCAAACCAGTCAGACAACTTCATCCACATGTGGTACCAACTGAACCGTGGCAGATGATTGGCACTGATATGATAGGGGAACTACCGGAATTTGGAGGATATAATGCCATATCGGTGTTTATCAATCATTTTTCCAAAAGATTGCGACTTGTTCCATCGCACACTACAGTCACATCAGAGGGAATGGCGAAAATTTATCACGATCATATCTTTTCTATACATGGGATTCCACGAAAGATCATACATGATCGAGGACCTCAGTATCATTCCCGGTTCATGAAGGAACTCTACCGTCTCTTAGGAATAGAAGCAAACTATACTACGGCGTATCATCCACAGACCAACGGCCAGACAGAACGAACAAATCAGGAGATAGAACATTATCTCCGTTTGTTCATTAGTTATCATCAAAATGACTGGCATGAGTGGTTACCACTTGCAGAGTTCGCCTATAACGATCGAGTACATTCTGCGACAAAGGTCTCCCCCTTCTATGCTGACAATGGTAGACATCCCTATAAAGGTATGGCAACTCAAATGACTTCAGACAACCCCACAGCACAGGTGTTTGCAGATGGAATGAGGAAGGTTCGAGAGGAGGTAGGAGTGGCCTTAGGTAAGGCCAACAACGATATGAAGAAGTTCTATGACAGGAAGCAGAGAGTTGGGGTAGAGTATAAGCCAGGTGATAAGGTCTGGCTTGAGGGAACTAACTTGTCGACAGACCAGCCGATGAAAAAGTTAGGAGACAAACGGTTTGGACCATTTATAGTTCAGAAGAAGATAGGCGCTAGCTCGTATAAACTAGACATCCCCTCCACATGGAAACGTATCCATAACGTTTTCAACGAAGTCCTTCTCACCCCTTATAAAGAGCCGCAATTCCCCTCTCAACCACGAAACACTCACCCACCTCCTGTCGTTGTAGGAGAAGAAGAAGAATTTGAGGTCGAGGAGATTCTTGACTCATGAAAGGTAGGAAGGGGAATCAAATACAAAGTCCGATGGCGGGGATATGGACTGCATGAAGACACTTGGGAACCTTGGTCCAACATTACACATTCCTCCGATTTGTTGAAGGAATTCCATGATAAAAATCCGACCAAACCCAAACCTGTCACCCTAAATCGACTCAAAATCCCTATTTCCTTATTTCCCACCGAATTATTCCGCCCTATGCCCCAGGTAAACACTGAAACCACACCCTTACAATTACCCTCCGAAAATTTTGTTAGACGACAGGCACTTCATGGAACTCGCACTCTAGGGAGGGGGTAATGTCACAAAATGATCTTTTTATTATTCTTTTTCCTTTTCTTTTATTTACTTACCTAATTACTGAAGTGCTTACACCAGCGCTTATTATATTCTCATTATCATTTAGGTTACACGCGTCAACCTTATTGTTCTCGCGTTGTCATTTCACTTAGGCGCGACTCTCTCGTGCCTGTCAGCTCATTGACAGGACGACGTCATTATTGTTCCGCTTCCATGCTTCTTTTTATATTGCCTTATTGTTTACTCACTGAATACCTACAGCTTTACTTATGGATATGAGCGACTCTTATTGTAGATCCTCACAGTTACGGCGCGAGACATCTCTCACAGCTTCATATTCCATTAGTATATAAGACTTAGTATTTTGTAGTTATATTCCTTAGCTCTATTCTCGTCTATACTCCTTGGTAGCTAGACCTGTAGTTGGGTTGTTTTATTCATCCTCATCGCTTTTCCATCCTCTTGCTCATCATTCATCATGTGACGCCTGGTTATCTCTTGTGAGAGCTAGCGAGTCGCTGACAGTTACCATGGTGGAGATTCCGGAAAACATCGAGGAAGCGGAAATTGACAAAGAGGTAGGTCCTGACGAGTCAGGAAATCCTGGAGAACCAGGGGGATCTGATCCTGATAGTCCTGGAGGTCCCGGAGCACCTCGAGGTTCTCACGTTCCTAGTCATTCTAGGAGTCCAGTGGAATGGGTAGGTAGTGTCCATCCGGACCCTACTGAACAACGCATCTTAGATGTGTTTCATGTGTTTAAGGGTTCACTTGATACCCTCGGAACAGTTCTCGCAGGCATGAATGCTAGCAGCCCCGCAAAGTCCAGAAGATCGAAAGTCAAGGATCCTGGGGTATTTGACAGATCTGACTCATGGAAACTGAAAGGTTTCCTAGTTTCCTTATCTTTGGTGTTTATTGATTGTCCTTTGTATTTTACTGATCAAAAGAAGATCAATTATACTTTATCCTACCTCGGCGGCTCCGCGAAGGAATGGTTTGAACCAGATATTCTGGATCCAAATCTTTCCGTGATGCCAGCATGGATGAGTTCCTTCGTGGCATTGGTGAAGGAATTACAGGATAATTTCGGTATGTACGATGCACAGGTGGAAGCCAAAGATAAGATCAGCATGTTAAGGATGAAGGAATCCGATAACATATGGAAGTATAATATCCATTTTAATACCCTCGTGGTGTCTACTAACTGGGACTCGCCTGCCCTTAAATGGGCTTATCAACATGGCTTGGCAAGTCATATCAAAGATGAGATGGCTCGTCTTCTGGAACCAAAGACACTCGCGGAATACCATCACGAGGTACTTTGAGTAGATAACAGGTACTGGAGACAAGAAGAAGAGCGGAAAAGAGAAGCTGCTAAATCGACAGGTGCTTCTTCGGGAGGGAAAGCATTGAACACATTGAAGAAGAACTTGCCAGGTTCTTCACAATCTCCCACATCCACCACAACCACAACCACAACCTCAACAAATAATTTGGGGAAGAAAAGTAAGGCTAGTGGAGGTGGAAATTCCTTGTCATTGACAAGTTCTGTGGTATCTTGACCTGCATACATGAGCAACCTCGGCTCAGACAGAAAACTCCTCGCGAAGGAGTCAGAACGTCGAAAGAAGTTGGGGCTGTGCGGATTTTGTGGGGGGAATCATAAGTTCAACAACTGCAAGAAACAAAAGGCTCATGAAGCTTGTGGGCATGCCGTGGAAACACAGGAAGCAGTGGCAAGTACCTCTTCAGTATCGGAAAATAGTCCGCAACTCCTGTACCCCAGTATGAAGCGGGAGTTGCATTGACCAGGTTCGTACTACCGGGGAAGTTAAATTAAACACATCCACTCTTTCCTATGATGAACGATCTTTTACTATACCTCTTACTATAGATTTTCCACTTCACAACATTTCCACAAAGCTTTCTTTTGTTTCCTTACTCGATTCTGGTTCTACTGATTGTTTCATTGATTCTCGTTTTGTGTATAAACATTCTCTCCCTACTTCTTCTATTTCTCCAATCAATCTCCGACTTTTCAATGGTTCCTTATCTCCGAAACCAATTTCCGAGACTACATCTCTTAATGTTTGGTTTCCCTCTGTCACGAAACGATCTTTAATCTTTTTATTAATCTTTTCTTTTATTTACTTACCTAATCACTGAGGCGCTTGCACCAGCGCTCATTATATTCTTATTATCATTTAGGTTACACGTGTTAACCTTATTGTTCTTGCGTTGTCGTTTCATCCATGTACAATTCTCTCGTGCCTGTCAACCCATTGACAGGACGATGTCATTATTGTTCCGCCTCCATGCTTCTTTTTATATTGCATTATTGTTTACTCACCGAATACCTACAGCTTTATTTATGGATACAAGCGACTCTTATTGTAAATCCTCACGGTTACGGTGCGAGACGTCTCTCATGGTTTCATATCCCATTTCGTATATAAGACTAGGTATTTTGTAGTTATATTCCTTAGCTCTATTCTCATCTATTCTCCTCAGTAGCTAGACTAGTATTGGGTTGTCTTATCCATCTCCTTTTTGCTTTTTCGCCTTCTTGCTCATCATCTATTGTGTGACGCCTGGTTGTCTCTTGTGAGAGCTAGCGAGTCGCTGACACCCTCTGGCGAGCTACTACTACTGACATTTTATGTCACTTTACTAGATTCCTCTTGCGAAGCAGTATTAGGTTACAGTTTCTTGACCCGCTACAATCCGTTGATTGACTGGGCATTGAGAAACATTACGTTCCATTCCACCAAGCAAGTTGAGTCTCTCTCGACTGTTATATCTATGTAATCTAAGTACTTATGAAGCTTCGCAAACCTTTCCGCTACTTAGATATATTACTTATATCCTTTTACCACTACGCAATTACTTCGCAAAGGAATTCCGATGTGAAGTAATTATTTGTTATCTCTTTTCATCCTTCTCAGATTCATACTATTCCTTTTATATCCCTTCTTTTGTTCTTTACTTATGAGCTAACCCATTTGGGCATGGCATTGCTTCGCGATCCTGACTTACCTTTAGTATAAAGCTACGGTATCGAATAGGTAGTTCCTCAGTTTAAATATCAACCTTGATAGCACTTCGATAGTGATACCAATTAATCATCTATATATATCATCGTTTCAACCTCCTTGTGGTGACGAAGGGAGAAAGCATGGAGGAAAGCACAGGCTCAAGCACAAGCCGAAGTGAGGAGTGGGGCTAGCACCATGTCAGCGACTCACTAGCTCTCACAAGAAATAACCAGGTGTCACACGATGAATGATGAGCAAGAGGATGGAAAAGCAATGAGGATGAATAAAACAACCCAACTACAAGTCTAGCCACCGAGGAGTATAGACGAGAATAGAGCTAAGGAATATAACTACAAAATACCTAGTCTTATGTACGAAATGGGATATGAAACTGTGAGAGATGTCTCGTGCCATAACCATGAGGATCTACAATAAGAGTCGCTCATATCCATAAGTAAAGCTGTAGGTATTAGGTGAGTAAACAATAAGGCAATATAGAAAGAAGCATGGAAGTGGAACAATAATGACGTCGTCCTGTCAATGAGCTGACAGGCACGAGAGAGTCGCGCCTAAGTGAAATGACAACGCGAGAACAATAAGGTTGACGCGTGTAACCTAAATGATAATGAGAATATAATAAGCGCTAGTGTAAGCGCTTTGGTGATTAGGTAAGTAAATAAAAGAAAAGAAAAGAATAATGAAAAAGGATGTTTCGTGACACACCACACACAAAGGCTGAAAGAGATAATGATCAAGACAGCAGCGATAGTATGAGGGCCAATCGCTAGGGTCGCACAAGGAAGACTAGTTCCAAAGACCAAGAGGTCAAGATGGGGAACTAGGTGTCAGCTTACTGTACTATATATACAAGTGTCTAGCTGAGTAAGCGACAGCGCGGTAATTTGATAGAAGTATGCGGAAGAGTGTAGCTGGATCCAAATAGTAACAAAGATAAAGGAAGAAGGAAATATAGGAAAAATGAAGTAAGTACTGTATCCTGTGTAGCATGTCATGACATTACCCCCCTTCTACAGTCGATGTCCCAGTGACTATTTCAGTGAGGTTTTCATAGGGTTGCCAGGGTAGAGAGTGGAAGATGGAGGCTGAAATTTTTCGTGGTGCATTTGAGTGTTTTGCATAGAAGTCTGCAATTGCCTCGTCGCTTGTGCCAACTAAGTTCTCTTCATGCTCCCAACTATTGTGGCCCTCATTGTACCCCTTCCACTTTACCAGGAATTGCAACTTTTTCCATCGTCCAAAGATCCGGCTGTCCAGGACCTCCTCCATGTTGTAGAACTCCTCTCCCTCCACAATTTTGGGTTCCGGTGGTGGTGGCTCAATTCCATTGACCTCGTTCCCTTTCCAGGGAGACAAGCAGTTGGTGTGTATGTTGTCGTGGATCTTCATCCAGGTCGGTAGGTGTAATCAATATGTGAGGGGCCCTGTTTTCTCTGCGACTTCGAATGGACCTAGGCATTTGCTCCCTAGTTTCTGGTTCTTTTGTCGTACCTTTAATTTGCTCAAAGATAGCCACACTGGTTGTCCGACTTTGAATTCCTGTACTTTGCCATTTACACCCTCTCTGATGCGTTCCTTGCTCATCCGTAGTGCTGCCTCTGCATCCTCACGTGCATGCTGGAGCAGTTCTAGTCAGCATTCAATGGATGGGTATTTGGTCTCCATGCCGTTTGGAATGGTGAACTCGGGGGTGTACCCATAAAGTGTTTCGAAGGGGGAGTGGCTGTGTGCAGAGTGAATACGTGCATTCATGACAAACTCAGCAGTAGGGATTAAGAGGTCCCAGTTGTCCTGTCAGCAACTTATGTACATGCGAATGTAGCATTCGATTTCCTGGTTAGCGCATTCTGTCTGTCCATTTGTCTCAGGGTGATAAGCTGTGGTCAGGGCAGAGTCAATTCCTAGTCACTTCAGTAGTTGTCGCATAACATCTGCCGCAAATTGGGGTCCTCTATCAGAAATGAATCGACGGGGTAGGCCATGTAAGCGAAACATTTCTTTGTAAAAGAAATCTGCTACTCCTTCTGTGGTTATCTCGGTTGTACAGGGGAAACAGTGAACCATCTTTGTGTAATGGTCCACAAAGGTGATGATAGCATTGTGGCCATCTTGCGTCATAGGTAGTTCCCCAATGAGATCCACACCGATGTCCTGCCAGGGTCCTTCCGGTACGGGAAGAGGTTGAAGAGGAGAGTGGTGGTGGGGGTTCAGGTGTTTGCGCTGGCAGTGGTCACATCCGTCGACGTACTTGTCTACAAAAGAGCGCATCCCAGGCCACCAGTACAGTCTGCTGACTAGTTCCAGGGTGCCATGCATCCCTGGATGACCTGCAGTCAGTGCATCATGACAGTGTTCCAGGATTGTTTTCCTTAGTGCCATATCTGGTGGGACATAGACTTTGTTGCAATAATAGACCAAACCGTTTTCTTCTTTCCACTCAGCTAGACCACTAGTGAGACTTTGGGGTCCCTTGATACCTTTCAGACCATCCAGGACTTCTGCCTCTCATTTGCTAATCTGCCGAATGCGGTCAAGAAGGGGGTTATGGAGAAGAACCATGGTTGCCGCATTGAGGAAGTGCTCAGGTTTCAGAACAATCTGTTCCCTATTGTCCTCTGCATCTGTAACCTGGTGCTGTGCCATACGTGAAAGTGCATCAGCTTGAGTGTTAGCTTTGCCTGGGCGATGCTTAAGATGGAAATCAAACTGAGAAAGCCATAGTGCCCATTGTGCTTGTTGATGACTGAGGTCTTGGGCTGTCTTCCAGTATTCGAGGTTCTGGTGATCGGTTATGATTTCGAAGGGTTCCGGGGATCCTTCTAGGAAGCTTCTCCAGTCTTTCAGTGCCTCGATGATGGCCAGCATTTCCCGGTCATAGATTTCGTAGTTTTGCTCGGCAGGGTCCATGGATGAGGAATGATAAGCAACAGGGTGCCAGAGTTTGTCCTCCTGTAGTTGTGAAAGGGTGCCTCCAGTAGCGAAGCCTGATGCATCGACTTCAATCTGAGTTGGTTTCGATGGGTCCCATAGTGTGAGGATCGGTGCAGATGTGAAGGAGTTCCTTAGCGAATTAAAGGCTTCCTGCTGTTGTGATCCCCAAACCCATTTAGTGTCTTTGCGGGTAAGGTCATTCAGAGGTCGAGCTTTCTTTGCAAAACCTTCGATAAATCTCTGATAGAAGTTAGCAAATCCTAGGAAGCCTCGGAGATCACGTAGCATTGTAGGGGCCTGCCAGTTACTAACTGCCTCTATTTTGACTGGGTCCATTCGTACTTCTCCTCACTGATTACCAAGCCTAGGTATTCGATGGAAGGCTGTTCAAATTCACATTTCTCTGGTCACAGGTATAGGTCGTATTTGCTGAGATGTGTAAGC